>VYZX01001306.1:127616-139066 GCA_013401335.1 Brachypteracias leptosomus
GGAGGACCTTTCGTATGAGAAGAAGCTGAGAGAACAGATAGAGTTTTGCCTTGAGAAGCTTTGAAGCACCACCATGTGATAGACATGTGTCTGGGGTTCTATTTTAAAAAATCAGCTAGGATCTGTGGTAAACCCCAATCTTAACCTAAAGCATCAGCATTTGAAAATATTAATATAAATTATTTTCCATGTTGGTGGCAGAACCAGGAAACAGAATACAAGGCTTCTGACTTCAGCCTTGTTTTGAATAGCATAAGTTAACAGCAACATTGCTAAGTTTTGAAGAAGAGAGACTCAAACCATTCATTCAGCATTTCTGTTCCAGAGAACACCCCATCATTTGCTAGCAAATCATTGCACCATTGTCCAAGATGTGGTGAAACCAGTAACAGTCTTTTCAAAAGCAGATTTAAGTTAGCTCATAAAATAAATAACTCTCTTTCCTACTAATATATTACCTGTGTTCTTCAAGTCTGCTTTGCCACTTGGACATTGGTGTTACTCCTTCTGGACTGATTGATCAGGAAAGAAAAATTAGTGGTGAAAATGAGAAAACTAGCATTATGTTCAATAAGCATAAAAATATTTACAAGACAACCCTGAAAAGAAAATGTTCTTTATGAGAGTAAGTTATGTTTACATCTCGGGTGACTCCTGAGTTGGATTTATAAGGTTGCACAAAGTTGTTTGCTCAAATCTGCATTTTTTAATACAAAATATTATTCAATCAAATTATCAAATTCCTTTTTCAACAAACTTTAATGAATCTTTCAGGTAAGGAAAGAGAGGCACAGAGGGACAAAATAATCATAGGAAAAGCTAGTGATACATATGTAGAGATCTAGGTCTTGAACCTTAACGAGTCAGTAATGTACACTGTCTTGCCTCTGTGCTTAGGTCCATCCCTTGTGTTACTTACATTTGCATTAGTTCTCACTCGTTTTTCCTACCTGAGCCTCTGTCGTTGGTCCTTTCTTTGGGCAGCGATTGTCTTCTCTGTGTGACCCTGACGATGAGAAGCCACTGCCTGTTCGTACAGCTCACTTACATGAGCTGTAAGATAAAAGAGTATTATTGAATGTTCACGTTCTGCTAAGTACTGCTAAGTGTAATGAATAATCTTTCCTGATGCATCTTT
Source organism: Brachypteracias leptosomus (assembly GCA_013401335.1). Classification (NCBI taxonomy): domain Eukaryota; kingdom Metazoa; phylum Chordata; class Aves; order Coraciiformes; family Brachypteraciidae; genus Brachypteracias; species Brachypteracias leptosomus. The sequence continues at coordinate 128,755 of VYZX01001306.1, forward strand.
CTTTCACTTGATGAAAACCTACAGATTCTTCATTAGTGTGAGGGAAGAGAGAACTTAATTCTAAAATGAGGTTCAGAACATTAACAGAGAGGAAATTCATTCAATTCAATGTAGAAAGCACCAGGAGCAGATTAAGTTCATATCCCCACCATTTCCTGAAATATCTTTACGTTCTTTCATGACAGAAATCCAATACCTGTGAGTAGGAAAAGTTGCTGACATTCAGCCATTTTGACTGGAGAGCAACATTCCAAGTCTCTATCTCCAGCTGAAGGAAATAATGTGGGCTTTCAGGGACCTTTATTACTTTCAGCTTACTTAAGTTGTGCTTAATTGTGGCTGTGAAGCAGCCATAATCAATGTTCTCATGGAAGGAACTACTAGTAATATGCTCTTATATTTTGTACTCAATACAGAAACTACTAGAATAAGGGAGAAAAGCCCGTCTTTCCACATTTGAGATTGTGATCAGCTTTGGGGCTTTAATAAAGAGCTACCCTGTCCTCTGACATCTTTTATAAAATATGTTTACTTCATGCCTTGAACCTAAACCTTGAGTCCAAAGAAATTTTGTTGGTTGAAAACAAATTTCCCTGGCACACTTAGGAGATTTGAGTATTTGAGAGATATGATCCTATTTGACTATGACAGTATCTCTTAGTGTTTGGGGAATTATGTAATTGCTTTTTCACCATAGAATATACTTTTATTTTTCTGCTTTTTCTATTTTTACCCATTTAAACAGTTTTTCTTTCCCACTATGTTCTTCATTAATAATGCTATGTTAAAATGGCAAACTTTTGTTGCAGTAGTTTCTATCTGTTTTGCACAATAAGCTTTTTTAACAAGCAGAAATACTCTTGACAAGGCAGAAGAGCAAAAAATAACACTTTAAAAGCTAGCATCACTATGGAATTCAATACTATGGATTTTTCTATGGAAAAGGCTTATAGATTTTTAAAAGAAACAAACATATTAATTTTTATTTGTACATATTGAAAACATTAATAAATGTTAACAAGTATCTAATGAAAACTTTAACAGAAAATCACAAAGGAAAGCTAATATATTGTTCTATCCTTTCCCTTAGGCCAGGTTAATGTAATCAAAATATGTGATCATTTGAGATCAGATTTTCAAGTGTAATAATTAACCAGGACTTATCTAGTTGCTTTGAAAAAGGTGTCTGAAAAGTTGATACTTGTATAAATGTAACCAAATACTGTCATAGTTTTTATATCCAAGAAAACTCAATGCATGTGGAAATGTGAGTCAGAACAGCAAATACACATGCCTATGTACAGGAATTATTTTTTAGAGGTATTGAATCATTGATGCTAACAAGTTCTAATCACCTGTGAAAATTACACAGAAGCACATACTTAGGTCATAGATAAATTCACCTTTATGTTCCTTCTTCAAAAATAATACTACTGTACTTTAAAACTTACTATGATTTTTTACAATTTTAAAAGATAGATATTAAATTTTTATTACCTCTATCACTGAGATTTTCAGTTGACTTCTCCCAGTTAGGGAATGACTGCAGTGAAGAAGGAATAACTCTATGTGAGAAACAGACCTCACAACAGCAGCATCCTGTTCAAAGGATTTCCATCATAAACAACTGCTATAAACTGTTAACTGAGAATGTGACTACTTGAATTAAGGTATTTCAGTGTGTTAGAAAGCATAAGCTGCGAAAAAAGGAAATTAAGTACCATTTCCCTGGTTTAAACAGATACTTGTTTCCTTCTTGTTGACCTACTTCACAGATGGCCTTGCATTCTATATGTTTGCTATTTGTTAAATCAGCTAAGCCAATTCATCATCAAACTCAACTCCTCCTGCAAAGGATTTGAATGAGATCTGAAACTCATGATCACAACAAGAAGTCAAACAGGAAGTTCGTTTAGGAATGTATAGGCTTCCTTACCAAGGAGCTCTCATGTGGTTGGAAACCACAAGACAAGGCAGTCTAGGTTGTAACAGAGCTGGTGAACAGTCAAGACTTGAGAAGAGTGTGACACCGATTCCTGAGTCACAGCAGGTCCACAGTGAGACCCTACTGTGTAGAAAAGAGTTGTCCAGTGATAAAGCTGTACCTGAAAATGTGCTCATGGTAGCTGGGACAATCAACAGTAACTAGTCACTAGACACATTCACTGGAACTGATAAGCATGTGAGATGCAACACCTGGATCTCATAAAAGCAAATAAATGTCTGCCTGGAGGATAGAGGCAGATGGAGCTACTGATAGATCACTTCTCTATTTTTCTCTTTCCAGAAAAGTTCTGTGCTCCTTTCTGTTTTTTTTTTTTTTTCTGCTAGATACTTCTTTTCTCTACACTCTTTTAAATATTTGTATGTCACTTGAAAGTGCTGAGCAAAAAATGTATACAAAAGCTTGTAAGATATAAAATAGGCTTTAGTTTCAGCAAATGAATGTGCTAACCTGGCTAAAAAGTTCAGAGACAAGTTCTAGAATTACATGGGGTTTTTTTAAGCTTGTATGTGGAAAAAAGTTAAAGATCTATCCAGAAAGCTAGGAAATTAACAGCATTTAAAACTGGAAAGATCTCAGTCCTAATGTTTTTTCATGTTGAGAAAAGGTTTAAAAGGTAGACTCTGTGGCTAAAATGCTAGCATACATTCACTTTTTAAAGTTTGGTAAGTCATCTGGAAGTCAATTTAAAGTAACATAGCTAGATATTATTCTTCAAATGCCAGATTTTTTAATTCAGTATGTTTGAATTCACTATATGCATGTTACTTGATTAAATGGAAATAAAAGTATTCCCTAAATGGAAATAAAATATTTCCTAAATGAGACTAAAAAAGAAAACAGTGTTTATTAACTACTAAAAACAAGATACCAAATTAAAAGGAAGCTTTAGGAAACAAATTATTTAAAGAACTGACAACTCTTTACATAAGATGTAAGCAGTGTTTCATTCATTCATCCTAATTCATTCCACCCACTTCTGCTTGAATTTTTCTTACCCCCTCATCTCCCACTAACTTGTTTCCTGACTGCTGCCCCAAGTCCCTCTTCCCCTACTTACTCACCTTTCTCATTACCTATTTGACTTCCTTTTCTTTTCATGCTCTAATTATCTGTGCAAATTAGCAGAGTACATTTTCCAAAAAATGTAAGTGCCTCTCAGCAGTAATAACAATATTCCTCCAGATTGTTTTTGGATTATCCCAAAAGCAGGGTTTAAAGTCTCACCATGGAGGTGGCTGTGGTTGAAATACAAGTCCTGTAGCTGCAACGGCAACAGACTGGGAAACATTCTCATCCTAATGTTGTTGGATATACACATTTCAGTAGTTTTAGCCTATGTGTTTGGGAATGTATCACTCCATAGAGCCAAACTCTTGAACTGTTTTGAGCATTGTTTCCCCCAAATGTCAGTAGTGTCATTCTGTAGCCCAGCTGAATGCTGAGCATGGCTTTACCATGAAACTACAGCAGAGCTGGCACTGTGCTATCCTAACATTTGCTATTTTATTAATGAATAATGATGTGTTTTAAGGCTGATGCTTCCAATGGTTTTGCTGGAAAAAGTAGCTAAAAATTTTATTTTTCTCACCATAACCAGCTGAAGAAGACTTGCAGCATTCTCCTTTTCCTCTTCTGTTCTTGGTTCTTTTACATTCATCTCTTCCAGCTCATTTTCCCGCTTTAAAATGTTGTCTATATATTGCTGGTGGAACAATGAAAAAGAACAAGAAAGATGCAGATGTTTTCTTTGCAGAAGTAGAGTTAAGGGTCACATATATAGGGAAAAGGGTTTGTAAAAGTAATGGACATACATGCTTCTTCCCACTGCCATAAAGGTCCCTTCTGTGAATTTATGTGCACAGGTTATATATGTATCTAAATGTTTGCATGGAGAAATAGTTTTTGAAAAACACAACAGGTCAAGGAGGGGAGTATATGCTGAGAAGGTTGCAGGTGAAATGTTACCAAGGACTAATCATCTCTGAAGATACCAAGGACATCAAGAGTCTGCTGAATCTCTAGCAGGCCATTAGCACACGTTAGCATCCACAATGAACTGTGTGACTTGGACCAGATCCAGCAGCTATCTAGATGCCACTGGTGTGTCAGTGTGACCCCCTGCTTTTGAGTAGGCTTGTAGGTTTGGCCTCCCAGCTGTTGCACCAGCCAGGCAAGTCCGAGTGTTCGAGTAAACTATGTGAGTGAATAAGGGAATGCGTTAATAGCTGCTATCAATAATAATCAACTATATTATTAAGATCAGCTTAATGAATAGAAGGTGTTCTAACAGTTTTTGTGATCTGTATCTCCCTCCTGTTTGATTTCCTATTAGGGAAAAGGAAATTTATAACTTCATAATTGAAAAATTGTGTTCAGAAAAAAAAAAATTGGAAGCTCTGTTTTAGACAGATGTTTACTTTGCCAGAATCACACAAAGTGCTACAGAAAAGAACGCTTTTCTTTTCCTACATTTCTTTATGCTTTAGAAGATCAGTTGGATGTAAAAAAGAGTCCTTATGTAAAGTAGTCCTAACACACCACTCTGCTAGAAAGCTACATGCAGTACTGAGCTTTATGAACAGACAAGGTTTGCAGAAACAATCTGTTTCTAGTTCCAGTGACCTGGTCACCAGGTTAACTGTAGAATTATGGTGGGTTAGAAATTCTTGTACAACTTCACAGATATAAGTTTTCAAGGGTTTGTGAAGGAAAACAAATGCAAAGCAAAGTAAAAAAAAAGTAACACATATAAGTATTGACAGAAAGGAAACTATTTGTTAGTGTACTATCTGTGGGATCTACTGGACTGGATTCCATGTATTTGCACAGAAAAGTAGATTCCACAAGAAATGAGTGAAAACAATTGAGCTGCTTCAGGAATGCTTTTCTTAGAGCATCTGTCTATGTATGAAATGCTGCTTGTTCTTCAAAAGTAGCAGAATTTTTGTCTCAGGCATATGCTGCAAATTCATGTCACCCAATTTGTCTGTTCCCTATTGCTCCCTGGAAGAATGAACAAGTGTGATGGTATTACCTTGAGAGAAAGCTGCAGCTTTTCTCTTAGTTTATCACTGAGTGGCTCATACTGGAATAGCTGACGGATTTGCAGTTTATTAGGACACTTTTGCACAGGTACTGGCAAGTACGTCTGCTCTTTGGATCCAATGCAGACACCACTCCAGGCCCGTGTTTTGACTGAGGGACTTGTGGTCTCCCTCTGAAAATAGACAAAAACAAGCAAAAAGAGCAAGATGTTATTTATATTACCGACTAAATGCAGATATTGCCAATGTGTGTCTCAGCTGAAAAGCATATGCATTTCTCATGGTATCACAGATGCCACAAAGTCAGTAGATTCTTGGGCACAATTTATCTATTCTAAAACTTCTTCATCTGGCAAAATGAACTTCCCTTAAAATTTCTGTATCACTTTACGAAGAGTAGAAGAAGCCCAAGGTGACTGTATTTTCCCTGACCCAGCATGCCCCTTGCTTTGCCTGCCTAATAAACTGGACTTAATATCATACTGTTTAGAGCTCCATTTCCCACCCTGTGACAAGCATCTATTGCTTAAGCAGCAAATACAATTTTGAAACAATTATACCTCAAGAGGAGAAAATGTGCCCAAGGTACTTGACTGAAGATTTGGAGGAACAATACTCTCTGGTTCTTTCTTCATTACCCAGGGGGAGGCTTCAGCCAAAGGGCGAAGGATAGTAATACTTAAAGCACCTGGTTCAAAACCACATTTTGGTCAGAATCAATTAAAATCCAAAAATGAAGGACAAGTGTCTCAAACATCCAGAAAAATATAATTACTAAGTATAAAAAAATCTTTATTCAAGTGGTAAAACTCCACATGAAAATGTAATACTTGTGGTTACAGATAATATCAGATCACTGAATTATAGAATAGTTGGACAAGTTCAGATTACTCAGACTATGTTTAACAACAGACTGTCTATGTTACTTGCTTTGAGTCTTGGGTAACATCTCAGGTGTAAAGTGCATGGAGTATCCAGGAATAGCAGACCATTGACCCATGTTTACTGAATACTAATGTCAGAAATATGCCATATTCAGAACATGCAAAATTCTTCACTGTATTTTATACTCCACAATCTGATCACTGGATGGATTCCATTAGAGATGATATATTATCTCTTTTTATTGTTCTGATTAATTTTAATGTTCTTCAAAATATTTTTTCCAATCCAACCCAAAAATCTACTAAATCTACTATTATCTACCCCATAGGTGGATAAATGGATATGATCACTGACATACTTTGTCACAATGATACAAAATTGTAGAGCCTTGGTGTCAGGGGAAATAGAGCCAGTACTGAAAAAGGCAGTGTATGAAGTCTGGAAAAGCAAATATGCTACTATTACAAATGACTGCTGGTTGTGAGCAGGTTTTCTTGGCTGGGATTTTCACTGAGTATGTAAATTCTCCATCTTCCTGATCTTTCCACCTTTCCTATTTTCCTGTCTCTTTCAGTGGCCTTTCTCTTATCCTTTTCCCATGGCACCATTATTTCACTCAGTTTATACAATGGGGAACTGGTCATTATTGTGAATAGAAGCAGCATTAAAAATTATGCAAAACCTGATAAAAGCAGTAGGTAGGAAAGCTGTTCCCCATGCTTGTGATAAAAATCTTTGAGAAGAATGTCTTACTATGTCTTCAAGCAAACTATCCTCATTGTCCCTTCCGTATCTAGGGGAACCATGTGTTCCTGTCTTTTTAAAGATGTATTTATTTTCTTAGGATCTACCTGTTATGCCACAGTGTATTTTATAGAAACACAGTATCTTCAACTAACTTTACAATGATAACCAACTGTTTCAGGATGTGATTTCTTGTATTGCTACTGTGAGGTTGTTGGTGCCATGTACTATTGACATCCCCTATTTCAGTCATATTTTTCCAGCTTCTTAATAACATATATAGAATCACAGAATAGTGTGGTTTGGAAGGGACCTTAAAGATCACCTAGTTCCAACACCCCTGCCATGGGCAGGGACACCTTCTACTAGACCAGATTGCTCAAAGCCCCACCTTGTAATTATTTCTGTTATTAGTTTGTCAGAAAACAAATAAAACCTACCTGGACATTCTTGTACAGGATCCTGTAAGACCGCAGCAGTGGGATCACTACGGACTTCAGCAAGATACCTGTGTACATCCCTGCTCCTCAGGAGCTCAGTTCCAGAACCATCTGCGTGGATGACGAAGAACCTACACAGCAAGCCACACTATCAGATTGTATTAGCATGGGAGGCAAGGTGTTGGCAGTGGGGGTCTGCAGGGTGGCCTCTGTGAGGAACGTCCATGGCTATCCTGTGAGGAGTGTCCATGGCTATCCTGTGCTGGACACAGACAGTTCCAGGTGGCTCCAACAGCCCCCTTGCAGGACACAGCCGAGCCCCTCAGCCAAGAAGGTGGCACCTCAGGGAAGTACGTGTAAGAAAGGGCAAAATGCCACAGAGGCAGTGATGAGGGAGGGAAAAAGTAGGAGAAACAGCCCTTCAGGCACCAAGATCAGAGAAGGAGGGAGAAGAGGTGCTCCTGGTGCCAGACCAGAGATTGCCCTTCAGCTTGTGGAAAGGATCATGGGTGGAGCAGATATCCACAGCACAACCTGTGGAGGAAACCATGGTGAGGCAGGAACATGCCGGTTCAGGTGGATATTTCCCAAAGGAACTGCCCATAGAGAGCCCATGCTAAAGAAGGTTTATCCAAAAAGACTACAGCCCATGGGAAGGACTCATGATAGAACAGGGGAAAGGTGTGAGGAGGAAGAAGCAGCAGAAAGGAGCTGTTGTGGACTGATCACAACTTCCCATCCCCTGAGCTGCTGGAGTAGGGAGGAGGTAGAGGGGTCAGGAATGAGGCAGCAATGTTAAGCCTGAGAAAAGAGGTGATGAAGGTAGGTGTTCTGGTTTTTGTCTTTGTTTCTCACCATCAAACTCTATTTTAATCGGCAATAAATTAAATTAATTTTCCCCAAGTTTAGTTTGCTTTGCCTGTGGCAGTAATTGCAAAGTGACCTCCCTGTGTTTACCGTGACCCACAACCTTTTGCATCTTATTTTCCTCCCTCGTCCTGTTGAGGAAGGGAAGAGAGAGAGCAGCTAGGTGGGCGTTTGGCAGCTGGCCAAGGTCAACCCATCATACTGATCATATCTAATGGCTTTCAAATTGGATTCTTTTCCACATGACATAAATGAAAAAGTGCTGTGGTGACACAACAAGAAAATGGAACTCTAAGATGATGACGTCAAATGTGCAAATATAGAGTACTGAACAAAGGAAGTGCCGATCTACAAACCCTGTATAAATACAACAAAAAGTGTAAACCTGTGAATCCAGTGCAGTTTACCTGGGGACGTGCTCATCATAAGTGACAGGTTTATTAACTTCTGGCAGTGCTGATACTGAACTTCTGTCTTCCTCATTATGAGAGCCAATGCCAGAAACACACACAGATGAGCTGCCATTGGCCATGACCTATAATAGAAATTATATAAAATTACTTGAGTTATGTAATACATTTAGAACAGTAACTTGCTGCTGAACTGTAACATGACCTAGCCCAGTTAAAGAGACAGAAAATACATATTTCAGGTTGAAAAACCTGGAACTCACAGGAAAAAGAAATGGAGAAGAAAACTGAAAAGATAGTTAAAAAAGCAAAACATTTCAAGAGAGACATGCCATATCATAAATGCTAATGTAACACACTGATGTTTAAGAAATGATCAAGGACTGTTGTCAAATGGGGCCATCCATGCTTGTATTCCATCTTCAACATATGTATCTGTAGGTATCAATAAGTAACTCCACCCAAAAATATTTGCTGTTCAGTCCAGGTAACTGTATACTCAGACAGATACTGATATACCTCTGTGAGGTATATATGTGTATATATTTGTATGTGTATCTATATATATGTATACACACCTATACACAGATACACACAAATATATACCTAATTACATATATGTTTATATGTTAGTACATTTGTTATATATACATATATACTCATATATAGGTGTATATATAAATATAAACACACACATACATATATATGAAAATGTGTATATACATAAAAATGCATATATACATACAGGTGTGTGTATATATTCACCTATATATAGGTATATAGGTGAAAGTATGAATATATATTTGTATATATACACACTATTATATACATTTTGACATATGAAGATATATAAGTGATATATATTTGCATTATATGTATTTATCTACCTATATATAGCTGGTGTAAGTATGTATGTACATAAACACACATCTATATACATGTTGATATACAAAGAGATAGACATAGATACAGATTATATATTTAAATCTATCTATCTATATGTATATGCCTATAAAGGGGTCCCTTTTTAGGTATTTATTCACTTTTAAAAATATAGTCTTAGATAAGTCTAATACAGTCTTATGATAATACTGAGTGAATTTCTACAGTATTTGTTTCTTGTGACTATTAACTTATGTGCCAATAACATGCACACATGAGAAAACAGTATGTAGGTCACAGACACTTAGATGATATTTCCTGAACTCAAAACTAGGTACTAACTTAGCTCAAAAATATCTCTTAGGTGTGAAAGGATGACAGCACAATCAGTATGAATTTGAAGAGTGAATCATTCCTTCCCTAACAATATTTGCCTTACCAGGCAGATTAGAGTGTTTCTATAGATGTTCTGAATAGCCAATATCCTCTCTCATTTATAATCCTCATTTGCAGAGATGATTTTTTTACTATGAGTCACACTAATGAAGGTAACTTTACAGGTCTTGAGGTACGCTGTAGACCACGTGTTTTATTTCAATCTCTGCAAAAAGGGGGAAATACCAAAAAAGGGAAACCCATCACACCCTCAAGAACACATGAGAGGCCTGACTCAGGGGCTGTTCCTTCTGACTAGCTAAGCTACTTTAAGTAGTACAAGGCTACAAGATGACTCTGAGAGACATTGATAAGACAGAATTACTTATAATGCAGAATCTTGTTTCATTCCATGTATTTTACCTTGAAAAGATTTCCTTTAGGATCCATCATCTCACAAATAGTACTGGAAGTGTGCTTCATAACGTATCTCTCTGCTTGTTTCTCTTCTTTCTTGCTAATGAAATTATCAACTTCATGGGTATAAACTGCTGAGCAGTTTTCATCAATGAAAAGAGAGCCTGTCTTCACGGGTAAAACCTACCACAGTAAGAAGAGAAGAAGTTCAGTTCCGAAAGATGAAATCTTCAGTTTAGA
>VYZX01001307.1:0-28525 GCA_013401335.1 Brachypteracias leptosomus
AGGGACGGGATACCATCCAGAGGCACCTAGATAGGCTGGAGAGGTGAGCCCAGNAATATTCTATGATTCCATGAACTTTACACTGCCTCACTTTCTCCTCAAAGAAGTTAAATCAGTCCTTTTCTGCTTATACTTATTCTATTTTTAGAGTTTTCATCTGAGCCAATTTACTCTGTAGTCTTGAGGGGTATAGAAGGGAGGCCTGGATATAAAGGGGAGAGAACTAAGAAGAAACAGACACGTGAACAACAAGGTCCATGCCAATAAAAGCTGTATTACCATACTACATCAGTTAAGTGTTCTTAATGGTAGATGAAGACATACCAGTATGGTTCATTTTCTATTGACTTCGTAACCCTTCAAGTGAAAACAAGCTATTTCAGTGAAATCAATTTCACTGATGTGGGTGTTCTACTGAGCCTACAACGTCAAGCAGAGATTACACCTTTCCACACTCAGGTTATCCAGCGCTGCAAACACAAGAATTACCCTATCTTTACCTAGGTTACGGGGAAAATTTTTTAACTTCTTTCAGTTATGTTATTCAAATATGTATTGTATTAGCAATCAATCATATTTTTAAAAGAATGTAGGACATAAAAATAATAAAAAGTTAAAATGGAAAGGACATAAAAAGATCCTTAAAGCTTCATGATATTTTGTCACAGTAAGAGTAATTAATCAAGTCCATGGCTTTTAGAGAAATGCCTGAAATTCTGCAGAACATTAAGGTTCTCCTCAGACTCAGATTACTTGCTTAAAATTGAACACATTTTTATCCACTGCAGATGATCTTTACATGCACAAAGATTGTGTAAATCTATCACATGCCATTTTTCTTTCTGATTTGTTATTGCAGCCTTTCATACAAATTCAAGTATTATCAAAATTACTTTTTGTAAGACTGTGGTGCCCTGGTTAGCAGTTAAGTACCACACAGCAGCTTACTTCCCTCTGCCCCAGTGGAATGGAGGATGGAACAGAAGAGCAAAAGCAAGAAAGCTCATGGGTTAAGTTAAAGGTAGTTTTAGCAGTTAAGTAATGAGGAAGAAGAATGAAGAAATAAAACAAATCAAGTGATGCAAAGGCAATCGCTCACTAGCTCCCACAAAGCAGACCAAAACCCAGCCAGTCTTTGAGCAGTGGTTACCTTCTCCAAAGCCCCCCTCCTCAGTTTTCATTGCCAAGCATGACATGACATGGCATGGAATACCCCTTTGACCACTTTGGGTCAGCTGTCCTGATTGTATTCCCTCTCAACTTCTTGTGCACCCTCATAGTAGTAGAGTGTAGGAGGACTGTGTGTAGGAGGAGCAGAGCGAGACAATGCCTTGAAACTGTGCTCACACTGTCCAGCAATAGCTAAAATATTAGTGTGTTACAAACAGTGTTTTGGTCACAAATCCAAAACATACTACCATAAGGGCTTCTATAAAGAAAAACTCCAACCTAGCCAGACCCAGCACAAAGATTTATATACAATAATAAAAAACATAGAATAACTGTGCTAAGAGCTGTGCGAATGTAAAGAAAACTTCATCCTCAGTTAAAATGAATTTGTAACTGGCATTATTTTAGACTCTCAAAATCCAAACTACTAAGAAAATTTTCAGATAATAAGAATAATTCAGATAGCATAATAAGTTCTAATAATAAAAGAGAATAAGAGTATTCTTCTTCAGAACTAATTTTGATATTATGAATAATGTAGAGACTCTTTCCTTGGAGGTGATTTCCCCATCAAGATTCAAAGTTTTCTCAACATAATGGTGAAAAAATGTGCTATTTACCCACAAACCAGATGCACGTTGAACAACTACCTAAATACAAAGGCTGCACACTATGTTTGAGCATATTTACAAAATAACGCATTTAAAGCAAATGTATTCCCAGACATGAGCAAAACCTCTCATAAGAGCAGCATTAGGCACAGATCCAAGGTCTAATTCTATCAGGCATGCAACAGAATTGAAATGCTTTTTTATAAAGCTTTTATAACATGTTTTCTGTCAAAAGATTATTAATAAAAACATTAAACTCTGCTTTCTTTCTCATGCATTGTCCACATGCTTTTGCAGTAAGAGAACAACCAAGTTGTGAAGAGTGGAAAGGAAGGACCTACACAAAGAGCTATACATACAGAACAAGAACACATTATTAGTTTCTCTTTTGGTGGGGTCCTCCCCCTGAGGCAGTATGTGGTGTTACAGCCATGCTGGCATGTAGGCCAACATAACAGCAGGCTAAAGAGAATAGTCTTCAAAATCGCCAGGCCCTGTGGTTCTTTTTGCTACCTCTGAAGTCAATAAACAACATTTGTAAGTGACTGGAATCTATTCACAAGATCAAGGAGGAGGCTACTTTTGAAGGTGATGATGACTGGAGCTTTCTAACACAAAATAATAAATGTTTTAGTACTCAGCTTCGCTCTAAGGACTGATGAACCACAGACAGGAGATGGCATAGGGGAGAGAGAAGGAAGAAAAGGCTCACTTATTCAGAGACAACAGCCTATTACAACAAGCTAGTGGTAAAATAAAAGCATTTTTTGATTATAATCTTCTGGACAGGAAACAACAAGACAGGGTTTTTTGGCTGCCTTTTTTGTTTGTTTTGTTTTGGGTGTTGGGGTTGTTTTTGGTGTTTGCTGTGGTTTTTTTTTTGTTTGGTTTGGGTTCTTTTGTGTTTTGTTTTGTTTTTTTTTTAATACTTCCCACATAAATCACCAAGACATAGTACTGCCTGTTTCTAAAGAGAAATTAAGAGTATTTTCGATTACTTTCTAACAGGACAAAGTATCTCCATCACCAATACAATCTTTGGATGTCTTCTGATGTTAGGAGCAAAATGCAGTTTACTAGATAGTACATTCTGAGTAATTCACAAAGCCAGGGTTCTAGGCATTTCATTTGCAAGTGAGATTCCAAGTTGGCCATTAATGGCTGCACACACAACTTTTGGGAACAAAAAAATACAAAAGAAAATATTTTATTGAATGGTAAGAAGCGTTGAGAATATTAGTTTTGAAGTCAAATCCTCTTTAAGAGCTCTGCAATAAACAAACAGAAGAATTCAAGAAGAAAGTCCCAACACATTACCACTACCCAGACAAAAATATATATACTAGAAAGAAGCAACTCAGAGGACTACAGCTTGGGTGGAGCAAAGCACATGCAATATGGCTACATAACAATACAGTTACACACCTCTAAGGGTTCCACACAGTGATCCTCAAAGTTGAGGAAGCTACTGAAGTAACAACTCTTTTGACTATGACTTCTATTTTTACAGTTCCACTGAAAGCATTACTGAGATTGAGTCATTCAACTTCCTTAGAGATACAGAAATACTCTTCTGTATTAATTTCATTTGCCTTTGTACAAGACCAGGACATGGGGATAGAGTTACATCAAATCACGTGACTAAATTACATTACAAGTTGCAGAAAAAAGCTCTTTTCAAAAGCAACCAGCATTAGCATTATGACATTTCATGGAGCACACAGTCTACTTTACTGATCATATTGCAGAACTTATTTAATCTTCTATTCTTGTATTCTAAATGTGATTTTTGAAGAAAATGTTATCCTCTGCATTTCGACAGTAACTGTATGATCGGTGGCAATATCTTTAAACTGATTTTTTTCTATGAATACAAAAGATTAATCAAAACAATCACTCTCCCAACATCTGGGGAATTTAATTTTCAAAAGGAATATAAAACTGATGCACAAAGTTCACAATTTGAGCAGTTGCACATGGAAGGCTGATGTAATTACCTGTAACATCAGCTCACAGTCATCTCTTCCAACAAAAATCATTTCTCGTGGCAGCCTGTGGCGGGTGCCTCCACTGCTCACCAAAAACCAGGATGTTAAGCTCATTTTCTGCTTAGCTGATAAATCCTTGGCAAAACTACGTCATCCTGCAGTGAGAAAGAGAGACAGAGAAATTCATTTTAGTTATTTTTAGCTACAGTTCCTGTTCAGCAAACACTGAGCAGAATATAAAAAGCCTCTGAAAATACAGCATTCTCAATAGCATGTACCAAATCCAGCAATCACAGGAAGTGACAGGCTCCAGATTTACATACTCTGAGGCTCTGCTTCATGCAACTAGGCAAATTTAATTGGAAGTAAACTTCCTCAAAATGAACAAGCAACTACTTAATGCCAAAGTCATACATCAAGTTGTCAGAAAGCTTTTAACATTTGACCCCTATTATCAAGATAATTGCTACATTAATGCTTCACTATCATAACCAATAAACAATGTGGCAAATGTTCATAAAATACAGCAAGTAAGTTGCATGTATGCCAGCACATTTTAATGTGTAAAAGAACTACCTCATTTGGTTTTAGGCTCAGATCCTTGTTACAGCACCGAGTGAAACCTTAAATTAAGGGAAGACTTGCTTCTTATTTAACTTTACATTTTCTCAGTAAAACTTATCTTAGAAATTTAACACCATACATTCGGAGCTGTAAAAGTAGAACAAAATGAACAATTTAGTTAAGTAATAAAACTGAAAACAGTACTCCTACAAAACTTTACCTTAATCTTCCAATAACCAACATAACGTACTATACACTGACAGAAAAAAAAGCCATAGCTATTTAAAATGTCATAAAATACAAAAGAAAAAAAAACTTGAAAACTGGATAGAATCTTTTATGGAAAACTTCTTCACACAACATAGCCTACTTGAAACTGGACTTAAAACTGCTTAAAAGCACTGGTTGCTACTTGGAAAAGCCTTTAAGAAGTGTTTCAAATCTCTAAGAAGCAGCAAGCCAAAGCAAACATTTCATTCCTTCATTACCACTCTATTCACTAAAAAAGAAGCTAAAGAAAATATAAAGCAACCAGTCTGCATTCCTCTCAGTACCAAATAGCTGGCATTTCTCTTTTCTTTCATTTATATGTCATTTAGTGAAATTATGCAAGGTTAACAAATGTACTGTAAGTAGACATAAGCCTGTAGTGGGCTTAAGCATAATCTGCACAGTAACAAGAATTGGTTCTCAAAACCAAGACTAACATGTAAGCACTGAGTAATGGTGCTATGCCAGCACTGCCCCACTAGACAAACTACAATCAGGGAGAGGCACAACAAATTATAAAATGCTTGTAAAGAGGGCTGAATGTAGTCAAAACTTCATCTGAAAATGACAAAACAGACATTTACAAAATATTAAGTCAAAAGGTGTTAAAAGGAACCAGAGCTGTCAACCCAATTAAAAAATAAATTAATGCAATTCAAATGGAAGAAATTATAGAGACTTAATGTGCTTAACATTTACTTAATAAAAAGTAAATGTGTTACAGCAAAGTGTTCTCTTATACAGTGATATCTACAATAGGATTATCTTTCCACAGCTGCATCATAACACATTCTTCAAACAAAACTTATGTCCACCATCCTCTCCAACTCAATGGAAGAAGTGATACAACATCTCTATTATACTTTATTAATAGAAAATATGAAGATTAAAAATTACATATACAATAACAACTTGCCAAAATCAAATTTAAAAGACATCTAGTTAGCAAATAAGTGTTTTAATAATTAAAACAGTTTATTCAGCACATCTGAAGAGAATTAATGCTTGCCTTTTTAATTTAACCTAGTTTAAAACTAGAAGATAAAGTAGGTTAATCAAATGACATTTTTCTATTCCTTTAAAGAAAGGAAATGGAAGCATCAAAAATGGCCAGTCTGGGTTCCAGATTTTAACAAGTAAATTAAATGGATGTTTCACAGCAAGCATGCTGTTTAGTATCAAAGCTCCTCATTCTGTTTATATTTTACTGCCTTTTATATCTCCCATCTGCTTATCATAAGCACATTTACAACATTTGGCCTTCCTGCTCTAATTGGGAATTCATATGAAAACCTCCAAGAGGATATAAAATGTTAGAAAAAGTTCTTAGTCATATACTATGATTTAGTTTATATAGGTAGACTGTCAATAAGGGAGAAATACCATTTTTATTTATAGAACCATAAAATGATTTAGATTGGAAAAGACTCTTAAGATCGAGTTCAACCATTAACCCAGCATCTCCAAATCCATCAACTAAACCATGTCCCTAAGTGCCATATCTACACGTCTTTTAAATACCTCCAGGGATGGTGACTTCACTACTTTCTTGGGCAGCCTGTTCCAGTGTTTGACAACTGTTCTGGAGACGAAATGTTTCCTAATGTCCAATCTGAACCTCCCCTGGTGCAACCTGAAGCTGTTTCCTCTTGTCCTATTGCTTGTTACTTGTGAGAAGAGACTGGCATCCACCTCTCTACAACCTCCTTTCAGGTAGCTGTAGAGAGTGGTACAGTATCCCCTCAACCTCCTTTTCTCCAGGATAAACAATCCCAATTCCCTCAGCACCTCCTCATAAGATTTGTGCTCTAGACCCTTCACAAGCTTCAATGACCTTCTTTGGAAATGTTCCAGCACCTCAATGTCCTTCTTGTAGTGAGGAGCTCAAAATTGAACATAGTATTCAAGATGCAGACCCACCAGTGCTGAGTACAGGGGCATAACTACCTCCCTAGATCTGCTGGTCACACTATCTCTGACACAGGCCAGGATGCTGTTGGCCTTCTTGGCCACCTGGCCACACTGCTGGCTCATAGTCAGCTGGCTGTTACCCAACACCCCCAGGTCCTTCTCTACCAGGCAGCGTTCCAGCCACTTTTCCCCAAGCCTACAGCATCACATAGGGTTGATGTAACTCAACAAAGAGACAAGTAGGTCAACAACTAAAGCTAGAAAAAAAACCTCATCCACTCCCAAATTTCCCTTAAATGATGAAGTCTGACAACAAACAGATTAAATTAAGCTAACTGAAATTATTTTAAAAATGTATTATACAAAGCAATCATTGCCATACAGCTTGGCAGCACATTTGTAGTTAAAAGCCCATCATCATTTCTATTGAACTTAAAGTTCATTTCAAACAGTGCTGTCTTAACTGCAACGAATCATCAACCTAGATACATATTTTAAGTATTCTTTAGAATAAACCAATGCCTTTGATCAAAGCTATTTGGAAATTCTGCATAGCGAAACTGGCTGAAAACAGAATACAGCAGCAAAAGTTACTTAATATCAGAACAAAAAAAGTGCATTTAAAATTTTATAAGAAACTGCACACTTACTTATATAGACAGTATATGGACAATTAAACTGTACCCCAAAACCTTCATGAAAGCTAACAATATTTTTAATACACTGCTGTGTTATGACTCTGGCTGTAGTACTCTGAACAGTACTAGGATGAAAGATTGTTCACTGTCTAGAAGGTACCAAATTAAATTACTATATGACAGGTGCAAAATCATCAGAAGTGGCTCTTTACCCAGTGTAAATTTAGGTCATGATAATTCTTGCAATGAAGTGTTACAGATTCTAAAAGGTTACACTGGGTTCAAAAAGAAGTATCCATGGAAGAAAAAATTGTAACACCTGTTAAACACAATGACCTCACTTTTAGCTGGGGAACTGCATATACTGTGCATTTTGAGATGCTGGGAACATGCTTTAGTGAGGTTTCACTTGCTATCGTCCTACTTAGCAATTTCTCTTCCTTACCTAGCCTTTGTTTTTACAGAACAGGGTACTGGCCCAGATGGACCTATCTTACTCCAGTATAGACTTTTTAGATGGAGTATTTACCAAAAATATTATTATTTCTACTCTAGAAAAATTAATTCAAAATGCTTGATTGAACCATTTTGTTTTATTACTCTTTTCTAATATGGCAGTATTGTGTTGCAATCTTAAAGTAAACTAGTAAACATTTAATCATTAACACTTGATCAAAGTAATACTTCATTCTAGATAGCTGCAAGTCAGTTGATGAGGTATGTATTGCAACTGCAAAACATCTCCTTGTTTGCAGAAGAAACAGCATTTTATGGTGAAGAGCTATGAATTCCAAAAGACAGTAACCAGTAAGAAAGAACATATGGGTAATAAGTCATTTGAAACAGATGCAGCAACAGAAAAATTGGCTGCATCACCCCTGTAAATATAATTCAGTCCTAAGAACTAAAGCCCTGCATTATGTAGCTAAAAGATGGGTGTAACCAATTTCAAATACGTCCAGAGAAACACTGCCAAGATTACAGTCTTGATACCGTAATGTTATTGTAAGCAAAAACCCTTAATAATTTCACATTTGAGCAACTTATAGTCTACATTTTTGTATTTGCCTGTAACTGAAAACAGTCAATTGTCTTCTCCGGCTATTAGCAAGTACTGAGACATCAATTCTACACAGAAACAAACAGCTATGTTTAAGCTAAACCTAATATATGCCCGATATTCCAAGTTTAAAGCATCACAGTCCTTCATACTCAGTGCTTGTACTTGGCACTGGTGAGGCCACAGCTTGATGATTGTGTTCACTTTTGGGTGCCACAGTATAAAAAGACACTGAAGTACTGAAGCAGTTGCAGAGAAGGGCAACCAAGCTGGGAGGGGTCTGGAGAACAGTCTTATAAGGAGCAGCTGAGGGAACTGAGGTTGTTCAGTCTAAGGAAGAGAAGGCTGAGGGGAGACCTTACTGCTCTCTGCAACTATGTGAAAGGAGGTTATATGGAGGTGTGTGTTGGTCTCTTCTCACAAGTAACTAGCAAGCGGACAAGAGGAAACAGTCTCAAGTTGTGCCAGGGGAGGTTTAGACTGGATATTAGGAAAAATTTACTGAAAGAGTGATTAAGCATTGGAACAGGCTGCCCAGGGAAGTAGTAGAGTCACCATCCCTGGGGGTGTTCAAAAACCATGTAGATGTGGCACTTTAGGACATGGTCTAGTTGTCATGGTAGTGTTGGGTTGACGGTTGGACTTGATGACCTTAATGATTCTATGATATTACGACCAACAGTGTCATTTTAATTGTACACAATTATCCTATTACTGTACAACAAATTTGACTTAAAAATATTTCAAAAAAGCATTAAAAAACCCCTGCATCGAGCTGGAAGCCTGTTGCTCGTTATCTGCCCATATAAGTTTCTGTTTCTAGCTGCTAAAAATTTTGCTAAAATTAAGTTTTTCTTATACATTTGCCTAGTTCATTTTAGGGAAGCTTCAGAAGAAATGACTCAAACATTTCTGAAACAAGGTTAGAGAAAAATATCCTATTTTAAATTATAAGTAGTACCTCATATGCACAAATTGATAATTGAAATGTGACAGGAGGTCTTAGTATCAGTTTGTACTTTTCAGTTTTGCTCTTGTGCAATTCCATCCAAATACAGACAAGCAATAAGCGTTTGAAAAATTTCCATGGGTATATTAGTTCAATGAGTACACAGATAAGTTCTCTCAGCATCTGTCTACACAGAGCATGTAACTTGTTTTAACTGCCCATTCTTAATGTTATAGTGCCAGTTAGAACCAAAAGTAGGACATCTTTCCCAAGTACTCTCAATCCATCCACTGTTGCTGGTAGAGAACAAAAATGAGGTTAGAAGACCCAGAAAGATAGAATACCACCATATTTGGACAAGACAGGAGCTGGAGCTAGGCAGACTCTTGGATGAGGAATCAAGAAAGGTAAACATCAGGTGTAATCTATGACAAAACCAAAATTAAGAGAGCCCTAATGGAGCCTGTAGTGACTAGAGAAGATCTGAAGTTGAACCTGATTCCCAAGTCAAAGAAATGCTGTCAGCAATCAACACCCACTGGAAAATTGCCTACCATGACTACTTCATTGACTATCCACTGAAACTAAGGATCCTAGTGCCAGCAGTTCTATTTTTGACTGAAATGGAGAAATCTACACTATAGGAAGAAAAGAACAAAGTGAAGGTAATTCCAACCCTGAGAAGATTACTCCATCCATAATTGATATTAAAAAGTAAACTATAAAGATAACTGATTTAAATCTAGGAAGCTTTAAGTGCAAAAACAGCACAATAATACTGCTTACTCTGTAGACACTCTGAAGACACTCTGCAGTTGGGCAGCATCACAAGCAGTGTTCCATGTGCAATCATAATTAACCTACTTACATGCATGCATTAGAAAATCTTTAACTGTATCACCATATAATATTTTAACTAGGACTCTACCTTACTCAGGTTAAAACAAAAAGCTTAACAGTCAGTTAATTGGTGTTTTTTGTTCACTTCTGTTCATCAGTTGATCAGCCCGTGCCTTATTTATTGCACATCACCAAAAACTTTGTGAATTATTAGCTTCCTACTGACATTATCTGCTATGTTCATCACCACAGCATGAGAAATTAACACTTACGGTAAAATCTCCACAAACACCTCTGTAAATGGTTTATTATAAATGGGGAACTGTAGAAAGCACTTTTTAATCATTAAAGTATCTCAATCTTGAGTATTTAAGTTCCAAAACCATCAGCATTTCATCTTAAAGTACCTTGTTTTACACAACACTACAGGTGTTCAAATGGTCTCATTTATTACTGCTACAATACTGAATGCCTAATTCTTTCAAAAGTAAGGTTAAAACTACATGTAGGGTGGCTAGAAAATAAAGACCACTTTTCGAAGCACAGGTAGATGGCTTGTCTGCCATCATAGGAACTATAAATACAAGAAAAAAATTCATATTCTAGGGTAGCTTCTGTATCACAGAATCATAGAATAGTAGGGGTTGGAAGAGACCTCTGGAGACCATCTATAGTCCAAATGTTTTGGTTATGAAACTTTCCTTGGTGCTTTCACAATCCCCTGCTTCTTTCACTATTTGCATCGCTGTCATCCCAGAAAGGGAGATAGAGGGCTTCCTGGCTGAAGCTATTTTCCTCAATTCCTAGGGCTAGTCCATGAAGCAAATAAATAAAAAGTGAGTATCTTGAGTGGGGGGAGGAGGGGTGGGAAAGCATGGATGAAGAATCTTTCAAATCTTTCATTAGGAATTGGAATTCAATCTACATAGGCCACCCTTCATACCACAGTAGTGCGCAATGTTGCTCCTCAAAACCTTTAAATAAATAAATACCTATCTAAATTAAAGTTGTTTAGGCTAGCGATCAATAAAAATATTTCTTGAAGAATTTATGGACCTTCTGAATGCACAGGGGAAGCAAGAAAACTTTAGAGTTGTTTGTTGCTTGTCAAGCCACATGGGAAAGAGCTATAAAAGTTCAGCACAGTGAAAAGACACTACCCAAGTAATGGTTTGGTCAAATCAAGTTGGATCAAGTTGTTAAGTGACAATACTTTTCACTTTGAGGCTTGGGTTAGTGTTATAACAATATCCATAAAGGTTAATCAAAACATACTCTTAGAAGGTTGAAGAAAAAAAAAAAAAGTAAAATTAATGGAAGCATAAATTAGGTAAATTATGCTTAAAATATTGAAACTGTTCATGAACATCCCCAAAAAAGATGAGCTCACATACTTATGAAAACTGACCAAAACAACCCTAGATTTTCAGCAGTTGCCCAACAAGCTAGAATTGCCATTATCAAATATTTCACTGACTGAAAAATTCACCTGAAGACATTTCTCGAGAAACATTCAACTGCTATACACAGCCCTGAAGAAGAAACTGTTCCCATTCACACTGATATAATTAAATATTACTGTTAGTTACAAAGTTCATCAGAATTTTACACCATTACTTGAGAGTTACACTGATAGAATAGAACTGGATGGCAAGCATGCAAATATGCAAAGTGGAAGAAAACANTTAGCTGACAAGGAAACTGAATGATAGCCTCGAGTATCCATTCTGCTTCTGAAGTATTTCACCTGTTCCACCTTAGCTCAAATATCCAAATTTGGTCTGAATTTCTTGAAAAATAGATTAGAAAAATCATAATGAAGCCTTATACTATGTCTGAACCATGTAATTTTCAGTGTCCATTGAAAGATGTAGTCATAACTAAATTCTGCAGAACAAGGGAACCACTGAGATCAAAGAAACCCTCTCAACTGCTACCTGCAAAACCATTCTCTTCTCTTTTTTTTTGCCTCTCCCCCTTTCTATTTTTCTTTTTTTTTTTTTTTAAATACCCAGAGATGGAGGAGGAAAGGCGGCAAAATTTAAAGTATGTAAACCTCCTTGGATCTTATCCCTAAAAAGTTACCTGGGTCTGTTGTTTACAGACAATCGTTCACTTATAACATCTGCTAGATTCAATACTTTTCAAAAGTTTTCTTAAAAAAACATAAAACAGAAATGAAAACCAGAGTAAGAAAATACCTTTATAAAGCATCAGAAGATCAAGCTCAGTCATGCCCCTTGCTTTNACTTCCTTGCTCATATAGGGAAGAGGAGTACATTTTGGATGACTGTCCCTATCACTAAACTGAAACATCTTATAAAAATCACAACCTCCTTGGTCAGTTGGCTCATCTCTTCAACTTATAAAGGTTTAGCTGTAGTGGGTCTGTCTGAGCTGATTTTCCCCATACAGCCCTCATGCTGCAGTACTAGGAGCCAGAGGGTGTTGATAACACACACCCTTGTTATGNTTTTTTTTTTTTTTTAAATACCCAGAGATGGAGGAGGAAAGGCGGCAAAATTTAAAGTATGTAAACCTCCTTGGATCTTATCCCTAAAAAGTTACCTGGGTCTGTTGTTTACAGACAATCGTTCACTTATAACATCTGCTAGATTCAATACTTTTCAAAAGTTTTCTTAAAAAAACATAAAACAGAAATGAAAACCAGAGTAAGAAAATACCTTTATAAAGCATCAGAAGATCAAGCTCAGTCATGCCCCTTGCTTTACTTTATAAGTACATATCTGACATGGGAAGATATGCACATTACCTGTATTACTTATCATAAAAGACTAACTAGAACATGAGTTACAGTTCTACCAAATCAACAGCAATGTATTTCTCAGGGGGTCTCTGGCTAAGAGAGAAAGGAAAAGAGGAAAAAAAAATCCCAAACAAAACAAAAGGAGGCAGGGAGGGGAGACATACAGCTACACCTTCTGCTTTACAGTGATGAAGCTGAAGGGTACAGTCTGGAACCCTGCCGATCTCGCCCTAGGGTCTGATAATCACAGTAGACTCCTCAGTAGTATTTGTGGGAAGAAACGTTTCTTCCTCATTCCTTAATTACAAAAGGGCATAAAAGCCATCTATCTGGGAATGCTACTAAGGATAGCAATTCTTCTCCTGCATTCAAAGAGTTTGAGATCTCTACAGAAGGGACCCAGATACTCTTCTTGCCCTATAGGTCACCCCACGCATCATGGGGTAAAGACTAGCAGCTCAGGATGCTGTTGCCTTCTATCAGTCAGCAAATCTGTCCTGTAATGTGGCTACAGCTGTGAGGCTGCACAAACATCCTCTCCCTCTGGCCCTGTCCAGAATTAGATCTACATCTATTTCATTATCGTAACACACAGGAATAGCTGTCAGGACAGCAATTGAAATAAACCCCTTTTTTTGCCAACAATGCAGCTGCACTCAAAGTTGCCTGGGATTTTGATTTTGAGGGACAATGACTTAGAAGACCATGTCCTATTCTGTTTTTTTATGTAATAATTATTACTAAAAAACACACCTGAGATCTTTTCCTTTGCTATTATATCAACATACAAATATTGCAAACAAGTGTACAAAAATAAGGCTTACTTGATGGCTATTAGCCAAGTGTCACAGTATACAAAAAGATACTATTTGCATGAATAAACAATCATGCAAATATGAACAACATTAAGACTTTCTACCAAGTTTAAGCTAACTCACACAATTGAAACTAAATAATCTCTCATTTTAAGCATCTAAGAAATGGAAGCTAAATGTTACAGGAACTATGAAGACAGTCATGTCCTTCACTACCACAAAAGTCCCTTTTCAAAAAACAAAAAAAAAGGATTGAGAAGCTACCAAGGGGAGGAAAAATACCCCCCACAAAACCCCACCCCAATTCCTAGTAGAAGCTAGGAGATGAAATTGTATTAAGAACAGCAGAATAAAACAAAGACTTTAGCAACTCACTAAAGATAAAATACTGGGTTGTCTTTACAGAGTATACTAGTAAACACACAAATTCTTAAAAGACTGACTAGTAAACTTGGCATGAGACTGATGCTGTATCAAGAAATATATTTTTAAGTTCTCCTATTTCACCATGATCCAACAAGGTCATCTATACAAAGAGCACATCCCAAGTATGCTAATAAAACAGTATATCTGATAAGTAGCCATTAGAAATGATTGCAGCAAACAGGCCAAAGAAATTCTAACCAAATTGTCTTTAGGAAAAAGTTTCCTTTAATGAAAACTGCAGAAATACTTCCCCTCCCCCCCATCAGATTATATTATCAGGCTATACTATTGCCAAGATAAGCAAATAGGAAAATAAGTAATTAAATACAAATCAGGCATTGAAATCAGGCAGAATGTAATCTTGTAGAATCAGTCAAGCCCTCCTTCTCCACTTCCTATTCTCACTGCCTCTATCATGCCATATTCCAACTTATTTTGTAGAATGTGCAGGATGAGGAGGTTTTATTTGCATTGGCAAAGTACCAATCACAGCCCTCAGCACTACTGAAAAGACAAACAACTTTGCAAATAAAATTGGACCTCTTAACCTCCCAAGGGGGGTTATTTCACTTTCCCCAAAATTGTGAAATATATGGGGTTTATTCCACATCCCAAGATACTTAGTAAGATTAAATTACAGTCAAGGCAATGCAAGCTTTTTCTTCTTTAATATAGGGAATTACTTACTTTGTGGGTATAAACTATATTCTCCATGTTAAGTAATTTTAACATCTATGTTTCAGTTCTCAATTCTATTTTACTTCTTGACAAAATGCATAAGTACACAGAACATAAAAGTAAAAGTGAGAGAAGACAGTTACTGAAATCAAAGTTACTGATCTCCACACCCATTCATAATATTACAGATATATAACTTGAAAAAGGTATCAAATTATTATTCTTTGCTATGTCTCCACTGTAACATGAAAAATGTTTATCATTGCAAGGTAGGCTCAACTATGTATATTTGATATATTCTACCCTCTCCCTTATGGAATGCTTTGGAGTTTTTTTACAATTATTCTCAACAGCCAAGTCCACAGACATACTTTTCTTGGAAATACACTAACTTGTTTGTTCCAGTATCAGTAACAGAGGCCCTACATGAGGAAAAAAAAAGAAGGTGGATGTACTTATTTTGCAAAACAACCAAAGGCTCAAAGTTTTGCCTTAAATTTGTACATGAAGTTTGCTCTACACAATCTTCACTGTCTGAAGACAGAGATTGTGCGTGTGTGTGCACAAGCATAACAGAAGTTCATTGATTCTGTGTCATAATTATATTGTGCTATATAGGTATTCTACAGAGTTTTTAACATCACAAGCTTAAAAATAAAATTATTTTTAAAAGAGCATGGTAGCTATGATGTAAAGAGAGCAGTTTTCTTCATGTTCAGCATTTTCCTGTCTCAGATAAAAAGATGGGACTTGATTTTTAAGATCTTCTCCTGATGGGAAGTTGCCTTCCTGGAGATTCATATAAAAATGGAGTAGAACAAGGCTTAAAATGCATTTTATTTTATTTACTCAGTTCTTTATTCACATCCCAAATCATTCAATAGAAATCTAGTCCTGCAGTTTGCAGCACACCTCTAATGTCTATATCCTTCCCATCCCTCTCCTTCCCATGAAATAAAACTGAAAGGTAACAAATACAACACAAACACTTTCTCAATGTACAATCATGTGAAAGCAGCTGCCAGAAAGACAGTATTAGGAATTTATCAAGACACAAAGCAGGGTAAGACATGTGCACAAACAACAAGAATACTCATGGGTTTGAGTAATGATTAGTAATTACTAATTGCAAATATTTTAAACCAGTCTGTAATTAGCATCCAGCAAATGGCTTCCCTAGAGAGAAGCTATTCCACATTTGCTTGCTGTGCCTACCTACTCCTTTCTTGTATGCAGCCAACAAGCAGGAATATAACTACCAGCATATTAGATCTTAATTCCATTTCTTATACTACCTCTTATTTACATATGAAATTGTCACTGTAACCTTTTAGAATTAACACATACAGTGAGTATGCAGCTTGCTCTTTTTATGTAAGGACTTTTTGAGTAGGTATACTACAACCCCTCAACTAAATCACAAAACAAAAAAAAAAAAAAAGGAAATGATGCAAAAGGGAAGGCTAAACAGGAAGAGCTCTGAACTCCACACTCACTGCTCCAGGCACTGGACCAAACAAGAAGAAGTGGTACCGTAACCTCATTCACTAAAAAGGATCGAGTCATCCCTTTCATTGCCACTTTACTGAACAAGTTTGGAGGTTTAGTTTTTGGGTTTTGGTTTGTTTTTTTTTTTAGGAACTATGCACAGTTACTACAGAAGTTATTCATTTTATGTCTCCCACAAAAAGATTTGACTAGGAACTTAGTTATGCTCAGCTGCATAAAAAGTAAAAGCATATTAAGCAACACTGACCATGCTGCTACAATAGAGAATAGTCTTCTGGATTACCAAAAATATTTTAAATCATTTTAACATGGAACTATATAGTACAAAAGCATAAGAAGTTGATTAAGAGAGATCATAACCAGTTCCGTTTTTAAAGGCTAGAACAATTCACATCCTCTGTTCTTTAAATTATGTTTCCATGGTATAAATGTTATTACTGCTATTGATACTCACTGAGAAACGCTTCTGATAGCTTAATAAATAACACTTAACAAATTCCAAATAACAAGTTCACTGGCAGAAACACTGTGCTACAAGTTCCACAGCTCCCAGCTCCTTATAGCCTGCTGGCTGATCTCTCACGGCTCCTCTGAGCTCTGCCTTTGTAGACTATTTGCCATGCAGATTATTTTCCCCACAGAATATTGCTGGTTCCTGACTGAGTGGGCAAGAGTGAGCACATGCACACATTGAGGTTCAGCCTAGTTTAGGATACAGGATACATCCCTAATAAATAAGGCATTACTTTATCTCCTGCATATGTTTTTCTCTCTATTTTATCTTAATAGGAATGCATTACTTTGAACCAGAAGCAAAGTGCTTTCCCAGTGTTGTCAGAGGTTCAGAAGCGCTATACAAACATATTCTCTGGACCTGGTTCACAAAACAAATAGGTTAAGGGCCTTCCCAGCACATAAGGATTTTTAACAGAATGAGTGTATTCTCATGGTATTGAGAGTGTAAATAGATGTTTCAACAATAAAGGTGCAACTATGTCACCAATACATCCACGGAAGCCAAGCTCTACAGTTAGGAATGGCTGCTCTAGAATACACCAGTAAGTACCAATCTACAATCTCCTGCAAATAGAAAGGTAGTTGAAGTTTAAAAGAATACTGAATAATCATGACAAAACAATTATCCTTTATTATTTGCATTTTAACTCTAAGCAGGAAGAAAAAGTCTATGAACAATGGAGTTTCAAAGACTGACTTTTATTCCCACTTTTTCTTCAAGTTCAAAGTGCTTTTCAGATGTTTTTGTAAGTTTGGTCCAGAGAAAATGAACACACCTTTTATTTTTATATCCTCCACAACTTCTAATATCTCAAAAGGTGATAAAATTCCAGTCTACACATTGTATTCAGAATTTATAATGAGACTAGAGCAGCCTCTGCCCCAAGTTTTACTGGCTGAAATGGAGATGTTAGCAGTTTAATTTTAAAGATCTAAATATAGGAACAGTTCACTGAACAGCAGTATGGGATGTGAATTCATAGTGTGGCATCTCTTCCTTATTAGCAGCACCTGCATACACACTTCCACTGCTTCATATCTCAAGTAGTCTACTTTGTGTAAAATGCCCTGTGTTCCTTGTATGTATGCTCTTTCCATAGTAACTCTTACTGTGTGGCACATGCAAAGCTAATACATAGATTATCCTGTCATAAATTGCTTGCATGTCCAGAACTTCACTGTATTGATCCTTAGTGTTGAAGACTCAACTAGCAAGCTTTAACAGCTTTAACCCCCATCATACAAGTGCTAAAATGAAGAAGCTGTAGTTCCACATCAACCAAAGCCTGTCTTGCCGATGTCAGGATCCCAACCCTCTTGCCCTGAGCCAGTCACAAAGTCCCTTTGCTGTGGCTGCAGGACTCACACGGCTCTGCAGCTGAGCTGAGCTTTTTCAGTATGCTCAACTAACAACTAACTTGCACTCTTCTCCACTCCCAAAACAGGCGAATGGTCTCCAGAAGCTAACACAAAGCACCAAAGTAAAAGGAGTGGGGCTGTGCAGCTAGGTGCAGGAGAAAAGGGAAGAACAGGGCAGGACCACAACAGCCAGCAGCCATAGAATCATGGAATGTTTTAGGTTGGAAGGGACCTTTAAAGGTCATTTGGTCCAGCTCCTCCTGCAGTGGGCAGGGATATCTTTAATTAAATCAGGCTGCTCAGAGTCCCATCCAACCCGACCTTGAATGTTTCCAGGGATGGGACTGCTATCTCTCGAGCAACCTGTTCCAGTGTTTATCAACCTCATTGTAAAAAATTTCTTCCTCGTGTCTAGTCTAAATCTACCCTCTTTTAGTTTAAAACCATTATCCCTTGTCCTATTGCAACAGGCCCTACTGAAAAATCTGTCCCCATCTTTCTTATAAGGCCCCTTTAAGTATTGAAAGGCTGCAATAAGGTCTCTAGTTCTGCTTAGACTGCTACGAAAACACAGGTCAACTACACCAAATCCGCCTGAAGTCTCACAGGACTTCTTGTATTTAGACAGCTCTACAGTAACCATAAAAAATACTAATATAATTATACAAATATAAAAGTAGTTTTTTGTATTTGTCCATTACAGATTAAAACTATATACACTGAAACTTTTTTTAAAGTATATATTTTTTTTTTCCACTTGCCTCAACTACTTTATAAAAAGTATCACAATCAAGTGATCATATCTTTAGTCTCTCACTTTATGATATACCAATGCTGTCTTTCTTCTAAATCTGCCTTAGATCAGTGGCCCCAAATGTGAAAAAATATCTTGAAAACAAAGAAAGGAAGAATCCCTATGGAAATAACTATACAAATAAAACAATACAAAAGCATCTTTGAATAATTTTTTTGAAGGTCATGGCATTATCCTCCCAAAAGAGCAATAGATAAAAATAGTAAGGCATAAGGCATTTCTTCATTTTTGAATGAAATTGCACCAAGGAAAAGACACACAAAATACAGGAACTAAAGGATCTTAATCTTCTAAATCTTGTCTTCTCCCAACATGCTGTTTGAAGTAATTTTGTGAATTGCGCTAAAAATAACATTATGCTTGGATATTTTTGTTGCTGGAGAGGTTTTTTTTAGCCAAATAAAAGGTTTCAATTTGTCTCAACTGGACAAGGAATGACTCAGGACTTCCTCGTTCACTGTCATGTCTTGATATTGAAGGCTCAGAGGTGACCTTATTGTGGCCTTCAAGCATCTGAAGAGTGCCTACAAGAAGGCTGGGGAGAGATTTTTTACAAAGGCCTATAGTGATAGAACAAGGGGTAATAGGTTCAAACTGTCAGAGGGTAGATTTAGATTGGAAATTAGAAGGAAATGCTAGACTGTGAGAGTGGTAAGACTCTGGAACAGGTTGCCCAGGGGAGTCATGAATGCTCCATCCCTGGAGGTGTTCAAGACCAGGTTGTTTGGAGCCTGATCTAGCAGGAGGTGTCCCTGTCCCTTCCAACCCAAACCATTCTATGATGTTTCAGCTTTTTTTTTTACTGTCATCCTACAAGGGGTTACTACGTGCTATATGCTGCCCAGACAACATAAACCCCCAAATTAATTCACCTTCTCAGATGTTTAATACCCAGTAACATTAACTGGATCAACTGAAAGTGTAGGGCACATAAACCATGTAAATAGAACTAGAGCCCATGAAAGCAGTGTCAGAAGTTCTAGCAGGAAAAAAACCCTTCTTGCTTCTTAAATTAGAGCTCAAGGTGTAATAAATAAAAGCTCTGAAACATTTCTACTACATGCAGGTACTGAAATGTGATTCAGACATCAGGAACTGAAGCTGTTGAACAATTTAGTTCTTAATTCTGTTACAAACACTGACCTCCTCAAAGTAAGTAACCAAGCAGCATTTCAAAACAATCTACTTGCAATGGTAATCCTGCAAGAGATCAATACAAACAAAATTACAGAGTACCAGTCTGCCCTAAAGGGGGAAGTTGACTTTTGCTATCTAGTTTCAGCAACACAGCACTTGAACATGTTTAACTTAGACAGTTAAGTTGCCAATACAGTCTGCTGAAGAAAATGCAATCAGACCACAAAAATGGAAAAAAGCAAGGGGATGTGTTTGTTTAAGGAAAGCTAGAAAAAATACACACAGAGTATTCAAGGCAATCATATGAGATTTAGAAGTTACAAATACTGAAGACAGACATATTTATTCTAGGAAAAAAAGAAAAAGACACTATTGAGAAATGCCAAGTTCCTATGGCAAGTTAAAAAAGTATAATCATAAAATCATAGAATGGTTTGGTTTGGAAAGGATCTTAAAGATCATTTACTTCCAACGCTATTCTATGGGCAGGGACACCTCCCACTAGATCAGGTTGTGCAAGGCCCCATCCAACCTGGCCTTGAACACCTCCAGGGATGGAGCATCCACAATCCTCAGGCCATTTTCCCTGAGTCAAAAGCAATAAAATTCAAAGAGCTCATTCTTATAGAAAAGGGAAATTGGCAAAGAACAGCAGAATAATATGTTATATTGTATATCTACAGGTTATTTAGTCCTGAAAATTCACGAATATGCAAAACTCAAAAATTAAACTGACAAATAGCTCCAGCGTCCCACCACCCTCTGAGCAAAGAGCTTCTTCCTTATATCTAATCTAAATCTACCCTCTTCCAGTTGGAACCCATATCCTTCATCCTATCACTACAAGCCCTTGTAAAAAGTCTCTCCCCAGCATTTTGTAAACCCACTTCAGATACTGAAAGGCTGCAGTAAGTTCTCCCTGCAGCTTTCTCTCTCTAGTCTGAGCAACACCAACTCTCTCAGCCTGTCCTCACGGGAAAGGTTTTCCAGCCCTCTGATCATCTTCGTAGCCCTCCTCTGCACCCTCTCCAACATATCCATGTCCTTCTTGTGTTGGGTGCTCCAGAGCTGGACGCAGTGCTCCGAGTGAGGTCTCACAAGAGCAGAGTAGAGGTCACCTTCCTTGACCTGCTGGCCACACTTCTTTTGATGCAGCCCAGGATGCAGTTGGCTTTCTGGGCTGCAATTGCACATTGTTGGCTCATGTTGAGCTTTTCATCAAGCAGCACCTCCAAGTCTTTCTCCTCAGAACTACTCCCAGTCCATACTCTTCCCAGCCTGTATTTGTACTTGGGATTGCCCCGACCCAGGTGCAGGACCTTGCATTTGGCCTTGCTGAACTTCATGAGGTTGGCATGGGCCCACTTCTCAAGCCTGTCAAGGTCCCTCTGGATGGCATCCCTTCCCTCCAGCATGTTGACCGCAACGCATAGCTTGGTGTCTTCTGCAAACTTGCTGAGGGTGCACTCGACCCCACTGTCCATGTCACCAACAAAGATGTTAAACAGCATGGGTCCCAGTACTGATCCCCGAGGAACACCACTTGTCCTTTTTTCTCTTTTTGAAAATGGGGGTTATGTTTCCTCTTTTCCAGTCAGTGGGAACTTCACTAGACTGACATGATTTTTCAGATACGATGGAAAGTGGTTTAACCACTCATCTGCCAGTATAATGCACTAGCATTATATTGGTCCTTTACTGTTGTGTAAAAACAGATCCTGCTATACATAGAAGTCATCTGCAGTACCTAAAGATTCACTGACTTCAAAACCTGAGGCAGACAGACAACCTACCTATGCTCAGGGAAGTCAAAAATAAAATTCTGAATGAGAAAAAGAGCCCACAAAACAAACAGGGTATGAAGATTCAGCACAAAATAAAACCCATGTGGCAAGCCACAATTACTGGGAGCAACAACACATTTTCTGCAATGGCCACCTGGTTTCAAGGTATACCCAAGCTTAAGCTCAGCCTGGCATTTTTTTTGTGTGTGTGAATATATCTTCCATTGCTCATTTTTGTGGTGGTTTTGTTTTGGTTTTTTTTAATGTTTATTCTTTTTTGCAACATATCTACTGACTATATCCACCTGCTCCTTCTCACTAATTTCAGTTCTGTGCCAGCAACATTATCTTTCTCACTGTTCAACTAGGAAGAAAACTGAACAGAATAAAGCCATGCAGCATCACCTACAAGAAGAAAAAAAAAGTTTAAAAAATAGCATGTTCATCAGAAGCCTCTCTGCAGCTCCCCAGGAAACAAGTGGACACAATTCTCTAAATTAGGAATCTGTTTTCAACAGCTGAAAAGTAGTTGTATGCTTCCATTCTTCAACTGGCATTCCAGACCTTTTTGAATTAAGGGTGTATTGAGTGTGACCAGCAGACTGAGGGAGGTTCTCCTCCCCCTCTACTCTGCCCTAGTGAGACCACATCTGGAGTACTGTGTCCGGTTCTGAGATCTCCAGTCAAGAGAGAGAGGGAACTACTGGAGAGTCCATCAGAGGGCTACAAATATGATTAGGGGACTGAAGCATCTCTCTGACAAGGAAAGGTGAGAGACCTCAGTCCATTTAGCCTGGAAAAGAGAAGGCTGAGAGGGACACTTATCAATGTTTACAAATATCTGAAGGGCGGGTGTCAAGAGGATGGAACTAGATTCTTTTCAGTGGTGCCCAGTGACAGGACGAGGGGCAATGTGCACAAACTGGAACACAGGAATTTCTGTCTGAACATAAGCAAAAACTTCTTATACTTTGAGGAACACGCTGCCCAGAGAGACTGTGGAGTCTCCTTCTCTGGAGGCTTTCAAAACCTGTCTGGACATGTTCCTGTGCAGCCTGCTCTAGGTGAACCTGCTTTGGCAGGAGGGTTACACTACATGATCAGAGGTCCCGTCCAACCCCTATCATTCTGTGATTCTGAATTTGCACCTCTCTTTGATATACTACATAAATCTGTAGGACTGACACTGGGCATACAACTGCACCTTTCAAAAGAGCACTCAGCAAGAAAAAGTTACAGATCAGATTCCTTGCAATAATTAGGACTGAAACTGGTCTAAAAAAGAGATCACAGGGTGTATTTGGAAGCTGATGAATTAAGATTTGATTAAAAATATGCTACAAAATTTGTGATCCAAATGGTAATAGCTATAACAAGGAACATTCATTTTAACAAACAGGCATGAATTATGACAGACTTGGAGCTACTTAATTTCACTAAGGTTGATAAAGAATTCAAGTTAACGTAGACTTCACCAAAATAAAGGCACTACCCAATTATCTCCAATATGTCCCAATACAATAATTAGTGTTATAAGTACTATTAGACCATAATGACTGAGCAGCATATAGAAGAAAAATAGTTTTTGAATAAGACCTTTTATTACATTTATTAGCAAAAACTGTAAAACAAACACAAAACAAGCACAGGAGGCAATATGATCTGTAACATGAAAATACTGCAGTAGTTCTGTTAATCTTACACCAACTAGTTGTGATCATTCTTTAAAACTCTCTCTGCTAATCTGAAAGCTAAACAAAAAGAAGTTCTAGTTTCTCAGCAGTTCCTCAGTGGCTTCCTGAATAACTTCTGCCTACAATTCAAAAAATATTTGTAATGGCTGGTTTCACAGTCAACTTAAAGCTAAAATTCAAGCTTTTTTTTTTTTTGACTTGTGAATCACTTTTAAAAGGCAGTTCTTACAGGAAGGATTTGACTCTTAATTACATAACCATCCCCTTTGGAAATCAAGTACAATAAAAAGAACAAATGATCATTGAAAGAATGGGCAAAGTGTAATCTTCATTTAACTCAAAAAATTGGGATGACTTTTTTTGAATAACAAAAATATGTAGTAAATCAAGATTTTAATTATTAAATTAAGCTGCTATGCAGCTGAACATGTATAAGAAATGAAGGTCTGAAAAATATAAAAGGCTATTTTTATTGAATTGCCTTTTCAAGACAGCTGAAAAAATGCAGACCAAGTGGAAGGAATAATCCTTAATAGAAGATACACCTGATTCAAAAGTTCCAAGCATAAAACAGATGGGGACTTGCAATGCCTTAGCAGAAAAAAAACACATATGCTTGCACCATTGATACCTCTCCCTTGGCACCAGGTTATAGCTATTCTTGGAGAAACGCTGGTCTTTTCTCCAAAGAGTCCATCTCTGTGGCCATTCTTAGGAAAATTCCAAGGGGGGGAGGAGGGGGGGAAACCCCTAAAACATTACCCTTTAAGTGTCTTAAGTAAATTAAATTATAAAATTAAGTAGAATAATTGCTGACATCAAGGTTCTGAGATGATATCGTTCCACATTATGAAATAATCAATTAAGTCATGGGGGATGAAGGTGAGACTAATGAAGGCAAGAAAAATGTACATTCATAAGAAACCAGAACAGATACTGTGACATTCTAAATTCCTGCATTTGTCTGCCTCATCTTGAAACGTAATCCATACTGAGAAGACAAATAAGAGATAATTGAAAAGGCTTTGGTTTTGAACACGGAACAGAATGCAGACTTAGATGGCCAAATATTT
Source organism: Brachypteracias leptosomus (assembly GCA_013401335.1). Classification (NCBI taxonomy): domain Eukaryota; kingdom Metazoa; phylum Chordata; class Aves; order Coraciiformes; family Brachypteraciidae; genus Brachypteracias; species Brachypteracias leptosomus. The sequence continues at coordinate 24,574 of VYZX01001307.1, forward strand.
GCAATTCAACAGAAAGATCATCAACAAAATTATTTCAGCATGTAATTTTAAAGGAAAAGTCGTCAGTACATCTGATTTAATGCATTCAGTGTATTGCTACGTTCAGACTATAATGGTTAGCTAATGGATTGATTACAAGCTATTTATGCAATACCACAGCTGAAGACTAACAAGATACCCTGCGCACAAAGAAACAACTTGGAAATGCCAGGGAGTAGCACCACTTCTGTTGCTGTTGCTCTGAAAAGCTCAATAATTGCAGTTCTTCCTGGAAAGAAAGAAAATGAGCAGAACCAGAACCTTATTTAGAATGAGGTACAAAACAAGACGAGATCTATAAAGTCCATCACACAGACTACAAGATTTACCTATTTGTCAAGGAAGATACCCTCTTACTTTCATGGAAGAGATCAGAATACGAAACATTTTAGTTCATAAGAATGGAAACCAGTAAACATAGGATCCTATTACAGAAACACCAATCCTTGCAATAAACACAGCAGAATGAAACGAAGAAGCTAGACTGTAAGAGGGCTGCAGTTGTTGAACGCTTATTGGATCACTAGGCCCATCAGTGGATGACGCTGGAGCTCTAAAAAGCACCTAGCTAAAGAAAAGTCTATTTTTCAGTAACAATTAAGGGCAGAAAGAAAGAAGGAGAAAGAAAGTTGACAAATATGTCAGGCTCACATGGAAAAAAATGATCACGTCTTAACTGAGTATTCTATTCAGGAGATGAAAAGAGCAAAGATGCTTCAGATCTGTGTTTCGAATGAATAAAAACTATTTCTCTAAATATATACCAAATAGCACTTTCCTACAATTTACAAAAATCACACACCTCAAAAGTAGTAAGTAGGCAAGAAAAAAAACTATGAAAATACTTGAAAACTTACAGTCTTAAATTCTGTGGAAGAGAAGATAACCAATATTAGCCTGGCACAAAAATCCTGCTTTTCCTTGTACAAAGTCACACCACACCACTTAACAGAATTACTTATCCTTCCTCTTTTTCCATATCTACTTTACAGAGAATTTATTTTTTTTTCATGCAGCAATATGTTCTGAATGTTTAGTCTATGGCTATGGACATTTTACATATCAAGGACAGTAAGTAAAGGTTAACAATAAGAACAAACCTAGTATCTTAATTATTTTATTTTATTGGATTTATACATAACCCACCTTTCTGACCACAGTAGTCTACACTGGCACAAGGGATAGCCACACAGGACAAGCTAAGCAGCCCAAATGTATATCTACTACTGGAAAAGGGAGTATTCCCTTCTTCCAGGCTTGACACTGCTGTCCTCATTCTGTGTACTTGCTTTGGCACTCTGACCACACAATAAGATAATTCAATTTGCTAACCCAAGGGAGGGGGGAAAAAAAAAAATCAAGCTAACCAAAAAGAAAACAAATAGTTTTCTGCTGGGTTAGTTGAGTGAATTAACTTCTCATGTACTTAGAAAGGTACCAGAGCAGTACAGCCAGTCTGTACCAAATACAGGGACGGTGAGTACCTGGGAATACTTCAAGGAGAAGCATTAAGATCTGAGAATTGCTAGTCAGTCTCTTAAACATCCAGACTTATTTCTTATCCACCATCTATGAGTCTGCATGACACACTTCAACTTCAGTGATGCAGCATTGAGCACCTTACTGAACACAGGTCTCCCTCTCTGAAACCTAATTATATCAGTAACTCTGTCAGCAATCAGCAAATAAAATATCTTTGTGGGTTTTATTTGAAACTTCTAGGACAAGCTGCTTTTGACATAACATGATAAAAAAATGCATACGTTTAAAATATATAGGTTTTGAAGGTCAAACTAAATTTTAATTAAAAAGGTCATTTTAACTACAAATGCACCTGTAAAATAAAAACAGCCTCCCAGTTTTGGGGGAGTAGAATTGGAGAAACTACACTACAAGAGTGAACTAAATATTTGTAGTTTATTTCAGTGGTTTTATGCATGTGTAACTGTACAGCAAACAGATACACAAAGTTGTTTAAAATTAAAGTAGTTTGCATTCTCTTCCCACCCTAATTTGCATGCATTAAATTACAGTTTAAGTCACATGATCACATACTGTTTTCCCCTGGGACATCTGCCTCATTCAATGCACTGGATGGACTCTGATCCAGGGAAACATTCACATTATGCGCTGAAGGAAGCTGCTCTCTGTCCATTCAAAATGCATAGATACACAATAATCAATATCAGAAAGAATTACAAGCATTCAGTAAAAGCCCTATAAACCCAATAGATAATGAAAGACCCCCACAGGCTCAGGTAAGCACAGTGAAGATGTGCATGTTATAAAAGATATGTAAATCTAACACTAGCTCTCAGCTAGCAAATTTGAAGTTCCATCCTGCAGTAATAACTTTATTTTCTCAAATTTCAAGCAATCTCCTGTTCACAACCACATCAATTTTTTACTACATTATGTAGCACGTTCTTCAAAGAGAGGGAAGCGCAGGTCATTGTGTCCCTTTACAACCTCACAAGTGCTAGAAGCAGATACAAGAATTTCTTCAAGTAAATTTTCCAATTTGCATGGATTCATTGACTGACTCCCCTCTTCAAAATTTTCTAAAGGAAAAACAGAATTTCACAGATTTTCTTGGCTTTTTATCTGGTTTATCTCTGTTCCATTCTGCCTGCAAAGCTAACATGGGAGTTGTCTTTTCAGGAGACTCAAGGAGATACTATGGTATCAATATACATTAACCACATTTTTCATGGATTTGTAAGAACCAGCAATGGTACTTCAAAATCAATTTCTACAGCTACTCATGCCTCAGGTTTTCATTCCAGTCATTCAAGGAAGCTTCCGAACTCCCACCTACAAGTGAACATCGGCTTTTCCAGCTCACTTTCACAACCCAGTTCTTTTCTGGCTTGTACATTATCAACAGAATTGTGAAAAAATTCTGCTTGCCAGAATCCATTACAGCTGATGAATCACAATATAGCAAGAAGCCATTCTTCTCTGCAAAAGTCAATTAGAACAGATATGGGAAGCAGTCACCTGTCAAAAAAGACTGTACTATGATAAACTAGATTTGGTAGCAACTTTTACGCCAGAATGCTTCCCTTTCAAGGAACTGGAAAAACCCATTTTTATCTGATCCATTACAAGACTTTTAAATTCTTCAGATTTTTACAAAATTATCTGTATCTGCAGCTACATTATTCTTTCTATTCAGCCAGCCTTCCTGACCTCCTTCAGACAAAAAATTTAAAAAGGCAAACAACAACAACATTTACATGAAAGAGAAAGTCTAAAAAAACCCACCCCATAATCAAAGAGGGAGAGGAGTTTTTTTTGTGGTATTTATGTTTAACATTTCCTCTCAAATAAAATTTGAGGTTGATGAGCTTCCATAATAACAGAGTTCAGTTACAGTAAGACAGACTGTTCAGCATCTGGACATAAAGCAATGCATAGAGAAAATTAATCATAGGAAATCACAGTATATTTAATCATATCTTAATTCAGTTTACAAAACCTGACCTGTCCCACAGACCATTTTACTCAGGCAAATCCAGGGCCCAGAACATTCTCACAATGTCTTGAATGGCACTCCAAAGGAGAAAAGATGATCATCGCAGTGCGAGAACAGACTTTATTCTTTCAAAGTAGCTAAATATTTTATGAGCATCTTTGCTTTCACAAGGAAGAAAATAATTTCTTCAAAGTGCAGATCAATGGATGCTATCTGTAATCTCTTGCCACGAGGACGCAATTCTTACGTATCCTCAACTCATCAGCACAGCACCTACACCTCATGTTTCCCATAACGCCATAAGAACAGGCGGAGTAATTGCGAGTACATCTTATAAAAAGCTTAAAATAACACCCCGAGGGCTGAGCCAGCCACCTCATCCCGGCGCCTTACGCCGGCGGGCTCCCGGGGCCGGGGCCGGCGGCGCCCAACGGC
>VYZX01001307.1:38282-53581 GCA_013401335.1 Brachypteracias leptosomus
CCCACTACTATTCCATAAAAGTCAGAAATTGGCATAATTACAAAAGAATTTATAATACCATAATGAAACACCAGAAAACCTAGCAGAGAGGTGCTTCTAACCTTACACCAAGAAGTGATAAACTGCACAAAACCAAGAGCCAACAGCGGTAAAGCCACCTGCAGATTCAAAAACAACTCTAGAAACAAATACCAGAGAATTTTTCCCAGAGACCATCCTACCTACATCACCAACATGATGAATACCTATAACGGCTTGGTCAAATCTGTTTAAACTTCAGCCCTTCAAGACTTTCAAATTAAAGGTCTGAAATTCTCCTGGGTGAGCTGTTTAAGTCACACCCCAAATAAACTGCCTACATTTAGCCTGTATCCAGTGTTAAACTATAGCAGTTGCTCTGTCACTCAGGGACTCCTCTCCAGCCAAGAAAGGGGAGTGGGAAAAGGAGATGAGACCCATGAGTAGAAATTAAAATGGATTTAATGAAACAGCTAAACTAATGCTAGTGCCAGTATAAAGTAAACAAAGTTATACTTGGCCCAGCAAAGGCACGACAGTCACAATAAATGAAAAAAGCAGCCTTCTGGAGTAGTATGAGGATGAGCCCGGATAGGAACCCAAGCAGGAGGCCCTCCATCCTCAGCAAATGTCCCCCTTCATAATGAGCATGACATTTATGGTATGAGACACACCTGTAGCCAACTTGGGACAGCTGACCTGGCTGACTTCAAACTGCTAATGGTCTGCAGACCATGGATACCCTATGATTTACCCAGTAAACCCAGGACAGAGGGTTTCAGACCTTAGGCACGTGCTATAGGCTCTGCAGAAAGGGCTGGTTTAGGAACTTGTGACAATGAATGCTGCAGCTCCAGAAACCAGTTTCCTTTTACATTTGACAATTTGGTAAAAGCTGTCTTGAAAACCACCTGTTTTTCATAGAGTGCAAAGTAACCATGAAGACTGTGAAACCAAATTAAGTGGATCCACGATGTATTATTTTTAAACATTTGAATATTAAACACCTCTTTGGACTTTCTGAGGCCTGGCTAAGGAATAGCCTTGTTGTTGTTGAATGTTTACATGTAAAATCCTAGCAGCATAGGTAACAATTGACAGGACACTTTCAGTCTAAAAGCTGCTGTTCAGTGTGTTGGTAGCATGGTAATAGCATACCTGTGTTTGGCACCCAATAAAGAAGAATACCTGCATATCAGAATAGTAAATAAAGTAAATTCCAAAACTGTGCAAAACACAGTAAAAACTTACAAGAAAATTCTCAGTTTGGGTATTGTGGAGCAATTACTTGGCTGAAATGCTACCCTAGAAGTAGTATGTGATGCACTTTTTAGAAACCAAGTCAAAGTTGAAAGACTTTTGGATAGTAAAATCTTCATTAAATAGGCATCATCTTTCTGTTTTCACTAACTGGTTTAATTGTCTGTATTGTCAGTTATTTCATATAAATTCTACAGTGTTGAGTTTTTTAAGACCTAAAAACCTTCCTGCTTTAAATTCCTGTGGCTGTTTTCTGATTGGGAAACATGGAATATCAGAAAGTTACCTGTTTGCTGACGTTATGGCCAGTAACTTCTAGTCATCTTCATGTAAACATTAGACTGGAATGTTATCTTTAGATGATGGACTTATGGCTACTACAGTTGTAAACTACATGTAAACTACATGTAAACTTATGTAAACTACAGTTGTAGTTTATTTTCTTCAATTTATGTTGCTTAACACTTCCTCCAGCTGGAGTTATTTTCCATGTCTTTTCAGGCAATTCTGTGTTCTGTGTGGTTGTTCCCTTTGCTAAGCTCTCCATTATCTCCCAGAGTATTTTCTATGGCATTTCCGAGTTCACAAATTGGGTAGCTTTGGTGCTTTCATTTAAAGGAGTGCTTTTTATAGACAGTCTTGGGCAGTCTCCAAAAAACCCTACTTTGTTCAGGCAATGCAAACATGTTTCAATGTCTTCTCTGTTTTTTTTCTGTTTTCATTTCATTGTGATATTTTTTCTCCCCCTCAAAGCTGATTACTACCTGGAAATACAGCTACTTCTTCTGTCTTGTATTTTGCTTCAGTGTCCTGACTCTAGCCTTTACCTTTTATTTTTGACAAGTTTAACAGATCTGCAATGTGTCTCAAACATAAAAAAATACGTTGTCGTTCAGCAGTTTTACTGATATTCCTATATAAAAAAACCTTCTTGCAATTATATTTATACAAAAATATTTGTATAAATATACAGGAAAAAGAATATCTATATTTTTAGGGAGTAATACTTGGGTTTCGTAGTTGAAGTGAGTACAGAAAATAACTAGAGTTAACAATGCTTCTTTCAGGGTAGAGGAGTAGATAGGATGTTCAGGGTGTAGAATATACGGAATGTGCTTTTTTCGGTCAGGGCACTATTGGTTTTGTCTAAAGCGTTGTGTGTAACTGGGCTTAATCTAGTTCAAAGTTGCATTCACGTTTAGATGAATTGAGGGGTAGGAATACCTTTGTCCCTAGAACAGTATGGTCTTGGTTCTGGATTAGGATCAATGGTTGCTTCTGTCTCTGAAACAATATGCAGTAATATAGTTCTTTCTGTTTGGTGTTTAGTCAGCTATGTCATTGCTAAGGCATTAGATAAGTTATCTGCCTGTCCCTTGTGGCAAGTACTGCCTGTGATTTTTACATGATAGTTGACAACTTGATAGCATTTTTGTGGAGCAGTTGCATCTTTTTTTTTTAATGTGTCAGGTTTGATTCATTGGGTTTTGTTGCTAGCTTGCCATTTTTTGTAATCATCTCGGATCCTTTAAACACCAAAAACCGAAGAGCTTTATAGTAAATAAAATCTATTTTATTTAAGTTTAAATGCAGATTCGTCCGATTTAATTTATATCCTCAGCTGTTCCTATAGGAAATAACACATCAATGAAATTTTATCATGCAACAGAAATATATATGTTTGGATTTTAATCGTAGAGTCCTGCTAAGATGTAGAAAAGAAAAATGCTGATTGAATTTTAGATATGCAAATCACTGCATGCGAGCAGTTTTCTGCTGTATGTTTTTACTGAGGCCCTGTTTCTGTAAAATGTACTTTTACAGGAATAGCCTAACTGAAGAAGTTAGGTTGAATGTGTGAGCACTTCAAAAATAATGACTTCTAAATTAATTATCAAATTATCATGTTGTCTTTAAGCAAATATTCTTTGGTGTCCAATAGTTTGCATTCGCAGAGGCTCTCTTTTCTATTTAAAAATAATATGTTTACATTGGCAGAAACAACAAATGTAATCCTTCCATTTAGTAAAGTGTCTTCTTTTATCCTCATGGCCAAAATGATGTCCCTTATTTAGGAAAAAAAAAAGCTGTAATATACTTATTCCCTTTTACACATCCAGTTCAACTCTTACTGAAGCAAGTGTTAGCTCTTCAGTGTCTAGTGATAAAGAGAAACCATCAGAGACTCCTAACTCCCAATTTCTCAGTAGTGAGTGTTTTGCTTAGAGCAGCAACTTCTGTAATTTGGAAATTGGCAAGCCTTTAAGAAACTTCAGCAAATATGTGATGAAGTTTCAAAAATGTGATGACGTTATTCCAGAGGCAGGAAACTGTAGTCAAGAAAAGTAGACATCAGTGTGCCATTGATAACAATTTTGACGTGTTTCACTACTTCTGACCAGTATATTTATAGAAGAAGGGGACATAGCATAAGATGATCTATGTTATCTTTGAGGATAAAGTAAGGATGTGGAGAGCTGTAACATTATGAAGAGGGAGAAGTTCTGGGAAAGTTCTGTATAAGAGTCTTGTTTGATTTTCATTTGTTGTTCTTCACTGGCTACAGAGCAAATATTGATATTCTGGGGTTTTCTGACAGGTCTACAGTAAATGGGGAAATGAACAAATTTTATTGCTATCAGATGACACACCATATAGTAACTTAATGAACACTTCTTGGCAACAGCTAGTTGCAACATAGTTTGCTAAATATTTAAGCCATTGCATCAGTGAGATACTTTTACCTTTTCTCAATCAGCTCTCTCTTCCTCAGAGCGTTCAGGAAAGCTCAAGAGTGGATGAATAGCTTAAGGACATCAATAGAGAAATATTTGACCTAAACCCCTCTTTTTTGAGTCATTGCCTTGTGAATTGTATTTGGGTTTATTATAATAAATTATGACTATTTTATTTTTTTAATCTTCTTTTAAATTAGCTGTGTTGAAGGATTAACTACCTGAAAATCAAAAGAGGCAATGTGAGTCATTAGATGGCTGGGCTTTAAAAATAAGTACTGAGATAAATGTAATAGGTCAGAAATGAGTCAGGTTTTTATTAAAACTAGCATTGCTAAAAAGTGAGTGATGGCTGATATATTGGACTGAGAACCATGTTCTTAAATACAATATTGGAGGGGATATTTATATTTTATAAGCTGGTAAATTACAACCAAGCAGAGAAAAAGCTTGAAAATGACTGTGAAAACCATTATCGTGGGGGAAAAAAAAAAAATCCCAACTTAAGTCAAGATGATGTGAACTTGAAAAAGATAAAGTGAAGGCAGAAATACATATCTAGTTTTTGTTCTCTGACCTGGACTGCTATTCACCTTTCCATTTGCAAGAAAAGGGCTGTTAACATTTGTAACCAGCAGCATATATTATATGCTGAGACATGTCTTCTCGATTCTACCTAGCAAATGCTTAACTTGTATTTTTTTTTTAATGCTTTTTTTGCCCATGAGAAAAAATATTTCCACTTAATTCTTTATGCATCCTATCAACTTACAGATTACAAGCATAAAAATAAATGAAGGACATGTGCTGGAAAGCTGCCCATTTTTCTAGTTATAGCAGTTGCTCCAAATAAAAGACGTTACCTTATAAGCTTTGTCTCACAAGAGTGAAATTCCCGTTCTGTGGGCGTTTGTACCTAAATGTTTCATATACAGTAGTCCTAGGGGAGAATAACTCTCCAAAGAATTTAGGGCTAAATGGAGAAAATAGCTATGATTTTATCTTTCTGAAAGTCAAGTAAGGTTTTGAGAGTGTGGAGTTTGGTTTTGTTTTATTAAAATTGTTAAAACTGTTAAGTATTAATGAAACTTCATGGTAGTTTTGGCTGCTAGCCACAAATGCCTATGGCATTATTTTGGAGAAACGTAAAAGAAACATGTCTTATATTCTTGATAAAGTGGCTATGAATGATGATGAAGTGTCTCACTGAGCACATAACTCTGTTACTGAAGTGTACGTCATTTTCTTGGTTCACTTGGTATTACAGTAGAACCTAGAGATCCTGCTTTGTTGAATATTGCATAAACCCATACTACTTAGGTTATTACTCTGTCTTTTCTACTTAGCATATACATTGCTTAAAGGGAAGAGAAATGAAATACTCATCTCCCTTTGTACATAGCCAGTTGAAAGAAAGAAGTAATAAGGGAGTTGCCTGTGCGAACTAGAAGTATCACTATCTAAAACCAAACCCATATTTTTAGATTCCCAATCCAGTTGTTATCTTTCAGCTGCAAATCTCTCCAGTATCTTTTTTAGCGCATTGGAAATGTTCAGCTGTATCTGAGTGATATGGCATTTATGACTGGAAATTTTTTTTTTAAGTCAGCTGCATCAAAAATTATTTAAAAAGTGATATAAGAAAAAATACACTGAAAATGAGAGATCTTTACTGTCTCACCCTCCAGTAAGAAGTTATTCTTGAAATTGTTCATAAAAGTATTAGTATTTATCTAGAAAGAGGTTTTTTCATTTTGTTTTGTTTTATTTTTTCCCAGTCTGATGAGTGTTATAAGTTATTTTTCACACTTGTTCTGAAGTCATCAGTCTTTGTTTAATTACTGGTTTATGTTAGCTTGGTTTGTTGAGTTTTTACTTCATTTACTTGGATTATTTTTTAGTTGTGCTATACATTGTTTTACCATGTGTGGTGGCATCATTAGAATTCAAAAATATTATTCTTGCTGCTCAGTCCTGCACATTGTATGAAATATAGCATGAACTTTAAGTTCATAGAAAAGTACCAAAACTGCGTATCCTTGGAAATATCTTAGGGTCAAGTATATTTTTACTTGTGTTGCTGCAGAGTTATAATGCATGGACAGACTAAGATGTTATTTATAGATTCTTCTTCGAAATTATCGTAAATATTTCTTCTGCAAATTGTGACACACGGTAGTTGTTTTGGCTGTTTGCGTTAGGTAATTGCTTCAAGTGGCTGAGTTCAGATCAAGGAGTCAAGCTAGACAGATACTGACTGATTTTAGTTATCCCGTTTTTCAGAAAATTTAGAATATTTGTCAATAAATACTTTATTTTCTGTAGTTTATGGCTAATAATGTGATTTTTTAAATTTTTTTTTTTCAGAACGTGCTAGTGAAAGCATCCATCAACTGAAATATGCCTTGGAGGAAAGAGAGTTTGCACAGGGTGAGGATGAAGCTGTATTTGACCAGTCCTCTATGGACAAGAGCAGTGATGTGGATAGTGGGAAAACAACCTGGCAGGAACTGCAGCATAGTCATGCAGGTAAGATTACTACAAAAGCAAATAGTTTAAAAATTGTTAGAAATTATACTAATTGCAATGACAAAAGTAAATATTTTCTGGTTATAATGTTTTTTTATCTCTTCCTAGTTAATCAACTTAAAATTTTGTTAAAACACCAAGAAAGAATGGAAGGTGAAGTCTCTCTGTCAAGCAAGAAGATGTCATCCTGTGTATGTTTCTTGGTCTTTTCGTGTTGTTTGAATGAATGGCATGCATGATGAGGTCGATTTTCTAGTACCCAGGAAAAAAAAAAAGTGCCAAATAATTTTTTGTATTCTGAAATAGGAGATTCCTGAGGCTGTGCCAGAGCTTGTGTTTATGACCATAGCCTAAGAAAAAGAAATCTGTAATACAGGATTTAGAGTTTTCTCCTCTTTTGTTGACCATGCAGTGTTGGTCGCACTCCATGTTGCTTTCAGATTTTTTGTTTGTTTTTTTTTTTCCCCACCAAAAGTTAATCCTTTTTGTTTTTGAAACAGTTGGGATCAACTATGTGGTGGGTTTACCCTGACAAACTACAGGGACAAATCTATGTAAAAACAGTTTCTGTTTGCCTTTTACTTTGCTTTAAGGATTCTCAAAGACCTTCTTATGCTGTAACTATGTTTTTTCTTTAGAGGATTAGAGATGTTCATGTAACAACAAGTTTTGTAGCTCTCTGCCAAAATGCACTGGTCTCTGTCAGTTAGTTTACACCTTTACATGGCGTTCTCAGATTTAGTCTTCTTGCAGCAGAACTGCACCAAAATATGTGCGATGAACAGTTCAGTTACACAGTAACTGCTAGATACTAATATCCTTATAGGAAAATAATTCAAAGGCATTGTTCCAGTTTTATCCTTTGATGGCCTCCACTGACTACTTTTGGTTTATACTGAGAAGACAAGCAGTTCTTTGCTGTCGAAGTTGAGGTAGCAGCAGAACAATCTAAAGCCTCTATTCCTGCCATGTTACTTTAAGCCTGTGAAATGAGCCAAGTCCTACTGTTCTGACATTGAGAAATTTTATTTAAAATTCACCTTTTCTGAGTGTTCTAAAATCCATGAATTTAGTCTGACTGTCCTGCCAGGTACTTTTGCCTCATCATGGTGCAGGACAGAATTAGTGCTTTGTAGCTCAGGAGAACAGTGCATCATTGGTAGATCCCGACATGACTTGAATCAGTATCAATTTGTATTTAGCCTTTGGAGGGGAAATACAAAGAAGGGAGATTTACCCTTTTGCAAGTGTGAGTGAAACTGTTCAGTAAATTGGTGAGAAATGCAGACATCATCTCTATAAGAGGATATATGTTCTACTTAGCGACATGTCTCAGTTTGACTATCTTGATTTTAATTATTAAAAAAAAAGTCCTAAACCAAAACATTGTGGCTTGCATTGATACATTTTCTTTTAAGGTCAGGAATTAAGATAGTTCATATATATCAACAAGCATTAGACTACTTAATTCTTTCAGTGGATAAGATTTGCAATAGTGGAATATCAAACTAAGGTAGTAAACCAATATTGAAATACATCAAGAGGATGTGTGAGGATCTGATAGTATTTATTTACTTAAATTTTAAAGTAGAGACTCCGTTAAATACTTTTGTGATTATTCAAAGTTTCATTGCAGACACATATTTGCATTTAATACTGTTACCCTATTAAAATTATTGTAAAGTATGTTATTCTTCATTAGAGCTAAATAAATTATTATATTATAAAAAATATTTATTATACCCACTCTAAGTCCTTTTTATTAAACTGAAAGGGACTGTTTGTTGCTGAGAGGAAAAAGGAGAGGCTATAGTTTTTAGGATGTTTTAGAAATGTTTACTTACATTCGTCACCTGTACTGTATTCTTAGGAGTAAATGCTGTAACATTATAGTGATTGTGTTTTCACATTTTGTATAAATCCCTGTTTAAATCTTGCTAAACAAGGCAGAAATGTAGTTGTTTGGAGTGGACAGGAACTTCCTTCATTACCTTATTCACCTAGTTATTTGTGAAGGTAAAAAAAATTCTTCCTATTTATAGGGTTTTCAGAAAGGTTTTTTAGAATTGTCTTTTAAAATAACAATAATCAAGTTCTTTGATAAATGTGATATATATTACACACTTTCCTGTGTTCCTATGGAGGTAATAAAATTGCAGACAGTTGTGTTTCTGTAGCAATAGTTAATGAACATTTAGAGGAGTTGCCTTTGCACATCCACAACTAGTTAAAATTCAAGGGATTTTTATATTAATTTCACAGAGAAGAAAATACCACCTTATGTTTGTCTAAAATAGATGATGCACTTAAATAGCAGTATGAATTTTATTTACGAATTGTTTTGTGGATATGATTTAATCCTGCTTTATAGATATGCTTAATCAAACAGTTGTACATTTCGACGGAAGTAACACACTTTTTGTATTGAAGAATTTAAGTTCTTACTGTTTCTCTCTTCCTCCTAACTAGTACTTTGTGACTTTTTATTAAGTCTAGAATTCTGTGTGCAAGCAACATCTTAATGCAATAAATGTAAAACTGGAAAATAACACATTCTATTCTTTACTTCCTTCAGAAACCCCCAGAAGCTGCAACTGGAGACGTACCAGCCCTTTCTGATCTCATTCCTGTAATCAATGACCAGTCACAGTATATTAATCATTTAGAAGCAGAAGTGAAGTTTTGCAAGGTATTAGACAACATATTTCACCTACTAAAACCCTGATCCCCTAAATATGAAGAATTGCTTTAAAAACAGCTTATGCTTAGTCTTGAGAGTGATTGTTGTAATGACCAAAACTGAGCCAAATGCAATATGGTACTGAGCCTTTCAGTGCGTCTTGGTGCCTGAGTAGTATTTGAAGGTCTTCAAAGACATATTTATGTCCTATTATGAATACAAATAAACAATTTCTTAAAAAGAAATTATATGGAAATTTAAGCTGTGAAAATATGAAATCTGTCTTTTGAGTGTTCTTATTTTCTCTAAATGGGTTAAAATAGTTGACAATTTTAAATATAGACTTTTGGTCTCAAGGTGTATTTAAAAGTTGATTGTCATCCCAAGGAGCCTTTTACATGTAGTTACTGTATCCTATAGGAGGAATTGTCTGGAATGAAAGATCAAGTACAATTAGTTGTACTTGAGAATGAGGAACTCCATCAGAAGCTGAAATTTTTAACTGAAGAACATACATTGAGAGAACAAAGTCTTCAAGGTGCCTCGGTAAGTTTTTATTTTTCTGTTATTGTTTTAATCTGTGTTCTTTTTAAAGAAGGCTATCTAAATGATTATCCACAAACTGAATTTTAGTCAAAATTTAACAGAGTTTGTAAACGTGGAATTCTGTGGATAACATTGTTTTCATAGGTTACCAACATAATTAACTTGTTTATTGGTTCTTTTATTCTAATTTAATGAAAATTGTAAGATTCAATACTGATATAATTAATATTTATTTTAAAAAACCAGTCCATATAATTCTAACAGAAGCATTAATATTTTTATTTTAGGCAAATACTCAGAACTCTTGGCCTGTACATGTTAATGACTGTAGCATTCATCAGCCTATCACTTCATCATCAGCACATAACAAAGATCAGGCTTTTGTTGCAGCAGGTGTTGGAGAAGTAGAAAAATGGCGTGTAGAATTGGTTGGTATTAGCTTTCTTTGTAGTCATACCTTTACAAAACCTTTCAGTACTTTGTTGTTGGTGCATTTCTGATAATTAATTTTGTAACAGACATACAGAAGGACTTTAGGTTTATTGAACCTTAATCTTAGGTCAAATTCGTCTTAAACCTCATCTTCTCATTATACCCTAATTAATATTATTACCCAGTTAGACACTGGTAGCAGGTTTTATCTGCGGATGTTGACTTTGCAGAGATGAGTCTTGTTTTAAGAAGGCTGTCAGTGATGGCTCTGCTGTACTTTGGAGATTCTTAGCAGTAACACAACACACAAGCAGGTGGGAACTAGCTGGTGTAATTTAGGTAGCCCTCCAGGCAAGCTCTTTTGCAATGAGACTTTCTGCTCCAGGCTCAGAAAGTTACAAAAGTATCTTTGTGCGATCTGCTTTCCCTAAGCTGAATTTCACATTTTGTGCTTTTAGAGGCATAGAGGAGCCCTAGTAATTCAGAGATGATGTTTTCTCTATCCTTTACTTTTAGTTTGGGAAGAACTTTTCCCTCTAATTTGATGTGATAGCATTGCTATCTTTTGGGAAAAACAAGGTTAACTGAAAGTTTTGATGTTTTTTATCCATGTGCATATACATACTGAGGAATTTAAAGGGTCCTTTAATTCTTCAAGATAGTTATATGTATTTATTATTTCTTTCTCAGTAAAATACATTTTTTGTTGGTTTTGTGTATTATCTAGAGCTGAAAATCTCTTCAGTGACCCCTAATTTGGGCAGTTGTTTGAAAGCTAGTTTTTACAATAAATGCACTTTTACTTCATCTGCCATATTTAAAGCAAGAGCATCATATTGATTTTGACTTCTTTCTAAGCATCACAGTAAGCTAAATTTCTCATGCTTTATCTGGTTTGTTATCACCACTGTATCTAACATTGATGTTGATTTATATACTTAGCTCTTCACCAGATAATAGGAGTAACTCGCTGTATTATAAATAAGTAGCCTGTCTACTTAAGTACCTCAGAATTTCTCTTTATTTTTGTTGACTTGTGGGAGAGTAAAAGCAAACTTGAGACAAGATCTTCAATTTGTGTAAATCATTGTAGAGGGCTGCAGTTGGAGATGAAGCAGTTTAGCATATGAGGATCTGACAAGATGTATAGAACTGAGAAAATGGGAGGGTTGTTCTTTTTGCAGATAAGCGTGAAATAGTTAGATTTCTCTGACACTAGTGTTTCAACAAATTTATGTATTCAGGGGAAAAGAATGAAAGTGGCTAGAGTCTAGATATATTTGTAAAGACAATATTATGAAGAAAGCAAAATACACTTCTTTTTTTCCCATCTTTTCCAAAGGAGAGGCTAAAACTTCTTTATGAAGAAAAAGTCATTATTCGTGATGCTCAAATACAGTCTCTAAGGTAAAGTGAAATGTTAATTTTTTTTTTCCTTAAAATTATTGTTAATAAATTATCACTTCATAACAACACAAACCACTCTTCATTTGAATTTAAGGAAGAGAATGTCTGAATGTTATGTTTACTGAAAGTCCCTGAAAACTGGTTTTACATGAAATTTCCTCAAATATAAATGTAGCAAAATTAAATATATTACTAGTATATGGCAACATTAGCAACATATAAATTTTATAAGTTTTATTGAAATACTGTATTTGTTTACAACTTGATATAAAACATCTTTATCCTTTTAACCCTTTTTTTTCATGTCTGTTTTGGTAGACCAATCAAAGGAAAAAAGAGAAGTCTAAAATTTTAACTTGTGTGGGCTCTTCCATAATTAGCTTTCTTCTACTAATACTTTACATAGTAAGTTTTAGATATCTTAAGTATTGAACTAGTTTAGACCACATAATGATTTTGGAGCAGGAAAACATAGTTTTGAAGCATACAGGTGGCATTTCCAGTCATATAACTTGAGTATCTTTAAACACAAAAATAGTTGAATATAAGTCCTCATGTACTCCTCAAAATATTACAAGTTTTGAATAGGTATCAAACAACGTAAATACAGAGGTAGAGGCAACCAGTTTAGGGTTTGGTTTTCAGGATTGAACTTCCCGCTGTACGCCTATATTCATGATACTGCTGCTGAATCTGTTTAATTATGTCTTTCCCTAAATAAATTGTGGTTTCATATATCTGAAAATTTTAGACTTTTGTGTGTATGTGAAAAGAATTACTTGTAGGGAGACAAGTTTAAATATGCCCTCTGCAGTGATGAAATCTTAAATGTGCAAAGCCAATTGTGCTTGTGAAAGTAAAGAAGGATCTTAAATTTCAACTATGTAATCAAATTATTTTTTTTTCCCCCCACTTGGCTTGAAGTGTTATATATACTCAGAAATAAATACTGGACACTGAGATAGTCTGAAATTTCCACAAGTACATTATTCAGACTTTTGATTTCTTGTAAGGGGCATGATTTTTCAAACTGCTATTTCTGCAGAGCAGTTGAGGACTTGCTAAATTTTAATTAAAGTGAGAAATTATATCACTTTTCATGGGACTATCCTTGTTTTCAACTTTAAGCATGAATTTACGTAGGACTCTCTGATTTCTGTCCAGGCTTTCCCAACAATAGGTCTATTGTACCATCACTGTCTAAGAATATATGTAGAGAAAATTCTGTTCAGGCTATAGTGGATTATATTTAATAGACCAACTACTAAAATTGGAAAAAGTGCACAGAAGATTTCCCAGATGGAAATAAGCATGCAAGCAGTGTATATATCATGTGCACAGTAAATCCAATGCAACCAGAATGTGTCAGACTTACTATGTGTGTGCTGCCCAGATGGCCTGCATAACAAACCGAAAGCTTTGGATTCATTGCACAATTTGTCAAATTGATCTATATGTGCACAGTGTGCGTTTGTCTGGAACTTCCTGATGTCGGCATTCCTACCGCTTGCGCTCTCCCTGGCCTGAGAGATGCTTGGAAATTCTGGAGAAAATTCTTCAGAGCACCTGGTAAAAATTTCAGAAAAACTTACCCTGTTTTTCTGGAGATGTGGTTTACCTGAAGTTTGTGTGTATCCACTCTGATCCACAGAGTGAATGTGCTGAATACGTCTGGATTTTGTCTGGGGAGCACAAGGGACTTTTACTTTATATTGTAAATTTACAGTTAATTTCAGTGTGGAGAAGAAATGTGAAGTTAGTGATATTATTAGTAAGAACAACAGAAGAAAATGGTAGATAGGGTATTGAAATATTTATACAGCTGTTAGTGTTTCTTGCTAATGAATCTTTTACTTTTTTCAGGCAATATGTAAGCCTACAAGTTTTATCTAGTAATTTTCTGTGCAACTTCACTATTTTATGATACTACAGAGGGAAGGATCAAATTAATATAATTCTATTAATAATGTTTATCGGGCAGTTCAACTATTATTTCTATGCTAAAGTCTTCCTTAGCCTGATGAAATGTGTAAAATAATGATTATTACATTCATTCATATGGTTCCTTTTTCGGTTACATCTGTAATTATATGTTACATATAAACATAATTTGTAGAAATGTTTGATTGCACAAATAATATTTTTTTTATTTCTTCTTTCTAGAAAAGACCTTTCAGAATCTCAGAAGACGTACAAAGATTTGGAAGGAAGTCTAAAACACCAGAAGTCACTCGTTTCGGCCACAAATTCTAACAGAGTTGGTGGTTTGTGTCTGAAATGTGCACAACATGAGGCAGTTCTTGCACAGACTCATTCTAATGTTCACATGCAGACCATCGAGAGGGTAACAAAGTAGGTTTGAAGGGTATTTACTTTCTCATTGAAAGTACCATTGCTTATATTAAACCATGTAAGTCTTAATGTATTGGATTGCATTCAGAGAGATGTGCACTTACACTGAAGTTATAATACTAAAATCAATGGCAGAATATGAGTGTAGATCCCAAACACTTTGAGACCCATGGTGCGTTTTCTACTTATTTCAACTGGGAAAGTAAGTTAGTCATTATCTTGTAATTATGATACCTTGGCCTGTCCAGATAATCAGAGTGTTGATAGTGTGTTTCACACACTTTTTGTAAAAACAAACCCTGCACTCTGTCAGAACGAATGTTATGGAAGTCCATGCATTTGGATTGATTATTTCCTGCAAAATTTCCTTATCTTTCAATAGTTGGAAGTTTTTCTTGCTCCACTTCATTCTCCTTAAATTTGGGGAACTTTTAGGATACATTAGCAGTGTAATTCTTTTTTTTTTCCCCCTGAATTTGCCTATTAGGTCAGGTATTTGGGATAGGGTACATTGGTCCTCCCTAATTATAAGTCAGAGGAAAAACTTTCCTTTGGATAAAAATTAATGAAATTATCTGCTGCACCCTTTTTTGAATTGTAGTTTTTAAGTGATTTTAAAAGAACAGCTATACAGGCTGAGTATAATACATATGGTTCAGAAATTCCAACAGCATTGAAAAGTTGGGGGTTTTTAAGAAATTCTGCTAGTGAAACATCTTGAAAAATCTCTCCCTTTCTACTTGCTAGTAATAATGACAGGATAATGCAGAGTTCTCAGAGTTTGTTAAACAGACGTCTATTTATTGTCAGATATCTGTAGCTTCTTAGGATTTCTGAAGTTTTAGAATGAGCTTGCTGGAGATGAGTTAGTGGGTCAATCAGAAGCAAGATGACTGAAATGACATAGTACATCTAGTCTGTCAAATAGATATTATCTCTACGTGTTAGATGGCTGTTGCCAGGAGTTATGTATTTTTCTATTGTTAAGTCCAAGAATTTTCTAGGAAAGCTCTCTGTTATTGAAAAGTCATGTTTCAAAATTGGCATTTATAAGAAAAGTAATTATTTGTCACAGACACTGGAAAATATGAACAAGCTATAAATCAGTACGTTCTTGTCATCTTGTATTATAGTACAATTTGAAATAAAGCATTTGAGCTGACCTATTTATCTTTCTTAAACCATTATTTCAGTTTGAGATTTAACAAAATCTGAAAGCTACATCTTCCTGTGAGGAAACTTATTAAAACTGAGGATATTTTAGTGGGGATTTTCAAAGAGACTTTGTCCAAATCTTGTTGAAATTAAATTTTAAAATATGATTGTTAGTTCACTGGACA
>VYZX01001308.1:0-10160 GCA_013401335.1 Brachypteracias leptosomus
TAACACGTGACACCGGTGAATAACACGTGACACTGGTGAATAACCGGCGATACTGGTGAACAACACGTGACACCGGTGAATAACCTGTAGTCCCTATGGGTACCTATGGAGTCCCTGTAGCAACTATAGTGTCCCTATAGCTTCTATATAGTCCCTATAGACTCCCTGTAGGCCCTATAGGGTCCCTATATAATCCCTGTAGCCCTGATAGAGTCCCTAAGGTAGTCCCTGTAGTCTCTATAGAGTCCCTGTAGGCCATATAGAGTCCCTATGGAGTCCCTGTACCCAGGGAGGAGGGAAAAGGCAGAACTCGAGCAATAGAAAAGCTCATGGGCCTGGAACTACAAGAGAAGCCAGACCCCCCGTCTGGAGAGTGTGACAAGCACAAATCGTAGCCCCCCTCTTCCCCAAGAGATCTCAAGGGACATGGGGACCCAAATCTGCAACCGGTCCCTGCCTCTGAGCAGCACTGACTGGGACATCCACGGGGATGGGGAAGACCTGCATGCAAAAACTCAGTCAGGGAATGGAGGAGGTGAAAGCCACTGAAAAGCAGAGACCCCACAGGTCTGGAGGGAATATTTTAACCTCCCTGATGCTTTAGGAGAAGACACTCACCTGACAGTCAGTCCTGCCCACGGCGAGGGCACGGCCGGAGGGTTTACGCCACCTCTCTCCTGACTTCACCCTTCCTTCCATCAGCTGCAGGGAGACTCAACTGGAGCAGAGCTCATCGACACCTCAACCCAACAGCAAAACACAGCTGGAAAGCAATGGTGAATCCTCCTCCCTTTCCCAACCATCCCTCTGACTCAAAGCTCTAGAAACCCCTTCTCCTCTCCAGAGCTGCCAGGGAAGGAACCCCACTCCTTCCTGCCCATGCCTGCCCTTTGCCTGCACCCCTAAACATCCTGCTCCGGCCGCTTCCGGGGAGCTGCTCTTTTGAGCTCTGCCCTGCATTTTGTAGGGACCTTCTGTCTTCCCCTGGACTCTGCCACAGGCCCACAAGGTAATCAAGGACCTGAAGCTTGTAATCTCCAAGGGGTCTGCAGCAAGCTGCAAAGGTTCTGGGGACAACAGGGGTGCAAATGATCAGGAGATGGGATGAGGTGATCCTGTACCCTGGAAGACACTGTATTCTGTCCCTGACAACTCCTTGAGAAATGCTAGAACTGCACCTACAGATGCATACACCATGCTTACCATGACCTCTGCTAGATAACCTCACCCTCTGTCCTGTTACGAGGGATGGTGTCAGCGCCTTACACAGTACACAGCAAAATGTGGGACAAACCAGGGTTCCATCCTCAATGAAGTCTGGAATCCCAGAAGACCACAACACATCTAGAATAAAACAAACAAAACAAAATAAAACAAAAACCCAAACACAAACACATACTATTAAACCCCCTTGCCACTGCTAAACACTCAACACAAAGCTACTGACCTGAAGATAAAAAGCTGCACACATTTTCAACTCCATATGCAGATAAATTTTACCTGTCTCTCGCCTCAGACACCTCAGCTTCTCCCAAGGCACCTCCACAAACAGCTGAACCAGCTCAGGCCTGGAGGCTGCAACTCTTTTACCCTGGGTCCCATCCGGCACCCCCCACCCCACCACGTGTCACGACCTGGCCCGTTCTCGGCTCTCTCACATGGAACGATCTGGCCCGTGTGAGGGCTGAGAATGGGCCAGATCGTGACTTGTGTGAGGGCTGAGAATGGGCCAGATCATGACATGTGTGAGTGGCTGAGAACGGGCCAGCTCGTGAGCCATGTGAGTGGCTGAGAATGAGCCAGGTCGTGACACGTGTGAAGGCAGAGAACAGGCCAGCTCATGACACGTGTGAGGGCTGAGAATGGGCCAAGTCATGACAAATGTGAGTGGCTGAGACCATGCCAACTCGTGACACGTGTGAGTGGCTGAGAATGGGTCAACTCATGACATGTATGATTGGCTGAGAACAGGCCAGGTCGTGACACGTACGAGGGCTGAGAAGGGACCGACTCGTTGTTGTCACAGCCCTCACACATCACAAGCTGGCCCATTCTGAGCCAGTCACGTGTCACAGTCTGGCCTCTTCTCAGCTCTCACACGTGACATGATCTGGTCCATTCCCAGCCCTTGCTCAGCCCGAGCAGCGCACAGCCCAGAAACTGCTGCCAGAACCAGAGATCACTCGTGTTTAGAGGGGTGGGGGTTTTTTTCACTTTTTAATTGTTTGAGGATGGATGTCTGACAGCATTTTTGGTGACTGTGCATTGATATCTATGGGGTTTATGGAAGAAGTGCTTTTTGAGAAGGGATTTGTCCTGGTTCTGCGGGGCTAGAATCCCAGGCCAGCCATGCTCTGCAGGCCAGGAGCAGTTTGGAGTCAGCCAGGGCACCTGCCCCGAGTTGGCTACAGGTGCATCCCAGACCAGAAACATTTCACCCAGTATAAAAGGGGCAGTTTGCTGGAGATGGGGCTCCTCCTTTTCCTTTTCTCCTGCTTTTCCCCTTCCCTGGAAGGGCTCGCTTCCCATTCTGCTCCTCAGGATGCTTTCTCATTTATGGTGACTACTGTACATTCACTGGAGCGAGTGTAACGTTGTATGCTTTATATTGGCATTGGTTTTTTAATTTGGCTGTTTCATTCAATCTGTTCTCATTTCAACCTGTGCATCTCTGCTCCTTTTCCCAAATGTCCTTCCTGACTGTGAAAGGGTCATCAGGTGATAGAGCAACTGCTGTAGTGTAGCTTCAGGTGTGGGCTAAACGTTGACTCAACAAGTCTTTTTTACGTTACAGAAAACTCTTACTCGACAGGCTTGTGTGCACAACATCTAACCTGTACTTGGAAGAAAGGGCCAGCTCAGGTTGTGTTTAGAGCTTCACTTTGTCTCCAGATAATCAACCTATAAATACTACCACCTAAAATTGCTCATTTTGGTTACCAATTTGGTGGCAGCTGACTGAAATCAATCTTGGAGATGAAATGAAATCTGAAGGGAAGGATTTCAGTGCTGGTTTTACAGTCTTGTTTTGGTCTGTTAGAAGCCAGGCTTGAGTCAGTCATCAGATACTTACACCTATGCTCTTAATTTACCCTCTGCACACTCAGGTTGTATTCCCATTTGCCAGGTTTGTATGGAAACGATGCATTTGTTTCTGGCTTGCCTCTAAGCAGCATGGTACGGTTCAGCAGAGAGAAGTCAGGCGAAGGACTGGAAAAGGTCCAATTTTCCATGTCCATTGAGGGGGCCCATAGCTCTGTTGTTTGGGCTGTGCCTCGCTCCCAGCTGGAGTCTCAGGCACATGCAGGGTTCCTGGAAGGCTCCTGCAGGACGTGAGATGTGAACTTGATGCGGTGCAGCCGGGATGCTGCTGGTGCAGTGAAGGGCCTGCAGAGCTGGGCTCTGTGCATGTGTCTGCTCATAGCCGGTGCCCTGACATTCCTGTGTTGTGGTTGAAGGCTTAAAAGATGGAAAAAGGGGGACAGGTGGTGGTTCCAGGACCCTGCTGGCTCAGAGGGCAACGGTTATTCTCTGCCCTTTCTTGCCAAGCTCTTTAGAAGGAGACAGGCAGTGCTGCCATGGGCTCGGGTGCCACCCGAGGTCAGGTTGTGTACATGTTTCCCTTTATATCCCTCCCCTTAAGTACTCCTTGTTCCTTGTTAAAATTGTTGTATATCCCTTTTCCCTTAATACCTTTTGTTCCTGTTAAAATTATAGTCTCAACTTCCACCTTTGTCCTCCTTCTTCCCCTTTTTTATCCTCTCTCCCAGAGGGAAGAGGGAGGAGCAGAGAGGGGTGACACAGCTTCAGCTCTGTGGGGCTTGCCCTGAGCCCGCCACAGAGACAGTCCTGAGAGGTCTCCTGAGATTATTAAAAGGGAACCACTGGTCAGAGAGCATTTCTAAATTGCCTATTACGTAATTATTATAATGTGCATAATGCCTCATGCATTAAACATTCAAGTGAAATGGCTGTGGAATTGCAAATAACCATATAATAAGTGAAAAAAAACCCCTTATTTTACGTAATAGAACTTCAAATATCAATAACCTAAAGAATACATAATGTGTAAGTGTAGGTACTTATACATGCACTTAGGAACTTTATATATATATGAAACATACACCAAATGTGTATTTAAACACTCAATCTTTCAACATAATAATGTGGAATATGCATATGTATATGTAATATGTATAATATATTTATTATACTTATTATTCATATAAGCATTCTATCTCATTGGATTCATTTTTAACATTTCCCTTTCAATTCACCATCATCATTCAAAAATCCCTATTGCAATGTATTCCTATTACTAACAGCAGTGAAATCACCACGAAGCTGGACTTAATCCTCAGGAGAAGAGGAGCCCAGTGATTCCTGCAGATGTGAAGAGGAACATCCAAACTCTTCATTACTGGTGCAGCTTCTTACTAAGATTTAATGGTTTGGCTAAAGAAAACCCCCCCAAAAAATTCATCAGCTGATAGTACCAAAAAAAAAATTGAATAAAATAGAACTATATATTTGTCTTAGTGCCTGTCACTGGAGTTAGGAGAAGGTTTAAATTGTACACCCTTGATACCTTGGAGATAAATCTAGGAAGGATGAACTCCTCATCCCATGGAATTAGAGGTGAGCTCCATGTGCTAGAGAAGCAAAGACACTTAAAAACTTCACACCCTCCCCATGCTACCCTAAATACCTCCAAAATACCTCTCATTTTTCACAAGGCAGCCCACGCTCCTGCTGTGCTGCCAGATGTTGCCATCCAGCTGCTCCTTCCAGGCTCCAGGGAAAACAAAAATCCAATTAACTGCATTCTTCATTAGAAGAAGCCCAGCCAAGTGTGACAAGGATTTGTCTCCTCCATTAGAGGAGTAGCTGTTCCAGGGCCATCAGTGTTTCTTTAACATGACAAGATCTGCTCCTGGTCGACAGAAATACTCCAGCCCCTGACGGCCCACCCGCTTGTAGACTTGAGAAGTCCTTCAAAGGAGCCAAGAGCATCATTTAGAAATCCTTTGGAGTCATGCTGAAGGCAATTTAGAATTTAATAATTTCCACGCCAATTAGGAGTGGTTTTTCCTGTAAGTTGGTATAAATGGGGGCTTCTTTTTAGCAGTGAAAAAGCTGCTTTCAAAATGTGATGGTTTCGTGGAGGAAGATCCAAGCTAAGGGAGGAGACCGTGTGTTGAGCAGCTCGCTGCTAATGTCCTTCATGAGGCAGGAGGGAGGACAACCACCCAACAGCCTCTTTCAAAGGGCAAAAAATGTCAGTGTCCTCACTCTTCAGTCTGTGAGAAGCAAAAATATGAATAAAAATCCACTATTTAGCATGTGCTGTCATTGAAGTCTGTCATCTTCCCAGGTAGTCATAATACCAGGTGTCACACCACAGCAATGGGCCTGGAGACCTGGCCCAAAAGCATCCTGCAAACACCAGCCTTTCATTATTATTACCCCAGATTTTGAGTCAGAACCTGTTTAACATCAGTCACCTTCTGGTTACTGCAGGACTATCCTTTGCAGATACCTCCAGCTACTCATCAGGCAAGGATGTCCCTCACAGAGGTGGCACCTCCATGGTGCTCCTCACCTGGTTTCTTAAGAAAGCTCCCAGCTATTTCCAGCTATGTTCTTCATGTGTAACTGTATTTTATGGAAGGATTTGTAGATCCTTCCACTTTCCAAGCCTGAGGAAGGTAATTAGAGATGAATACTACACATCACCACAGTTATGCAACTATTTAAAACACAAAGATAAGCCATAAATGGTGCAGAAGACCACAGAGGGATCTAGCACACTGGAGAGTTGACAGATAGGAAGGAAAAGGAGTAAAATAACAAGCCGATTTTGCAGGTTTTCTGCTTTCTCTCCATTTAACAGCAAAAGCAGAGCTTTCTGAGAAGGGGATACAAGTGGCAATTCACCCCAAACCCCCACCTTGGCCTTGCAACCCAAAACTGATCATTCAGAGGGTGTTCTCCTTCAGGGCAGCTGCCTGGGCTGGAGGTACTAGGACAAACCTGGTGGTTGCTGGACCAGAACTGATGAATAATTAGATATTAAATGCTGCTGTTTGGAGAAGTACTGAAGGTGCAACCTGTCATTGCAATGGGAGTTCCTCTCGATTCATGGTGGAGATCCATAAGGACCTGGCCTCCAGCAGTGCCATCAACCAGGTTTATTTGGGGAGCTGGAGCCTGGGCAGCCACATAAATAATTGCACCGTTATTATGCAATATATGGGCAATGAAATACTAGATATTCTTTAAAAGAGTTGAGGTTATCCACTAGTACCTGGGCCAAGGGCAGGAGACACAGGTGTTAAAAAAAAAAAAAAAAAGCGCCCAAATATTTCAGGAACGGGTCCAAAGCCCCCAGAGGAAGACCAAGCACAAATTAAAACCCTTTTCCACAGTCAGAAGCAGTTTGAGTTCCTCAACCATCAGTTCTATGCTTAAAAGCTCTCCTACACTTACTGCACGATATTTACTATTATATATTATAGAATCATAGAGTTGTTTTGGTTGGAAAAGGCCTTTAAGATCATCAAATTAACCCAGCACTGCCAGGCCACCACTAAACCATGTCCCACAGCACCACATCCTTCTGACCCTGTGAGCTTCTCCCTTGGAGCAGTGACACACATTGAACAAGTGAAGAACAGCGCAGAGGACCCTGACCTTCCAAAATGGATTAGGAACAATTTTAGGGGCCTATTCTTGAGAAGAACCCCAAATTTAAATGTTACTCCTAGAGAATAAAATGTTCAATTTTGCATGGGGGAAAATGGAGAAATATTGCTCAAGTGAGACTTGATAGTCAAAGCTCATGCTTTTTTCTTTTTAAATAAAAATTGCTGTAACTTAAGAGAAAACTGTATTGTCAGGAGGGTCAGAACTATAGAAGTTTTGGTGGAAGTTTCTAATAAGGAGAATAAAGGAGTCACACTTAGTTATGGGGCATGGGTTGGATCCCATACAACAATGTACAGAGATAGTGATAGGGTGTATCTTATATTCAGCACATTCCTGGAAACCTCAAATGCTGGCTTCCAGGAACCAGGATTTGCAAGGAGAGCCCAAATCACTAATAACTGATGTCAGGGAGCGTTCCTAATCTCTATTAAATGGACTGAACAATACCTTGGCCAGTCGGGTAAGACTGGGAGCAACCTGATAGCCCTGAATCTGCATTTTTAAAGGCTTTAAAAGCCCCGTTGAAAGGTGTGCTGCTGCAAGATAAAGCTCATGGCTTTTGGAAAGGAGATTTTAATCCATTAGATATATGCCATAGCTCTACTCTGCAAGACCTGAAGCTTTAACTGGACTAGAAGTGCTGTTTCTGCTTTATTTATATTTTTCCAGTTATCTTGTTTTACAGCTTTCTACAACATAGTCCTTAGCCAGCACAGACCTACATTTAGGCAATTATTTTCCTTTACTCTTAAAAGAAATGCAATATCTGATGGTGGCAAATGTACAGAAATTGCTCCAGAATCTTATTACACAGATTCATTTTCTCGTTTCTTGTACAATTACGGACAATTAAGGCTGAGAGCACCAGGGTCACTTTTGCTCCTTTAAGTGTATTTGCCTTTCAAGGGCTCTATTTGAGTCTTGCCAATGAAGAGCCTTTAAATAAAATGGCACAAGGAAAAAGAGGTGGGAGGAGTTTGATTTGGTCAAAGCAAACTTAGAACATGCTTCCTACAAGTGGTCTCAGTCCCAGAGCAGCTCCTCTGTGAGGAGGAGGCTGCAGCAGAGCCAGCATATAAAGACAATTTTTGTTTTGATAAAGAGCCAAACATGTTCTTTTCTTGCCCATTTTGCTTGGAACATACCTTTTTGGAGGCAGGCCAGCTTGTGTGATGTTCTGGAGGGTCTCAGTCTGAAGCCAGACATACCGGTCAGAAAGTTTGAACATTACCTGATTGAAATAGTATAAAACCATGTACAGCAGCAAGGCAATTAGATGTAAGGCAATAACTCATTAGCTCACATAAAATATTCCAAAAAGACTGAACTCCATTGTACCTGAAAGGAAAAATAATTCAACATTACTAGCTGGCTTTTCTTCCCTTCTTTGTCATGCTCAGATCATAAAAGAGCTCCCGGCACCTGCTGCAGAAGCACAGAAGTAAAAAAAGGAATTGACCACAAATTCTGGATCTGGAACTTAAGTGCTTATTTCAGCTAAAACCATGTGAATGCTAAAAGCAAGTAGATGAAGCAGAAGAAATAACTGCACAGAGTGTACTTACTGATAAAATGTCTTCAGTCCCAAAGTTTCTGGTTGGCATTACACATATACAGTGACATGATACCTTTGATTCAAATAAATTCAGTAAAACTGAGCACAAAATTCTAGGGCAAAAAAGATGCAAGCTAAGAGTAATAATGAGTAACTGCTTAAAAGGAGAAACATATTTAGGCAAAGGGGCTGCTGTCTGTGTAATATAAAATTGAGTATAGAAGCCATTATAATTTCCATAAATAAAACTGACCCCTTGTATAATGAAGGTGGATTTAATTTCCTTATGTTTGTGCTCCTCAGCTCAATCCCACAAGGCAGCTTAGTCCTAGGCCTGAAATTCCTGAAGCTTCTTCCCACCCTCCAGTCTCTGGCTACCTTCAAAGGGACGTGCCCAAATCCCATTAGACATCAAGGCAACATCAGACAAGACTTGGCTTTATTCACACAAATTATCCTTCAAATATCCACAGAGAATTACCTCCTCTTTAGCCAAGGTCTCCTGAGCCAGATCAGAATCACTCCCAGTTTCCTGCTGCAGTTGCACACAAACACTCAGAGGAGGTATGTGGGGTTAGAGGAGCTGATGCAGGTTAATGCATTGACCTCCCACCTCTGGGTACTCACCATCAACTCACCATCATGAGCTGCTCAAATGAAACTACATCTTAATTGCTAATGAATTCATCAATTAGTCATCAAACTCAAAGCACCTTTGAACTTGAGCAAGTGTTCAAAACACATCCAGTCCATACCAGGACCAGAGTTTGGTTTCATGTGAAGAGTCATTTCCAAATGGCAAAAATTACAAAGAATATTCCTAGAAGTGCAATAAAACCAGGACAGCCCATCGGCCACTTCAGCTATTGCTATTTACAAGGTAAAATAAAGAGAAAAGAGACTTATTCCAGTAGGAAGGCTACTCCAGTCTGCTGTGAGAAGTTCTCTGGTCCAAATACATGGGCCTCAGACCCAAATGTGAGTAGGGGGAGTGAATATGTAATGCACAGAGTCCACTCAAATCCTGGTGAAACCCTGTGAGCCAAGTAAACCACATGACCCCAGTAACCCACGCAAACCCAGCTGTCAACAGTGGGCAATACCCCCAGAATTAGAGGTGTCTTGTCTCCAGACAGGAGGTGTCCAGTACCCCTGGACTGGATTGTCCCAGGGGTGGAAACAGAGTCCTACCCTTTGGTGTATGAAAGGAACCTGTTGGGGAAAACCCTGTGGGTGTTTCCTGCTCCCCCATTTGTGGGGTTGCTTTTGCTTAAGGACCTGGAGACGCTTGGTGGGTGATGCTGAAAGGTGGTGAAGTACAATGTGGACTTCAAGGGAAATTAATTCTGTGTGAGAATACACAACTTAAAGCTATATAATGTTAATTGCGTAATACTAAGAGTGTCTTTCAGTGGTGATGACAAGAGCTACCTTCATCAAGTGGCATCCAATAACCCCCAGAAGTGAACCTGCAACCCACAAGCACAAACCACAATGAATTCCACATCTTTCCTGCCCTGAGAGACTGCTATGATAGATGGAAATCCACAGTCATGAACTAAATAAATTTAATGAACGTTTCTGTAGAAAGAAATTATAACCTTGTGATGGGTAAGACAGAAATGGTGTGGAATAATGGGTGGAATGTCCAGGTTTGAGTTAGAACTAGTTCTGCCCGGTGGTTTTACTTTTCAGCCAAGTCTTTTCCAAGTGACTGCACTTTCTGAGGTTAGCAGCAGATTTTCACAGCCAGTCTCTGCTCCCAGCAGTGATAATGCTCCATGTCTAGAGTTCTTACCAAGGGTTGGGGTCTGCAGAAAGGCTCTTGCGCAGACCAAGGTCACTGCTACATCTCGTGCCCCACGTTGGGGTGCAGAAAGGAAGAGGTGGCACCTGT
>VYZX01001308.1:10464-20470 GCA_013401335.1 Brachypteracias leptosomus
GCTGCAGTTGCACACAAACACTCAGAGGAGGTATGTGGGGTTAGAGGAGCTGATGCAGGTTAATGCATTGACCTCCCACCTCTGGGTACTCACCATCAACTCACCATCATGAGCTGCTCAAATGAAACTACATCTTAATTGCTAATGAATTCATCAATTAGTCATCAAACTCAAAGCACCTTTGAACTTGAGCAAGTGTTCAAAACACATCCAGTCCATACCAGGACCAGAGTTTGGTTTCATGTGAAGAGTCATTTCCAAATGGCAAAAATTACAAAGAATATTCCTAGAAGTGCAATAAAACCAGGACAGCCCATCGGCCACTTCAGCTATTGCTATTTACAAGGTAAAATAAAGAGAAAAGAGACTTATTCCAGTAGGAAGGCTACTCCAGTCTGCTGTGAGAAGTTCTCTGGTCCAAATACATGGGCCTCAGACCCAAATGTGAGTAGGGGGAGTGAATATGTAATGCACAGAGTCCACTCAAATCCTGGTGAAACCCTGTGAGCCAAGTAAACCACATGACCCCAGTAACCCACGCAAACCCAGCTGTCAACAGTGGGCAATACCCCCAGAATTAGAGGTGTCTTGTCTCCAGACAGGAGGTGTCCAGTACCCCTGGACTGGATTGTCCCAGGGGTGGAAACAGAGTCCTACCCTTTGGTGTATGAAAGGAACCTGTTGGGGAAAACCCTGTGGGTGTTTCCTGCTCCCCCATTTGTGGGGTTGCTTTTGCTTAAGGACCTGGAGACGCTTGGTGGGTGATGCTGAAAGGTGGTGAAGTACAATGTGGACTTCAAGGGAAATTAATTCTGTGTGAGAATACACAACTTAAAGCTATATAATGTTAATTGCGTAATACTAAGAGTGTCTTTCAGTGGTGATGACAAGAGCTACCTTCATCAAGTGGCATCCAATAACCCCCAGAAGTGAACCTGCAACCCACAAGCACAAACCACAATGAATTCCACATCTTTCCTGCCCTGAGAGACTGCTATGATAGATGGAAATCCACAGTCATGAACTAAATAAATTTAATGAACGTTTCTGTAGAAAGAAATTATAACCTTGTGATGGGTAAGACAGAAATGGTGTGGAATAATGGGTGGAATGTCCAGGTTTGAGTTAGAACTAGTTCTGCCCGGTGGTTTTACTTTTCAGCCAAGTCTTTTCCAAGTGACTGCACTTTCTGAGGTTAGCAGCAGATTTTCACAGCCAGTCTCTGCTCCCAGCAGTGATAATGCTCCATGTCTAGAGTTCTTACCAAGGGTTGGGGTCTGCAGAAAGGCTCTTGCGCAGACCAAGGTCACTGCTACATCTCGTGCCCCACGTTGGGGTGCAGAAAGGAAGAGGTGGCACCTGTGGGGAGGAGCAGCCAGGACAGGGGATCCTGAACTGACCAAGAGGGATTCCATCCCAGATGTTCAGTATAAAGCTGAGGGATCACGAGGGTCAAGCCTCTTCTTCAATGGCCGGTGTCTGCCTTCAATCGTGGTCCATGTGTTCCTGAATCCAGTTCCTCAATCTGTTTCCCATCTGCTGCTGAGCCCAGTCTGGGACTTCCCCAGTGCCTGCTCCATAGCATCAGTGGTGCCATCAGGGGGCTGGGTTTGGTACTGGTTTTGTTATATTTGTATATCTTTCATTGTATTGTTATTACTTTCATTAATGCAGTTTTAGTTTTCTTTTCCAATCCCTAAATCTCTCTCTCTTACTGCTTTTCTCTTCTCCTCTGGGAATAGAGAGCATCTGTCATTCCTCTAGTGACTAGCCCAGCCCTCACCCCTGACACGTGGGCAGCTCCTAAGTCCATTTTACTGTGTAAGATTTTCCCAGTTCAAGCTGAAATCCGGTTATATGAGCGACCTGTAAATATTAAACAATAAAGTTAGTAAATCCCACATTACACCCATTTCCCTTTCAGTCAGCAGAGCTGCTGGTCCTCAGGAACATTTTACTACATGACAATTCACAAAAAAGCCTGTCCTGAAACATTTGATGTTTGTGTTTACAAACACAACCGATATGCTTGAAAATAAAACCTGAAAAAGAATCTAAGAAAATAAGCTGTATACATACAGTGTTTGTCCCCCTCCTCCAATATCAAACAAAATCACAGAGATATTCCTCCTTCTAGAAATTAAATGTTGCTACATGAACAATTGCATAACGAAACTGACTAAACCAGGACAAAAACTTTGATGCACTTTCTATGTTTCTTTTGTTCCATAATAAAATTCACCAAGTGTTTTGTTGAGGCAACATTGGTGCTGAGAACTGTCCTTTGCAATATATAAAATAAAGGTGCAGTCATTTCAGAGATGTTTACTTCCCATTTTCCTGTTATTGTCTTACCTTTTCTGTAGGATAATAGGTGATATTAAGGGGATAATTTTCCACGACGTTGTTCTGCGAGACGGTAACTGCCGTTATTTCCTGCAGCGCTCCCAATAGCTTGAGTTCCTCAAATTTCAAGTTGTTTGGATCTGTATAATTGCTGTTTAGAGCAGTTACTTGTAGGACATTCTGAAAAATAGAGTGATCACATTCTTCTTAAAAAAAAAAATCTGCTACAATTCCTCCCAATTCCAGGATTTTTTTTTCTAACTAGATCTTCATACTGCAGCATAGTTATTCGGTACCTTTTTACTAACATAGTAACTGTTGCCTTGCTTGTTATCACAACAATGCTTCTCTCCCATGTATATAATACAATTAACATAATATAATACAATATAATATACTAATAACACAACACACAATCCACCATAAGGTTTCAGCTTCATTTTGTTGCTTTTTTCAGAAATAAAAGGCTGACACATGTCTGTGACTGGCCAGACAACCTCTACTCAACTGAGATCTCACCAGGCACTAACAAGTGAAGCTTCATATTCACTTCTCCTGTCATAACAATACCAGTTCCTCCTCAATTGCATGACTCATTATTAGATTATGAGTCCGAAGAGTGGAACTGTACCATGGACATGCCAATGTATAACTTCCTTATCACTCTCCACAAGGAAGTTTGTGTTAATTATTAATTCAACATCATTACAACAGATGATTAGGCTACGAGAGTTTCAAATTCCAATAGTAACCGAGGGTTTTATCTATTTATATGATTAAAAACCCCATAAAATAGTAACCAATGGTTTTATCTATTTATATGATTATATATGATTTAAAAAATAATAATAAAGTTAGTGCATGTGCTTCCATTATCTATTCCTTTGCTTCCCCTCCCTTGTTCCTGTATGTTTACAGTGTACAAAGATTTTTTTCCAAATCACCAACACTACATTCAGCTCCTTTCTGACCCTGCTTTAACTGCCACTGATGCTTTACAGCTCTCTCGCTCAATAACCATCACTGCTGAGTTTGTTTTGTGGAAGGAACAGGAGTTCTGGAGATACTTGTATTAACTGGGAGAAGAAAAGACAAACAGCAGATTTCCATCCCAGCTAAATTACAGTAATTTGAATATCAATCTGCTTTTGCTTTGTCAAGTATTTTCCTTCTCAGTAAATCTGATAGGAGGAAAAGGAGGAGAAAAGGATGTTCTTTGAAGAGATGTTGATAAAAATCAGAAGTGAAAACAGGATCATTTTAAATAAAATACTTACATTGGCAACTGTGAACTCATAGTAAATGTAGGCTTTCCTCTCAACCGTTCCTAGAAGGGAGAGACAGAAGTTACATTTGCAGTGCAGAAAGTAATGGCATTAAAACCAGGGCTGTGCCACTGCCAGAAACCAATAAATTGCTAGTTATTATTATCATTCCTGCATTCTGAGACTGCACCGAGCAACTCCAATATTTACTAATGTTCCTCTGAGGAACTGAAACGTCTCTTTTTCTATTTTCCTTAGGCCAGTCTCCCAGGAGGATCTAACTTTCCAAAATTTCCAAAAATTAATTGAAATCAGCTTTTCTTAAACGTACTAATTTTTTATTTTACTGGTATTCTTCTTATCTGAAATGTATCAATTTTTATTTTACTGTTATTCCTTCTTAGCTTCTCTTCAATGTAGAAGTATGGCTCAAAGTTAGTCCTTTAAAAGACCACACGTAAGTGCTTTGCATGCAAAAATGACAATAATATTAATAATCATTGAATCATAGAACCATAAGAGAGGAAATAACACACAACTGGGAAAAATAAAGATAAAAGATGAGGCAATCTGACTTTGGTTTTTCCCATGTACAAATAAAAATATACTGTCATTGCAAGCAAATTGTAAAGAGTTTCCCTGAAAAAACTGCAACCTGTAAGTTTTGGGCAGGAAATAAAATCAGAAGATGTTTTATGGCTTTGTTTCCCCACAGAAGTGAGGACAATAATAGCTGTGTTATTTTAAGCCTTGACAAAGGAGCACATGGAGCTGTCACCCATACGTAGAGCAACCACCCAAGGCCTCAATATTTATGGCAGCAATAATCAGCTGAATCACAGCTCTATTTCTTAAAAGCATCCTTAACTTTCACAAAACTTGAGGAAGCAGAGGTTGGAAAGTTTGCCTGGTTGATATTTTTGATACATTTAAAATAAGCAAAGGGAGTTAGACAGGTCAAATGCATCAAGTTAAGTAAGTTTTTCTCCTCCTTCCAGGAGAAATATAATTTGTTGAGTTACAATCATAAAAGGGAGTTGAATGCATAATGTAGAGGGCAAGGTAGCTGAGCAATTAAGAATGAAGATGCCATTTGGAACCCCAAGAGCTTCTTGCTTTCATGAGGGTTGAGTCAGAGCTCTGGGCCCTGCACAGGTGGAACAAATAGATTGAGAATAAGGATCAAGGCAGCTCTTAGCAACTGGAGGATAAGCCAGAGGAACTGGATGACTGAAGTATCTAGAAGGTTGTGATTAGTTGTATCAAAGACAAAGGTCTTAAAAAATAAATCATTTAGAATAACCTTTTGAACTGCTGGCTGACTTTTCCAAAAAGTATACAAAGGACAAAGGCTGCAAAATCTGCCTAAAGGATTTCAAGTACCCCAAACTCTTCCTGTTTACTGGAAACAGGATGCGTAGCTAAATCCTCAGAAATCCCACAGAAAATCCTACAGTTCAGGATAATGTTATTTTTCAAACTTCCCTTCACCTGAAGAATGAAATGATTAATATCTCTATGTGTTCTTTTCATTGCTCTAGAATGAACTCTGCTTCCCTTGGAATCATAGAATCCTTTAGGTTGCAAAAGACCTTTAATATCATCAAGTCCAACTGTTCCCCCAACACTGCCAAGGCCACCACTAACCCATGTCCCTCAGCACCACATCTCCATGGCTTTTAAGTACCTCCAGGGATGGGGACTCCACCACTGCCCTGGGCAGCCTCTTAGTACCTGCATGTATTCCAAAAGCATTGACTTTACTGAAAGCTGAGACCTTAAATTAGAGGTTTGTACCTTTTTTTTTTAACTAAGTTGTGACCTTAATCTTACCCTGAGCAAAAAGGGACGTGGGTTGTAAATTGTTTGGCAGAAAAAAACCCCAATGAGGTAAAGGGGTATTGATGTCAGATCATCAGAAGCAATGAGGTTGACAGGTTTTGGCATAATCACAGTGACTGTCCCAAGAGAAACTGGCTCTCTGGCAGCTGAGTAGAAGCAAAGTTGGCACCATGACAAATACATCCCTACACACTTCCTCACGTGCTCATGCACCAATATGCCGTGGAAACCAGATGGCAGAAAAAAAACATTGGCTCCAATATCCTACTTTTCAGTTAACAAAATTTCTACGGTTTTCACAAGCAATCCAAGTAATTCCAGAGAGTTAATAACAGGGCTAGTTTGTCATCTTCTACTGATTCTTAGTGTTGAACACTAAATACGTGTGTTCTTGCACCCGTTGAAACTAGTTTGGATGTATACCAGAATATATATCAATCCTGACAGCATGGGGTAACAGTCAGCATGTTCATGTACCAACCTGGGCATGTTTAAGGCTAGAGTGAAACTTAAACAAGAAAAAACTCACTTAATAGTTAGTTTTCCACTTAAAATAAGGATCAAGTATTAACAGCATGTTACAATGTTCCTAACGACTTAATCTTGCTCCATCAAATCAGCAGAAGGGTGAAACTTGTTTGTAATTAATGCTTTGTTAATGAGACTTCTGTCACTATTGATGACTTCTCACCTGTAGATTCTCCATCATCCCAGAACAAGTCCCCAGAAGCTGCATTGTTGGCATCCAGGGCAATTATAAGTCCCATGGGATTCTTGCGGCTGTGGAAAGAGACACTTTCTGTCTTACATGTGGAATAAACATGTCAATAGACTAGTCCTTGGCTGCCTTTCATTAGGGATTAAAATACACAGCAAGCTTACAAAATGCTATGCAAATAAATGTGTAATTCATCACAGAAGCTGTGCTGTGGCAGTGGGGTGTGGCTGATGGTTAATCCCATGTTTCCAGGTGAAAATGCCAAATACAATGGGCTGCTACTGATTTGTAACCTAGAAGTCCTCAGCCCAGTCTTGAATAAAACCCAGAAGACCATGAAATAATTCTGTTGGGAAGCATACCTTGCAACTGTAGTGTTAGCTGGCTGTTGAGTGGGGTAGATGTAGCCTCCCCTCAAATGGAGCCCCAGTTTGTCTGCTGGCAGGTGCATACTGGTCCATTGTTTTCTCACTGAGATTTTTGCCCCCTTATTGACAGGGGTGTAAAAGAGAAAAGGTTTGTTGAGTTACTGCTGTGAACATTTTCCTAAGTCTTGAATTTTAAGCCTTTTTTTAAAAGGAAGCATTAAGTTATGTAAATATCTATGTGCCAATGGGCACAGAAAGATAAAGCAGCTGCACACCAATATGATCTAATGCCATAAATCAGCATCTCCCAGCTTTAGCTTTGGCTCAGTCAGTGCAGAAATCCCCCTGTTGGGACTGCAGAAATGAGATTAGTAAATTATAATTGCAGGCTCTGGTGTATTATCATAATTATTGTATTTTAGTTTAATTCAAACGTGGTCTTTGCTAGAGTTTCCTCTCAATCTGCCTTCCCTTCCCCTCTGCTATATTCCACACCTCTGAGTCCTTTCTTGGGGTGTTGATTCATCCACTTACCCCCCCCTCCATTCATCCCTTGTCTCACCATTTCCATCCTGTGAGCTCTACTTTAGGTCTCTGGCCACCAAAGCAGGGCTGACAATCTTATTTTGTCATAGAACCATCTAGAAAACCTCCCCCAGTATCCTGCATTTACTTACTGTGTCATACTCGTACCACACTGCATCAGGAATATAGGCTTGAATTGTGTCCACACCCTGAAAAGCGAACAAAGAAATGACTCTCATATTCAAAGGCAACTTAAATAAACTGAATTTCCCAACAAAACTAAAGTTCACACTGAAAATAATTGATACTCCTCCTCTTATCTGGTTTTACAATGTTTCTTATGATGATGTCCAGAAAGGAAGAGAGGAATACAAGTACAGTTTCTGAGAGACAACTGAAGCAGCTCATTAAAGTCACAACATTTCAAATCCTATCCACAAATATCTCCATATCTTCTATATTTCCACACTTTTCTGGCCTGGCATCTTTCAGATTCTTGCTTTCATTTTATGTCTTTAACAAATGTTTTGTGTTTCTCTATGGCACGTGTGTTACTGGCATTAACAATCATTAATTACAAGGTTCTGCCACAGAATTAGCCACAATCTCTTTGTTTTCTGGTTGTACCACAGATAAACCGAAGTGCAGCAAGAGATGGTCTTCAAGCAGATGATTCTGAAGGAAATTCAGAGACGATACAAAGTTGAGGGGAATCAGACTATCAAACCAGATGACTTTGACTCCCTAGAGGACTGGAAAATAGGAGTGGGATTTAATAGCCCAAAGTGCAAGATTTCCCATTTGGGCAGTGAGAAAAATATGCTGTGGGCTCTCTCACTGGAAGCAGTAAGTGAAAGGGAAAAACAAAACAAAAAAGAAGCAAAACCCAGGCTTGCTAGGAATCCATCCACAGCCATAAATCTGTAATGTGATGTATCCATAAAAAAATAAATATAATCTAAGGATTTAGCAAAAAACATGTTTGCACTGGAGACAGAGCTGCGTTAATACCAATTAACAAAGTCCTCTGCAATCACTTTGCCCATCGAGTTTACAGGTCTGGTCAAGACAAGAGTTCAGATGAGAATAGGACCAGAGCAAATTTCCTGGGATCCTGAGGGAATGGCAGAATCTACTTTTATGGTTCAGCTTGTTCAGCATAAAAAAAGGAGAGGGAGTGGGATTCCAGAAGGAAATGCATATATAGTAGAGGAGCCGTATAACAGAGTTGTCACAAGACTGAACAAAAAGGCTCAGAACTGGGAGGTGGTTTCTAATCTGAGTAATAAAGGAGTGACAGGAATGTGCAAGTTGGGGATTTGATGCTGCAGCCCCTTGCCAGAGAGAAGAGCTGGAACTGGTGACTCAAAGTGACTCCAATGATACCAAACTAGCCAAACCTACCGGGTCGAGCACGGGGGAAATAAGCAGCCCAGGACCCCACAGGAACTGTCTATCGATGCTCCACGTCACTTCATCAGAGTAGAACCTGCACACATGGGAAGGACAGAGAAAGACAGAGCAGTTAACTGGCTTTTTATGACCTCTACCATCCCCAGCAATCTCAGTGTTTCAGGGTGATGATTGTCTGAAGTCAGGACTGAAGAGTTTCCTATCAAAATTGCCTTTTTGTTGGTAATCTGAGGCAATGTGGAGATGAGGAGGTCAGGTCTTACTGGTTTAGTTGGTATTCTCTACATGTGTGTTGAAGTGTAGATGGGGGTGTGTTCTTGACACAGCTTATTCAAGAGTTTCCAGGCAAGAAAACATATATTCCAATACATATATATGATTAGCAGCTCCTAAGGGTGACTGACAATAATATATGCATATATACACAAATTACAGATGGTTTCTGATTGCTCCAAAATGGTATTTCATGAATTGAGGAGCTGCCTCTATATATTCCAAAGTGCATTTTCACAGGCTGCATCAGTGTTTTGAAGTCCCTACCAACATTTAATTTCTTAATTCCTCATAAAACCATTGCCAAGGCTGATGGATAAACTTACTCATGTAAAACTGGCCGAACGACTGTGTCTCCTTGGGTATGAGCTTTATAAAAGAGTGTGTACAGGTAGGGCAGCAAAGTGTAGCGAATATTCAGGTAATACTTGGAGGTGTTCACCAAGACTGAGTCAGCCCCAAACGCAGCTGGATCCTGAGACTGAAGACAGATATCAGACTATTAGTTTTTTCATCATGCAGAAAACACTCTGAGAAATACGGGAAAAGTGGCTGCTGCTTCCAACCTAAATGATTCCATAAGACAGGCAGGAATTCAACAGTGTTTTTAAAGGGAATGAAGTATTTTGTAAGAGGAAGCACCACTTACTATGTACCCTTCAGCGTTGTGATTCCTGGCAAAGGGGTAAAATGCTCCCACTTGCATCCATCGTCTGCAAAGCTCTTCGGTGGTGTTGTCAAAGAAACCACAAATATCTGCTCCAATCTTTAAATAAAAAATAGGATGTGTTGATGTGCTGCACCTCAATTCTCTACAAAACTGCTGGTTTTTACTGATTTGACCTGAATTGCTGGCCAGGGTGACTGAGCCATTCGACACATTTGTACCTTTCTTCTTTCAAATGCAACTATGCCATAGAAAAAAAAATTAAACTATTAGCTACCACGGCCCATCCTTCTATTTATTCCAAACCTTGACCCTCCTGTTTGGTGCTAATATGGATATATCAGGAGAAATCTCAGAGGTAATACAAATTTAAATTATGGAAAAGAATTTGGCTACTTCCCTTATAAATGGATATATCTAATTTGAAATGATAAGAAAACCAGTGAAGTGTTTCACAGCAAGTGTTTAAAAATTACTAGAAGTAGCAGGTAGCTTGGGATAAGAGATATATATCTTATACCTTATATAAGATATTTATCTTATACCTTATATATATATATCTTATACATCTATATCTCATATATTTTAT
>VYZX01001308.1:20504-67930 GCA_013401335.1 Brachypteracias leptosomus
TATATAAGCTTATATTATACCTTATATAAGATATATATCTTATACATCTTATATACCTTATGTATTTATATCTTATATGTATATCTTATACATCTTGTATATCTTATATATATATCTCTCATATATTTTATATATCTTATATAAGAGATATAAAAAGAGATACAAGTTTGTTACAGATATTTATCTCATCATACACAGCCACAGCAATTAAAATAAGTGGCCTAAACCAAAAATCAATAATTGGGGAAAAAACCAAAAAGTTAAAACCAGATTCCTAAAGGGGATTAATTGGAGGCTGAAAAGATAAGATCTAGAAGGCACTTGATTAGAAAATCTGTCTCACAGAGGTAGAGTTACTGTTTATCTGTATGTTTTAAAAGGATGTCACAACTAATGTCATACATAAGGAAATCCAAAGAGGTTAAATTCCAGCATTCCAGGTATTGCCCATCTCAGGTGTTCCCATGTGGCTGCATTATCTCCCAGCCAGTGTCCCGTGTGCTTTCCTGATCCAACAAAAGTAGACCTGGAAATAAGGAAGCTCCTTTTTCCAGGGAACACAGCTTCAATGGCTCTTGAAAGGAAAGGAGACTGGAGTTATGCAAGGGCAAAAACACAACTTGGACATCAGATAAGGCAGATTTACACTGACTGGCAGTTAACTGGGACAGTATAATAATTATTCATCCCAGGGTTGTGGACTCCTTTACAGTTAACCAGGTGTATTTTAGCAAAGTTGAAGATGTTAATTTTAAATAATCTTTCTATACAGCTTTGGCAGCCAATCTGTGGCTTTTCCTACCAAATTTAATGAGTAGATTTAGCTCCATTAGCTCAAATAAAATACAGTATTTTCCAGGCACTTGGTTCCTTAGAAGCTAAAATCCTTTCTGGTTTGGGAAATAGAGGCCATGTGCTGTTCTGAGACCTTTCTGTACAGATTTTAAGAGGCATTCCTTACTTCTGTGTTGATATGGCCATGGAATATCCATAGAGACTGTGGACATCATACTGCTGCCCCCACTTCTGCACTGCGTCCATACAGAGTGTCTTGGAAAACATGAGCTTCTCCAGAATATCTGGAATAAAGGAATACAAATATCACTTTTAAAGTACATTTTTATTATTAATATTTCCAATTTTTCACTTTAATGCACATTCATGACATTCAAGCCCTTTTTTCTCTTTGATGTTAGCACTAGGCCAGTGTTACTACCACGAAACCAAAACACTGCTCTTGGCTGCTGCTTTGATTCATCTTTGCTCTGTGGCTTTTTCCACTCTTGAGCTTTGCCCCCATGCAATGTGTAACTGAGAACTATGCTCTCAATTTCTGACTCAAGTGTCTGACAACCTGTTGGCAACAGTTACTGAAACCTACTACGTAATATAAACTGTGAAGTCCATTTTAGTTCTGCATACACCTTGCAAACTACTGATACTGAAAGATCTTTATATTACCAGGCATAATTAAGGCAATAACAATATTCAGTAATAATCTGACAAGGGGAAAAAGACAGTTATATAAATCATCTTCTCCCAGGGCCAAAGCACACTGGTATTTTCTGGCAATGGTGATGCTCAAACTCCACTCATAAGAAGGACACTAAAATCACTTTGCATCCTTTGCGACTTCACGGAAATTCATAAACTTTTCATAACCTTGTTTCTTTTGATATTTTGCTTTCTGATTATAGTAGATGGACTTACTGGGAGTGAAAGGAGGATAGTTGAAGTTATTCACCTTACAGCCCTTTTTTGAGCCTTTAATGAAGTTGGATACTTCATTCATGTCCTGCAAAGGTAAAATGAAGTTTCATTAAGGACATTTTCCTAACAAAATTTTACATTCTCTTCTCTTATCCTTTAAGGAACAATTACTTAGAATAAGGACCATGTAATTAGGCAGAAATGACATAGCTCAGATACTGACCAGGTCCATTCCTGTATTAGTGCTGAAGAGACTTCTCTATGCAGATAAACATCATGTCACAAGAGCTGCATCTCATCCCTCCCCAGAAAGACCTTGCAAGAGATGCTCATGTACGGACTGTCCCTACCTATGGCCAGCTCTGCACAGCTCTCAAGGAAATGTCTTTGCTATGGAGCATGTTTGGAGAGTGGGGGAGCTACTGGAGTGAGTTCAGTGAGAAGCCACTAGAAGCTTCTCCCATGTCTGATGGGCCCAAAGACAAACCCACCACCGACCACGGCCAAGCCCACTGGCAGTGATGGTGGTAGTGCCTCTGTAATAAGGGATTTAAGAAGGGGGAAAAAGAAAACCGAGCTACTGCAGCTGGAGAGAGGAGTGAAAATATGTGAGAGGAACAGCTCTGCAGGCTGCTTTTTGCCACACAGATTAAAATTGTTACAGCTTTCTAAAATGCATAGCAAAATATTCAGTAGATTCTTGTTTTCTTTCAAAATATTTACTTCTAAGAAAAAGGAAGTAGGAAAACCACAAAAAGAATCAAGGGAAGAAGGGGCTGAGGCAGGAATTGAAAGTTTAAGTGGAGATTTCCTGCAGGCACCCACTTTTGGAAGCATTATTACAGGCTATTTGTTTAAAACGACTAATCTAGTCAGTCAAAGTGATTCTTAATTTCATCTGATGTCCATGAACTGTACCTAAAATCCACTGTCCCAGACTGCATTTTAGTCCTTTTGTGGCACGACCTGTCTAGGGAGCCTGATTTTTCCAAATCCTTATCCAAAAGAGCAATTGCAGAGTCACTAACCAGAAATTCCATGAGCTACTTGGAGCATAGATATATAGATTATATGTTATACCCTATATTCAGGACCTGTTCATCACCCATTCACAGGTATAGAGGTCCCCAGGTGTTGCCATTCTGAGTCCAGGACTGTGCTAGCATTGCCCCTCAGCAAAGCTTTATTAACAGAAGCATTTCAAAGTGTCACTGAACACCCAGAAAGCAGCACACTGATCATTTAAATGCTGTGATTAGAGATTCAGATCCAAAATTTAAAATTCAAATTTGAATTACCAGTTCAACCCCAGCAGACATACACATCCTGCACTGATTTCTGATGTGTAATAGTAAACCAGCCCTTTCAAATTCAGCACAAATTGATAAACATCTATCCTTGCCTGTTTATACAAATAAAAATGAAAGTTTGGAATGACTTACAATCCAGATCCCATCATAGGGCACTGCATTATAAAACAGTCTGCACTCCTCCACCCACCAGCTATCACAGTCTGGGTTGGTGAAGTCTGGGAACACGGTTTCCCCTGGCCACACCTGCAATGGTAAAAGGGAAATCATCAATTAAATAATTACATTAACAAGAGTTCATCAAATCATAGAACAACCCACACTGGAAGGAACCTTGAAAGATCTTTTTCCAAATGTCATGGGAAAAGGAACCCAGATGAGATCATCTAGCACTCCGATCAGCTTGAAAACCTGCAGTGATGGGGACTCTACCGTGTCCCTGGGGAGGTTGTTCTAGAGACTGATTGTTCTCACCATAAAAAGTTCCCAGTGCAAGCTGTACCCATCACCCCTTGTATCCTCCATGTGGCTCCTTGTGAAGAGAGACCAAGTGCCCCCTTTGTGGCTG
This sequence comes from Brachypteracias leptosomus, assembly GCA_013401335.1. Lineage (NCBI taxonomy): Eukaryota > Metazoa > Chordata > Aves > Coraciiformes > Brachypteraciidae > Brachypteracias > Brachypteracias leptosomus. The sequence continues at coordinate 24,093 of VYZX01001308.1, forward strand.
CCCTTTAACTACTGCAATACTGCAAAGAAGTCCCCCCTGAGCCTTCTCTGAGGAGAAAACCCCAAACTCCTTCAGTTATCCCTAACAAATCATTTTCTCCTGCTCTTTGCTCAACTTTGTGGCCCTCCTTTGGATCCTCTCCAGCCTATCTGCACCTCTGTGGGGACCAGAAGTGGATGCAGTCCTCCAGGTGCAGCCTGGCAAGTGTTGAGTAGAGTGGGATGATCCCACCTCTTACTAATGAACCTGTGGATGAAGCTCAGGGTTCAATTTACCTTTGTTGCTGCGGTGGCAAACTGCTGACTCATGTTGAGCATGTTGCCCACCAGGACCCCCCTAGTTAACCATCAAAGCCCTGATGAAGACTTTTGAAGGCCACCCTGCTAAAGTGACCAAGGCTTGCATGCAGCAAGAGTATGAGCTGCTTAACTTTGGGGTTTTCAGTTGCTTTACTTTGAAGCCATACAAGGAACAACATGCAACAGAAAAAATTCTCAATGCATGTTACAATTTGCAAGGGTAATGTAGGAGCTCTTCAGTCACTACTAAAAGTAAACAGGAGCTGGTTGATGGATTAATTGTCCTGTGAGCCTTCAAACTGCCTTAGTTTCCCTTTTTGTTTAATGTAAAAAATGACCCCAAAAAAAATCAAGAAAGGTTGAGAAGTATCATATCCTAAGTGAGACCTTATAAACTTAGTTCTCACTGGCAGGTAATTTTACTGGAAGAAGCAACTCAGCAAATGAGAGTTTAAAAGGACATAAATTAAAGCATAACAGTGACAAGAGACCAAGTTCAAATTCATAAAAATGCAATTACCTCCCCAATAAGTGCTGTTACTCCATCTGATTCATTAACCCAGACTTTTTTGCTCTCTCCCCTGACATAGCTTCCATATGGACTACCATCAACTAGATTTTGTGTGCTAATAGCAGCATCCTACAAAAAAAAAAAAAAATAGAAAACAAAATACAGGAAGAAATCAGGATACAATTATTACAGAATACAAAATACAGGAAGCAACCAGGATACTAATTATTACAGACTTCTAGAATGTTAGGCAATAAATAAAATAGTTACAAAGAATAAGCAAAGTATAATAAAAATAAATAGTTTTAAGGGTAATATTTACAAGGGAAAAAAAAATAGCTAAATGCTTACCAATATGATAATGTATTTTTGTCCATAGTCATGCATGTAAGCAGCAAAATTAGGGAGATCTTGGAATTTCACTTTGTCATAAGTAAAATCTTTCTTTTCCTCCATGTAGTCAATATCAGTGACCTGAGCATCCTGGAAGAGAAGAGAGTTCAGATTTAACACCAGAAGTGATACGTAGAGATCCTGTACTTAGTACAACACAATTTCTACTGATAATTCTGTTGGTGCTATGGTGAATTTAGTGTTGGGACTTTACTGCAGCCTGGCAGGGCCCCTTGCAAACAATGTGCATCTCATCTCATACTTAACAGCTCTAATTAATGGCACTGACACATCTCTTGTGTCTCAAAAGAGCTGCATTTAACATTAACAGAATTTAAATAAATGTGTATATTGGCCTCCTTCCAAATAGCCCCTGGACATTGCAGTTGCCTGCCTTCAAGAGCTGTCCCCTTATCTTCCAAACACCTCTCCCTCAACATTAGGGTATTTTTATTCTATTTAAACCATCAGGCTAATGTAATCTGAAATCTCCTTTTAAAAGTTAACTGTACTTTACTTTTGGCTGTTAATTAAGAATAATTTATGGTTCCATAATTGTCCACAAGACAATTAAAAAAATATTTCATGGATTAGGTAACATGAGAGTTGGAAAGTATAACTCAAAAAGTATTACAAGAAAGTGCTCAAATAAAACTTACTGTAATTAAGCCCCATCACATCCCACAATGGATCTACCATTAAAATGCACAAACCCCTTGGACACCAGAAGCATATACAGTAGAAATTTCCTGGTTTAAACTGGTGTCGAATGAACCCAGAACACCATGGGTGGGATCTCTGGGGTGTTGCTCTGCCCTCACAGGGTGGGTGCCCCCCTCAAAGCTCATACTCACATAGGGGAGTCCAAGGGCCCTGTTCCTCTCCACAACAGCCTTCACCTCGTTCAGGGAGCCGTAATTCCAGCGGCTGAGCTGGAAGCCCAGGCTCCAGTAGGAGGGCAGCAGTGGCAGGCCCACAAACTGCAGGGTGAGAGCAAAAATCCCATGTACAGTCAGTGGACACCACATGTGTCACCTCAGCACCCACTGCCCTAGATCCATACTCCTCCAATCGACTTAAAGGGGCCAGTCAGAAAGATGGGGACAGACTTATGAGCAGGGCCTGTTGGGACAGGACAAGGGGGGATGGTTTGAAACTAAAAGAGGGAGATTTAGACTAAAGAGAAGAAATTGTTGACACTGAGGGTGGTGAGAGCCTGTCCCAGGTTCCCATCCCTGGAACCATTGCAGGTGAGGTTGGCCAGGGCTCTGAGCAACCTGCTCTAGTTGCAGATGTCTCATATTTTCAGTTAATAGATAACACAGTGAAGACAGACTGTCATATAAAGAGGTGGAAAAACACCCAACCCCACCAAAATACCAAAAAAATCCCAAGCACTTTAAAAAATCTGTTCAATGCAGCTTCTCAGGTACCTTCAGGTACTCCTGGACTACTTGCTCTGGAGTGTTCCCCAAGAAGATGTAGAAATCAAGGATGCCACCAATGGTTCTGTAGGTCACTGCTGGAGCAGGCTGCACCACGAACTCTGCCAGACAAGAGTGCACAAAACCAGCTAAACCTAAAAAAACTAATTTTCTGATTGACGATTGGAAAATTTACTTTAAAAACCCCACAAAAACACCTAAGGAACCCAAAACCATGAGCTGAATTTGCCATGAAATGGAAATGTATTCAGATGACTCGTCTAAATGTCCATATTTCCATTCCTGTACATCCTACAGAGAAGAGAATCAGAAGCAACCCAGCAGCTCAACCTTTTATCTTTAGATTTCAGTACAACTTTGCAGGTTTGATCTTAACCCCAGAGATCATGTAAAAAAGATATTTAAGTGCTGCAGAGAAGCTTCCTCACCCATGGCATTGCTGTTCATAAGGAAAACACCAAAGGAGGCTCCAGAGCTGTCTTCCAAACACAGGAAGAAAGTTTGAACCCCATATAAGTTGTGCATTTCCTGAAAGGACAAAGAGGATAAACTGATTAAAATCTAACAACAGCATCTTTTCTGGGATATATCAAAATAGATCACATGTAGAGTTGAAAACAACTCAAAATATAGCAAACAACAAAAATAGAAACCCTGACACCTTCCTACAGTTGTTTTTCTTTCCTGGCATTCCTCTCCTTCATGAGAGTATCTCCCATGCAAACAAAAGTTTCCCCAAATATATGGAGAACAGAAGCAAGCAGCTATGATGGATCTTCAGGCAAGTCTGCACATATTGCAGTTCTATTTCTGGGTAATATATACATACATCAAGCAAACAGCAGAACTTGAAAGGTGCTTTCATCACACTCAATACAGATTAGATTTTACCTCTAATCTATGTTTCTATTAATCCTGCAAGATGATCATTTTTATGTTGAATCTATGGAAATAAGAGAGTGCTTTTCTTCTTTATTCCCTTCCTAGTGTTTTTTTTTTCCCCCATTATTATTAGCAACAAACACCTTAGAAGCATTACCAATTGTAATGGCTGTGCTTCTTCCCCTGCAAAAGAACACTGAGAACAAATTAACCAGAAACAGAACTTGAGCAATTTGGAATTAGCCTAATGTGGTTCTGTTCACTGTTAGTTTAACTTAACGAGTCTACACTCAATAGAGCCATTCAGGTAAGAACTATGTTCAAACCAGAGAAGATAGTGAGAAGGTGACTCAAGGGAAAGGGTACAAATTCCAAATGATTAATTAATTACACACCAGTGATCTCTCTCCACAGTTTCTGTTGGTACAGCTCCTATTTCAGCAAAACACTGAAGTGCTCCCCCCAAATATGTTGTTGCTTTATGAAACTAAGGTAAGAGCAACAGTCTCACAATTACCAACAAATGGGTGTCCTGGAGATCCTTTCCTAAAGAGACAGCAACAGAAACCATAGAAACAAATCAATGCTGACAGACACGATGTGTTTTGTAAAGAGACAGCTGCTAAAGAGAACTTTCCCATCATTTGCTGAGCTACAAGGATGAACTGAAGCAGCACATGTCACCTCCTGCCTGCTGCACCCAGCCACGCATTAGGATGCATTGTTATTTATTTATCAGTAGAAACTGAAGACTCTCACATATTAATGTTTATCAACCAGCTTTCAACTGCACATCAACACAAAAATCAAAATATTTATCAAAAGCAGCTCCTCAGGGAACGCTCATCAGCACCATCAAGCTTTTAGTGCCTGAAAGATCTTTGGGGAAAAACTCAGGGGATATTATTAGTGTGTCTACTGCATAATAGGTTTGGATTCCAGGAGTCATCTGCAAAAATGAAGCAAAATAAAACCAGTCTTTACTCCTGAGGGGCCAATGTCCCTGGTGAACATGGGCCAGGTCTTCCAGTTGACATCATGCCTGTACTGCTTATGCACGTGCTCTCCCACACCATAGATGTTCTTGCTCGGTAGCTTGATGGACAGCTGTAGGAACTGGTCAGCATACTGCAGTGGTCCTATGGTGGTATCAAACCTGAGGAAACAATGAAAAAAAAGGGTTTAGCCCAGAATTGTTGCAATAATTCTTTCTGCTCCTGAATAGTAGGGTCAGGCCTGTGTCCAGAGATGTGAACACCCTTTTTTCTTTAGAGACAAAAAAATGCAACCGCTTTAGAAAATTAAAGAAAAGCCTGAGGAGAACAGAGACAATCTTCCCCAGCACCATGTCAACAGGGTTCTGTTGGACTGGGTTTCTTATTCTCCCCCACTCCAATCAGTCATGCACTACTGAACACCACCTCCATCTTCTGTGCTCTCTATAACTGCAAATCAATCGGTGCACAGGATTCGAAGCAAGGAAACGATACTAATAAGAGCACAAAAGGAACAGCTAATTAATTAAACTCAAAGTGTTGATCATCCAGCTGGCCCAGCACTCTGACAGGTCATCACTTTAGGACTGATTTAATAAGAATGTTCATCCTGACACTTCCCCTTCTAATAGGTCTTAAGGACAACTGGCTTTAGGCTTTGAGGTTTGTTTGGGTTTTTTTTAAAAGCTAAATGAAAGCATTTAACATACAAGTCCATCAAATATTCTACTTAGAGCATTACATGATCAGTGACTTGCACCAGCTATTTTTGGGTATCACAGGTCTAAAGGGCAGCCTGGGTTTGGTGATTCAGGGCTTCAGCATAATTGTGGCAAATAAGATAAAAGATGCAGCAAAGAGCGTTCCCATGAGATTTGAAGTACTAGCAAGAAGTTCTTCAGATGATAAAAATTCCCCAAATTGATAGAATAAAGTAGCTGTAAGGATTTCCCTAGGACTGGGGGAAAGTGAACAGAGCCACACTGAAAACCTTTCAGGCAGGGCCCTCCTCATCACAGATTTTGTTTCCAAAGGCCACAATGAAGTCCTTGCAGAACATCCGTCAGTCAAAAGAAGAGAAGAAATAGATTTCATGTCCAGGAGGACACCTCACACATGGCATCTTGGACATGAATTGCTTGTGGGCTTCCAGAGAAAACCAATGACACTGAAGAAAAGCCCCAGGGTTACTTACAGCACTCTACCATTGCTCACTCTGGTCACCACGATGCCAAAGGGATCTGGCTTCACAACCACTCTGTAGTTTAAACTGGAGGCTGCAGCTCCGGTGAAGGGTTGAACATGCTCATGAGGGACCTCAAATCTCCGCTTATTAGGATCAGTGATCTGCATGTATGCAAACAGAAGGGTTAGGACTTTAATGCCTACTTCAAACATTTTCCAGCACTAACACATAGTTCTGACTCGGGTTATTCCCACTCCTATCCCAGTGTCCTCTTCTGCCTTCATCACTAATCACTCCCAGTTTCCATCACTCATTTTCAGCCATTTCCCTCATTATACTTGACCCTGGCTCAGCAGGAACCCACCACAAGAGGAAGGTGTCCCACAGAAGAAGCCTCTGCTCAAGCCCAGAACTCAGCCATAGCCACATTTACAGGGGCTGTTGAGTTTTCCATAGAAGGTGGAAATCATTGGGAGAGCTTGTGTTGTCTGCCAAAATGATTGAGAGATAAGGCCAGGCCATAAATAAAAAATAATGAGACTCATTTATCCCTAAGTTTTTTACTATGATGAGGAAAAAAGGTAGTTAATATAAAAGCTGAGCTTTCCAAGGGTCTCAGTAATTTTTCAGGCAGAATCATGAAAGGGTTCGATCCAACCCTCCCAACTTCACCACAACCAGCCCAAAATCCTGCCCAAAACATGAACCTTAAAAAGGCACAGAAAATAAAGATTCACCTTGAAGTGGAAGCGATTTGGTGCCTGGTACTCTCCTGTGAGGAGCACGGTGTTGATGTCATCTCCAAAGAGGGATGGCGATGGCAGCCGTGTTAATGAAGCCTCAAATCCTTGGGGAAAACCACGTGTTGCAACATGATTGTGTTGGATTGGACATGGGCACGTGGGGTAAAGGGGGAGCTCAGCCCATAACTTACCTGCCCGAGTTGTTCTTATGGACCCATCCACTTTGTAGCCATAGTTTGAAGAGAAGAAGCACCAGGGCACGTTGGTGTCGCTCTGGGGACTCCAGCAGCAGCCACGCAGGTTGCAGGTGCTCTGGACAAGGACATGAGGGGCACAAATGAGCTGATTTTACACAAATAAATGCTCTACTAAAACAGCTCAAATGCAAACAGAGTGTATTTTACCCTAAACACCAGAAACCTGAATATCTGCAATCAGATCAACTCCTTCTCTGAGACTTGAGTGAATTAAATGGCACAGAATACACTAAACAGGATGTTTTTCTGCATTCATTGTAGAAATTCCCTTATTAGGCATTCCTGCTTTCTTAAAACCACAAGATCCACAGGCAAAATGAACATTTCAAATGCACCATTGCAACATTTGAGCTGTGACAGCTGCAGTGTAGCCTGACCAAAAGTCACAGCCTGGAGAGGGGGTAGAAGTTATAGTTGGCTCAACATCTGGTTAAACATCTCTGTATGCATACTGATCATCATGTATAACATCTACATTCTAATTTAATTTCCCAACATCAGAAGTGTTCAGATTGCTTCTGCACAACCTCAAATCAAGACTTTTTTTCTTAAAAAAGCCCTAAGCAAATAAACCTATTGCTTCAAGGCTCTATCTGTGTGTAGTGGCACCAACCTCTACACCACCTTTCAGTAGCCTCAGAAACCACAGCCCCTTTGCTTCTCTGATAGAAATTAACTTCTCCACGTGCTGGTTTCTCTTTGAAGATAAGATTTGGGTAATACATCACTAAGTTCTCACACATTTTCTCACATTGCAACCCCAACTCATCACTTAGGGCAAAGGGCAGCAGTAATCCCAGTTTCACTGAGGGCAAAGGGTGGTGGCCATGGGTGACCTCAGGTACCCAGCTCTGCTGGTTGCTCTATCACAATGATCTAAAGAAGGACAATCAAAGTGCATCCAGGAGAAAATACATCCAGGAATGAATGGATGCACCGTGGTGGGATTCAGGCTTGTGTCACGTGTGCACCTAATAACTTTCATCACAGGTTAAAGGTGATATTTAGCTCTGATCCTGTGAAATCTGCTGCCTGGTCTTCACTAAGGAAGGAACAGATTCAGGAACCAATTATTTTACCTCTAAGGTCCTGAAAGAGGCCTACAGGAATGTGGTGGAGGAGCTGTTCACAAGGGTTTGTAGTGACAGGACAAGGGGTAATGGTTTAAAGCTAGAAAAGGGTAGATTTAGGTTGGACATTAGGAAAAAGTTATTTCATATGAGGGTGGTTTCTCACTGGAACAGGCTGCCCAGAGAGGTGGTGGAGGCCCCATCCCTGGAGACATTCGAGGTCAGGCTTGATGGGGCTCTGAGCAACCTGACCTAGGTAGAGATGTCCCTGTTTATTGTAGGGGGGATTGGACTAATGACCTTTTGAAGTGCTGGGGCCTGGGCTGTGGGCCCCGAGTTGGAGTTGACCTATGGATGAGTCCCCACCCAGCAGTGTGTCTTGTTCCCCAAGTGGTTCCCCAAGGTCCCAGAGGCAGAACCTGTGAGACCCCAACTGCCCCCAAGTGAGCATGGTTGGGGTGACAGGTGAGGCTAGAGCTGGATCAACCAGGAACTGATGAGTTTGTGAGAATCAACAAGTTGCTGATTGGTTTGAAGAGAGTTCCTGGAGAAGAGAGCTCCTGCTGGGGGCACTTGCTGAGCTCTCTCTCAGTGCTGTGTTTCCCTTTGGCTGATTGGAGATGGAGAAGAGCAAACAGATGGAGAACAAAAGAACAAAAGATGAAGTTATACTGAGGGGATGTTGCTGAATTTGGTGTTGGCCTGAGGAAGAAGAGAGCTGGCAGCAAACCTTTGGAGGTCCCTTCCAACCCAAACCACTCAATTATTCTAATTCCAGAGCTGGTACCTCGGTTGAATATTCTGGGATGTTTACAGACCTTTGTTGCTAGCTGGTCTGGGATGCAGTCAATCCTCTCTGCTATTAAGATGTTTGGACATTTTGGAGAATATTGTGCTAGGGAAATAAATGAATGGGTTATTACAAGGATTTCCAAAATGTAGGAGTAACCTGATTAGCTCTTAACTCAGTAAATGCACCTGCTCTGTGTATTTCACCATCTTTAACCATTAATACAGATTCAAATGAGGGCAAGCTATTGACACTGTGATTTATTTTTGCCTTTGAAAAATTGCACACAACTACTTCAGATAAAGGCAGGACAATTTCCCTTTAAAGTTTTTCATCATCAGGGTGTCATTGGCAATTTTTTCTCTTAAGGAACACATGAATCCAGTTTTCAGTGAGCCCTGTAGCTCAGTACACATTGTTTTTTGTGAAAATATATGCCAAATTAATGGTACTGGGCTGCTGCTCTCACAGGTGCTCCTGCCCCTCAAAAACTGTTCTTCCACAACAACTTGAATTAAAGCATCAGGTCAAAGCACCTTCAAGCTCCATTAAGATGCTCCAATAGATTTCAGGTTTGTCAGACCAAATTTAAGGAGACCTCTTGGCTGCTTTAGCTACCTGATGGTTGTTTTCAGTTTCTCTCAACATTGAAATTTAATTTAAAATTAATTTTAAATTAATTTAACTCTTTTGGAACCCTGTATATCTTTGAAATAATAACTATGGAGTGTAGAAATCTTGCCTCAGGCTGAGATGCACACTCAGCCTCACCTGTTCACATTATCTGCAATACATGCACTTGTACCTTTGCTCAGCAGATTCCTACTCATCTTGTGACAGAAAATATGCAGATACTAGTCAGAATGGGCAGTTTTCCTAAAACACCAAAGTGCTGGTTCCATAGAAGCAATTATTTTTGTTTTCCTGCCATTTTCACCTCCAAGCTGTTTGCTTCAGTCACTGTGTAAATGGAATTAGACAAAGTGGAGCTGTATGTAAAGCAGGGAGCTCTGCAGCACATCCCAGGGAGACAACTGGTTTATAATGCACCAGGACATGAGCAGAAAACACCCCAGGGTTTTAGGGCTATAGAGTATGTCCCACACTTTGGCTGCTCCCACAGAGTCTTCCTGGTACCTTCTCTTTTTTTTCAGTGTGGTCTGATTTACACTCTAAAATGTTGAAATCACACCAGTTCTGTTAACAAAACAAGGCCAGTCTTGGGAGGAAGGGATAAAAGGTTTTTTTCATGACAATAAATTCTGAGTCATGCTATTTATTATGTTCATAACTAGTAACTTTACTCATGTTATCTGTAGGAAAGACTGACCATGATTCACCTTTGAGTAATGATAAGAACATAACACTGAAAGTCAGGACTTTAAAACGCTTTTTTCTTGTCTTCCCTTTTTTTTTTCTGGTTGGTTTTTTTGGTTGGTTGGTTTTTTGGGGAATGTTTTGCTTTTTTTTACAGTGCTCACAGTGATTTTTTCTTTCCTCACCAGAACATCTGAATCCAACAGTGACAAAATGATGCCAACAGTTTATTCCTGAAGCTCCGTGGCATCTACAATAGTCTCAGCAAGCAGAGATGAGCAGTTCCCACCCAGGCTTTTGGCTCCAGCAGCAATGGGAAGTACTTACCTTTGGGTTTGATTCCAGATTCTCCTGCTGCCAAGAGCCCAATGAGGACACTGGCCACGACCACCACCAGGCACAGGAGGACAATCAGGGTGAATTCCAACCCGCTGCAATTCCTCTTGCCCATCTAGACCCAGAGAAACACCGTGGGTAAAACACAAGTAACAGCTTTGAAAACATTAAAAATTACATTACTAATGAGTAACTTAGCAAAATTTATAGGTGGTTCAGGTTTTAAACCATGTCCCTTAATCCCAGGGTTTAAATGACACACTCCTTAAGGACTGTGCAATACATCTCATTTAAGAGAACCTTTAGGTCATCTTTACTGATGACCCAAAGGAATGAAAATACTTTAACAGGGTTGTTTTTTTTCAAAATAACAGATTATTTTATATTCTTGCCTCCCATTTCTTCCAAGTACAACCCCCCCTGCACCCCTACTCATGGAAATCTCAGTCACACAAGGAATGAAAAGTAAAAGCAGCACTGACCCTATCAACAGCCCCCAGAAGAGTAAAGCTCACACTTAGATAACTAAGAATGATGATTAATAAAGAAGCTTTTGTAAATAACACAGTGCTATCCATGTTTTCTCCATTAATATCAAAATTTGCAGCCATTTAAACATTGTGTTTATTGTTACTCCCCCAGGAATATTGTATTGAAAACCTGCAACTCCAGTGTATATTGCAAAGCATATCTTAAATCCTGTTCTTTGTGATGAGGAAATGATATCCCAGCAGTTCCTCTCCTGAGGCCCCTTGAAGATTCCCTCAATATATGTCAAGTAGGAGCCCCCTTCTCCTGAAAACTAGAATTTTATTAAAATTCTTGTCATCAAACCCTCCCTACTCCACCCTTGCTCCAGCTAGACCATTGCATTTCAGTTCCTTCCTTCTCATGACCTGAGACTTTGGAAATAAAGCTTTATGATTTATAAATCTAAGCTCTCTTATGTGATGTGTACTCAGCAGGAAGTTTACCTCAGAAACTTGGGTGCAATGGAAGGGGTGACATACCTTAAAGCCCTGCAGGTTCCTTCATCTGCTGCTCCTGAGTGTGAAGCTCAAGATCCAAAGCGATGCTTTATCCCTTGCTCTTATCAGTGACCAATGGCAGGTGCATCCACGATTGCAGAAACTCTGGGCACTAAACAGAGTCACAATGACTATTGCAGGAATGGCTGGTTAATTAATAATATTTTGGTTCAATAGGATGCATCAGATTTTGCAAGTGAGAGGAAAGCAGCCATAGAATGCCAATGAGCTTATCCACGTGGCGTGGCTGAACAGTTTTTATTCCATATCTTTGTTACTAGAACCTTCATGGAACCTTCACATTCTTGGCCTATCATTTCTGCTTTAAGCACCACACAGAAGTCATTAAATGTTCCCAACTGAGGAAAAGAGCAATTAAAATAGTTGCAGGAGAGAATTGAATTTATGGCCACTAAAGCTTTCTTAGGAATTAATTATAAAGTATTCAGATTAACATTAAATTTTATAGTATATTAACGTATAACTAATATTATAATTAAATATTAATATAAGCCCATTTCATGGGATACTAACAATAAATATCAAAAGCAGAATGAAGAAGTTGAAAGATTAATATGGAAAAGAATTTATAGGGAAAAGGCTTCAATCATAATCTCAAAATGAAACCTTCATATGTAACTGGGCTTTGTCTTTTTCTCACAACAGAAAGATTTAATGTTAAGGCTCTGTCTATATTTTCCAAAGGGATGCTCTCAATTCATTCTATTCAAGTATTTACAAGTTATTTTTCAGCACTGTAGGAACAGCTGAGAAGCACCACTTGTATTTTTAGAGCTGTTCACAAATTTATTCGATTTCCTCAGTACCTCACCTCCGGCTGTGAAGTGCAGGAATGAGATGTGTCCTCTATGAGCACAAAGGGAATTGTCCTTTTTTTCCTTAGTCAGCACTTAAAAGAAGGGAAATCAATCCTCCCCAGAGTGCTGGGGCTCTCCTGGAGCCCTCTGTCCTTACACAAATCAATGCCACCTCTCTCGGGGGCTGGTTGTGAAATGCAGCCTGTGACTGAGCCACCTCCCCCTCTCCATTTCATTGTAACATCACGTGTGTCTGCAAGGAACCCCTGGGAATGCAAATCTAACATCACCCTCCATATAGCTAAATATGATTTATCAGTGTATAGTGAGAAATAATGGGTTCATGGGGATTATGGAGATGTAGAATCAGAATTGGTTTGGTTGGAAAAGACCTTGAAGATCATCGAGTCTGACCATTAACCCAGCACTGCCAGGGCACCACTAACCCATGTCCCTCAGCACCACATCTCCATGTCCTGGAAACCCCTCCAGGGATGGGGACTCCACCCCTGTCCTGGGCAGCCTGTTTCACTGCCTAATAACCCTTTCTGTCAAGAAGTTTTTCTCAATTTCTAACCCCTGGAGCAACTTGAGGCCATTTCCTCATCCTATAATTTGCTCCTCAGGAGAAGAGCCCAACCCCACCTGGTTACAACCTCTTTTCAGGGAGTTGTCCAGAGCCAGAAGGTCTCCCCCCAGCCTCCTTTTCTCCAGGCTCAACACCCCCAGCTCCCTCAGCTGCTCCTCACCACACTTATGCTCCAGACCCTTCCCCAGCTTCATTGCCCTTCTCTGGCCACGCTCCAGCCCCTCAAGGTCCTTCTTGTAGCAAGGGGCCCTAAACTGAAGCCAGTATTCAAGGTGCGAACGTTTTGGGAGACCTGGGAGGGCTGTTTGATGTCTATCTGTTTTCCAAGGTTTATATCTTCATTTAATCACCCCAGGAAAGTGCTCAGCCCTACCAAGCACATGGCCACGTGTCTCCTTTAAACACATCTGCAGCCACCCTGCCATCAATACATCCCTTTCCTTAAGTGCTTTCCTGAATCACGGAGCTACAAACTTCTATCACCTGGTGAACATTTTCTGTGCAACCTGAGAGCATGAAAGCAGCAAACACAAAGCTCTCCCAAGAGGGTTAACCAGCAGGTTCCCCAGCTCAGCAGGTTTTTGTTAAAGAATATCAACAACAGGGCTCTCAGGTCAAGGAGGAGGAATGGGGAAGGTTCTTCAGCTGAGGACACCGAGAGATCATAAAGACAACCAAGAGCTCCATTAAATCACAGTGTGGTCCCTGCTGGGTCCTGCTTGGGTTTCCAGCAATTAAGAGCTGCTTCCTTTCTGAACTGGGAAGCAGAATTGCTGAAGCCCAGGAGCATTGGCTGGGCTGTAGAAAAACAAGCTGGGAAGGTAGGTACCCTTAAAAATGTAGCCATTTTAAAAGAGACATTTCTCTCAGTTTTTAACAGGTCCATTTATCATCAAATCACATACAACTTGAAGAACTTATCCTAGCTGGTCAGAGTTAGCTCCCTGGTTGTATTCATTCAGACAGTTGTGCTAATAATTGAGTTTTCAGCTGAGGGACCATGTTTGGAAAGGAAATAGCTTGTGCTTTTTTTATGGTTTCATAAGATTTGTCTTTTTCACTGTTTTGGTATCAAATATTTACTCAAAGCAGCCTGTAATTCCTGCAAGAAGCTGCTTGCAGATTACCCATTCAGTCAGGAACACAATCATTTCATCATCACAAATCCCACCTACTTTTCCTGAGACAAAACAAATATCCTAGTTGGGCAAAAGTTAAATCATTGGGTCAAATCAGCATTTTGGGGAGAGTCTCAGATCCTACGTGATGGGATTGCACAGGTTGTCGGCAGGAGACTCACCTGCTCCTGCTGTAACTTTGCTACTCCAAGTCAGTTTATACGAGTGATGAATTTGCTCCCAAGAACTTCAGGACATGTTGGCAAACTAATGATGTGTGCCAGCAGAAAACTGGTCCAGATTCAGCACAGCTCTTAAGGTGCTCCTGGGAACCCCTTGATAAAGTTCCACCATCAAGCAGTTCACATGCATGTTACTCCCACCCCAAAAATTTTTCTCTTTGACATTGAAATCACAGAAGATTTGTTCCAGTGTCCAACTAAAAAACCCTCAACCTTTCAAAACCAGAAGCACAGCTCCTCTCCATACTGAAAATATCAGGGTGTAGAAACTCCATTAGAACAATTCCAGCTCATAGGTAGAACTAAGAGAAACTATAACCAGGGTTTTCCTATTGTTGTATTCATCTGGAAAGAAGACTGGGTGCTTTCAGGGTTATTTCTCTGTTTCACACAAGCAGTGAAAAAATTACATGGTGCTGAAACCAAGGTTGGAGTCTAGGACTCCAAAATGTGAAGATTATTTTAGCTTTCCAGCAGAAGTCATTGCATGTTCTCTCTGCCTTGATGGCCATTGAATTATGAAGCTACCATGGCACGGCCAAACAGGAGCACGTGAAAATTTAGGTTGATACCTCTTCCCCTTTCATTTTTATAGATTGTACCTTCATTACCACCTGAGTAAATGGAAACCTGGGTAAAGTCCTCAGACCTCTGCAGAACACTGCCAAGCAACAAAAGGTTTGGTGGAATTCAATGTGAAGAGGGTCCAGCACACACCTTCACCAGTTCTTTAGCAGCCTCCAAGACTACAGTGAACATCTGGAATGAGCAAGGTGGTTCATGGAGCAGCTTTGTCTGCTTCACCACCACCTTCCAGGACTCTACCAGCACCTGCAAGCTTGGTAAGGAGATGGACTGTGAAGAAAACACCTTCAGAAAGCTCATTAATGGCCATAACAAAGCAAATACTTGCCACACCATGGGCAGCACTTTAACCTATTAAACTTCAATAACCAGTGTACACAACAGAGCTTTGAAAACCAGTGGGAGGCAGGTTTTCTATCAAAATTTCTAGACCAAAGCCTTACCAGAGCTCCCTGGGAAATTTTTACCACAGCTCCACATCTGAATGTGAAGGAACACTGTTGTTCAGCTTTAGAACATGCTACAGGCTGCTCAAGGGGACACAAGATTCCTATGTTTAGGAATAAAAAAACCCCAAACAACTGTGAATCAATTCTAAAGGACATACTGAGCAAGAAAATTCCTCATGAAAAAAAAAAGAATTAAAAAAAATACATACTTGCCCTGGAGGCTCCTTCAGATGCCAAACTGAGATTAATGCAAATCTGGCCCAGGGAGACAAAGAGCTGGGAAGCCTCACAAATGCATTGCAAACACTTTTTCCCCCCCAAAGAGACTCTGAAGAGGATTAATTTGAATTTGTTCAAAGTTGTCTCGTTTTCCCAAAGCATCTCACACTTCAGGATCAGATACTGTGAGCCTGGGCTCATACCAAAGTCGTTTTCATTTTACAGCAATTGACAGCCAAAAGATTTTTGATTTTGTTTACTAACCAGACCCAGCAGCAACATCGATGGAGCAATTTCATTGTCATGGAAAAGCAGAACCTGTTTGAAGTGCATTTTCAAAGTATGCGTGGTTCTAAAAGAAATGCAATTAGACACTGTATAAACACTATCTTTTTTTTTGTAGATAAATAAGTTTCTGTGTGTCTAAACCCGGGTCTTTATTCTCATTCAAATAACTCTTTTGAGCCAACAAAGTGTGGCAGAGGTAATGAAATCAGTCTAGAATTGAATCCCAGTGTTATTTATGAATTTTTATTAGGTCAAGCTAGAGACCAGTACAAGCCACGACAGTGATTATGAAGATAAGGATTCCAACTAAACATCCACTGTACAGAAAAAGGAAGAAATTGTGCAGCTCTCAGGTGCTTGTGATGATTCTGTTGTCAGAAATCAGAGCAGAAACGTTATACACCCTTTCCCTTGACACTTTCAGGTATTTAACACCATCATTCATTAACCAGAAGACTTGACTCATGTATCGTGCAGCTCATTTGAGGGTTTTTTATACCCCTGTCACCACAAGGCTCAGCATAATAATTATTTGCATTGCTCTATCCCATTAATACAAGTTGTTTTCTACCTTGTTCTCAGGATGTGTTTACACTCTCCACATGACAAATGTCCCAGAGTAAATCTATCACCTTGTGGCCTCTATTTCCATTCTAAGATGCTCTCTCACACAATCTCATCTCTTTTCAACACCACCACAAAACCACGAGTCCAAACTGTGCTATTTGCATAGTGAATTGTTTTAGCACTCCATTCCTCCACTCAAGCTCTTGCCATTACTTCCATGCCCCCCAAGAACAGCAGTAGACAACGGCTCTTGAAAGAAAAAAGAAAGGCAGGGGAGACAAATTACCAAAGGATTAGCAGCAGTTCTGAAGAACCTTGGTAAAATCATTACAGTTAATATTGAACTGTGTTATTAAGGAAGTATTGATAAAGAAGCAGATCTCACAATGTGGTGATCACTCGAGGAAACTTTGCTCCAAGGAAGGAATAGCTTGACTACCAGACTGACCTTGTCCTGTCTATAAAGTCTGCTGGAGCTGAATGAAGTATTTCATTTCAGTTGATAACACGTGCTTGCAAACACATGTAATTAACCCATTTTAATTTTTAAATTAATAAATAAATTGGGAATTTAAGGCAGATGAAGTCGTTACTATAGTAATATAAAGCTTCACATAGCAGGCCTAATTTATCACGCAGGAAATATGAAAGCTAATGAATTCAGCACAAGACATCTTTTCACAAAGGAGTAACTTTACCTAATTTTAGCCTGAGAAGGCTTTTTTTTTTTTTTTTTGCAACTCTTATTGCAGTTCTATTCCTGTAATGAAGGGCCTCATATCTGGGCAAATTTACCAGGAAGATTTTCAAAATTAGGAATTCAATCTGACATCTTTCTCCCTGAAGCATCACCAAGAAGATCTCCCAATGCTAATGTGTTTCTATTTCCTCATATCTCGTAGTTTCATGGGATTGCTGTGTCATAGGAAGGATGAAAAGGTGAGGTGTTTTTTAAAAGCAGGGATGGTCTTTTAAAATAGACATGGGGTTGTACCTGTGTGTGGTGAAGGTTGATTCAAGCCTTCTCTACGTTTCCTTAAATGACATTGTCAGCCACGAGCCAAAGGAGAAGAGGGCTCTCTAAGAAAGGAAAAAACTACTCCCAAAGGAAAGTACCACTTGGAATAATTTTGTAAGGGTCATAAGTACAGAATCTTTAGTGGAAATTCCTGATAAGGAGAATAAAGGAGTCGCATTTACTCCTGGAGTATGGGTGGATCCCAGTGCTGCCATAGGTATGGGCATCATACACTGATGTGCAGAGATAGTGTAAGAGGGTGTATCTTATATTCAGCACATTCCTGGAGACCTCGCAAATGCTGAGTTCCAGGATAAAGAACTTTGCCTCTGAAAGAGAAGAGACCTTTAACAAAGGTCAAACTGGATTGTCCAGAGAAGCTAAAAAGAAAAGCCCAAAAAGCAAAAAAAAACCCCACAAAGAACAGGTCAAAGAATTTGCTGATGTTTACAAAAGATTTAGTGTTTAGCATTTATTTTCTTGCATTTTTTGTTTCTTTCCAGATTTCATATAACCTACTAGTATTTGTGCTGCCAGCTCTCTTCTTCCTCAGGCCAACATCAAAGTCAGCAATATCCCCTCAGTATAACTTCATCTTTTATTCTTTATCTGTTTGCTCTTCTCCATCTCAAACCAGCCCAGGGGGAACACAGCACTGAGAGAGAGCTCAGCAAGTGACCCCAACAGCAACTCACTTTGGGCCCAACAGAAACTCTTTCCCACAGAAACTCTCTTCAAACTGACCAGCTCCTTGTTTCTTCTCCCAAAGTGGGCTCATTGACAGGGCTTTAAACTAGACATGAGGGGGAAGGGGAGATAACTGGGCCTGTTAGGAATAAGCCCAAGAGAAGCATGCCAAGGCTTGAAGAACGGTGGACTAGCGAGGACTCTCGCTCTATCATTTCATTTGAGAGAAGGGATAGATGTTTTTCATGGAAGCACCTGAGAAGAGCCTGTTAGGAAGTGGGGCCCACACTCACAAGAAGGTGTTGGAATCAGTAGCTCACCTGAAATGCATCTCTATCAATGCAGGCAGCATGAGCATGGCAGGGAGGCACCCACAAAACAAACAAGACACAACTATCAAATGGGGGATCATGAGCGATAGTGGGGGAGTGCTTGTACCCTTGTGGAGCCCGATTAAAATTACACTGTATTCCCTCCCAGGTGAAGGCAAATGGAGGTTTGTCCTCTTCCCTTAAGGGGATCATTAAAGACATACCTTTAACATCTAAAGCAGCCGGCCACGAGTGAGCTGCTGCTTGTGCTGCTGTGACTATTGAAGTAATACTTGGAACAGCAGCTGTTAATGGAGGGGTGTTACTGTTCAATTTTCTATAACCAACACCCATCAGGCTTTCCAACTGGCCGAACGGGAGAATTAGAAGGAGAGTGGGTGCGGCTAATGATCTGTCTCTTCTCCAAATCGCTCGTTACCTCTGTGATGCCCCATTCGGCTGCTGCTGGCAGGGGGTACTGAGCAGTGCAGGTACGGAGGGAGCTGCAGGGTCCTAATGCGAGCCCCTTCCACCCCCCCAACCCGGCTCCCGAAACTCCACATGCGGCCACTGGGCAAACGCCACCGCCTGCCTGCCAACACATCAAATCCTAATATATTCCCCTTATAAGGGCTTAGAGCCACCTCCACAGCCGTCACCCGCTTTCCCCAGGCGACAAAAACTGAGTTCGAGCCACAGAAACGTTTTTCTGCGTTATTCCAAATATACTTATTGTTTTCCTCGAGGGCTTCATTCCTAACTCCTCAGCTACCTGCTCGTCTAAGACACTCATTTGGGCCCCTGTATCAATTAAGAACTCTAAACTTACTGGCTTTGGTCCCACGGGATGTGTGTGCGGCTCCCTACCAGCGGACACCGGCAGGAATTCACCAGGGGCAGAGGGAGGCACGAACCCCGCACCCTAACTGCTCGCTTTTAACTCTTTCGGTTCCTCTGGCGAGGGAATCCAGCCCCGCAGGGGGAGGGACCGACCGGGATGAGGCTTGGCACTAACTTGTCGCACTCCCCTTTTCCCACCGTGGGAGGAGGAAGCAACACTAAAACCAGTAGGTCCAGCCAGCCTGAAGAGGGGAACTAGAAAGCGGGAACGTGAGAAAAACCTGGGACAAGTAGTGTAAAAAAAGCTTAATTCCAAGTGTCCCGAAGGTGTGACATCCCCGTGTGCATCATTTATGATCCCTTGGGACTTGCAAGGAGAGCCCAAAGTGCTAGTGACTGATGTCAGGGAGTGCTCCATTATTAAATGGACTGAACAATACCTTGGCCAGTCGGGTAAGACTGGGAGCAACCTGATAGCCCTGAATCTGCATTTTTAAAGGCTTTAAAAGCCCCGTTGAAAGGTGTGCTGCTGCAAGATAAAGCTCATGGCTTTTGGAAAGGAGATTTTAATCCATTAGATATATGCCATAGCTCTACTCTGCAAGACCTGAAGCTTTAACTGGACTAGAAGTGCTGTTTCTGCTTTATTTATATTTTTCCAGTTATCTTGTTTTACAGCTTTCTACAACATAGTCCTTAGCCAGCACAGACCTACATTTAGGCAATTATTTTCCTTTACTCTTAAAAGAAATGCAATATCTGATGGTGCAAATGAATAGAAATTGCTCCAGAATCTTATTACACAGATTCATTTTCTCGTTTCTTGTACAATTACGGACAATTAAGGCTGAGAGCACCAGGGTCACTTTTGCTCCTTTAAGTGTATTTGCCTTTCAAGGGCTCTATTTGAGTCTTGCCAATGAAGAGCCTTTAAATAAAATGGCACAAGGCAAAAAGAGGTGGGAGGAGTTTGATTTGGTCAAAGCAAACTTAGAACATGCTTCCTACAAGTGGTCTAAGACACAGCTCAGACCCAGGGTCCAGAAGCAGCCACAGATATTAGCTGAAAGTTTAAAAATCATCTGATTGGAATGTTATAAAATTGTGTACACCATCAAGCTTATTAAATGTAAGGTAAAAACTCATTAGCTTATATAAGATATTCCAAAGAGACTGAACTCCATCATACCTGGAGAAAAAATTCATTATGTTTTTCCCCCTTTGATAGGATAATGGTTAGCATGTATTATTATATATGATGTAGAGCAAAGCACTAAACCACAATACTAGTTAGAAATCTGATTAAGTCCCACTGCTCTCCAGTGCCAGCTCCACAAGAACTGCCGAAACAGCTGCTTCACTATTTATTTTTCTACAGAATTTGCAGCTCCAGTGGCACTATAATTACAGCAAAAACATACAAGTCACTTAAATTACCGTAGTGATTAAACTAGACTAATGTGTTGTAATTATTTCATCCATTCCAAGACAAACAGTAAGTTTTCTAGTATCTTTTATGCCTTTGTAAAACACTATCACATATTTTCAGCCTCTTCTTGGGTCACCCAATTCCAACAACGCTTTGGAAATTGCAGCTAAAATTTCAGATGTAAAGAAAGTGCATGTTTTGAGTCGAGCTGCCCAAGGATGAGCATGTCCTGAGTATTTTGCTGGCTTGAGGTGCCAGGTCTCTGCTACAGGATGGAGCCAATGTGTCTGTGAAAAGCAATTACTGATGTCCCAAAGACCAAACTCTCCAAATTCCCCTCCAAACAATCACCAGCTTTCAAATGCAAAAGCCTCATTATGACCAAGTAATGTTAAGCCAATCTCCAATCAAGTTACATAAAAAAAAAAAATGATGCTCGCTTTAAGTTACAGGCTTCTGACCGTTTTGCATGCACACCATCTTCCTGCTGTGCTGCCAGCTCTCTGCTTCCTCAGGCCAACACCAAACTCAGCAACATCCCCTTCAACATACCTTTGTCTTCTCTTCAGCTGTTTGCTCTTCTCCATCCCGAATCAGCCCAGGGGGAACACAGCACTGAGAGAGAGCTCAGCAAGTGACCCCAGCAGGAACTCACTCCAACTAGGCCCAGCAGGATCTCACTTCGACTAGGCCCAGCAGGATCTCTCTTCGACTAGGCCCAGCAGGATCTCACTCCGACTAGGCCCAGCAGGATCTCACTCCGACTAGGCCCAACAAGATCTTACTTCGACTAGGCCCGAAAGAAATTCTCTTCCCCAGGAACTCTCTTCACACTGAGCCGCTCTTTGTTTCTTATCCCAAACCGGTCAGTTCCTGATTGATCCAGCTCTAGCCTCACCCACCACCCCAACCACCATCACCTGGGGGCAGTTGAGGCCTCACACAGCTGGGCCAGGTTCTGCCTCTGGGGCCTTGTTGCTGGGTTGGGACTCACCCACAGGCCAATCCCAGCTCGGGGCCCACAGCCCAGGCCCCAGCACTTCACCTGTTTGGATGGTTTATTAGTAGAATAAATTATTATTACAATATGTCTTCACTTGCACAAATGCTCCTCCAGTTAGTACTAAAGAATGAAATGGGAACCCAGAGAGAGGTACTTTATAAATAATGTTTTCTATGAATTTCAACTGTGAGAATATCTGTATGAGCTGTAACTTATCACAGTGGTTTCTGTTATGGCTCCTCTCAAAACAGAAGGAAATATTTCACTACATTTCAGCTTATCCTGAATACACAGAAGCAATGGTGATATTATTCTCAATATTATTGTGTTCTTCCAGTGTCAGCAGTTTCTCTCCTGCCTGATGGCACCTTGCCAAATAGAACATTTACTCGGTCAGAAATTCCAGCAGCCTTGATATTTCCTTTCTTCATGGTAATATCAAAGCTACCAAGGGCTTTAAGGTCATGAGGACTATAAAGAAATGCAGCTCCTTGCTCACTGGTGGAACTGGAAATGAAACAGCACAGATATATTATCATTAGATCAGATGTTATCTAAAGCAGGCTGGGGTGCTCTTCAGAAAGGAGCAGATAACAACGTTTGCCTTGGAAATGAGAAAATACAGTCTTAAAAGGAAAGCTTTATGCGCACAGTTTGCATTTTAAAAGTCACTTTTTCCCCTTTTCATTACAACTCAATTTGTTTTAAATAGACAGAATTGAGCCCTTCTAAATTAACATTATTTAAAATATTTTTTAAAAATAATTGTTAATTATTAACATTATAATTATATATATATATTTATAATTAACATTATAAAAAGCTATATTCATTTTCCA
The DNA here is from genome assembly GCA_013401335.1 of Brachypteracias leptosomus. Taxonomy (NCBI): domain Eukaryota; kingdom Metazoa; phylum Chordata; class Aves; order Coraciiformes; family Brachypteraciidae; genus Brachypteracias; species Brachypteracias leptosomus. The sequence goes on from VYZX01001308.1 coordinate 46,347, forward strand.
CCACTGGATGTAAGGATAAAATTCCATCAACGTTAGGAGTAAACCAGGTTATCCCAGCAAAACCCAGAAACAAAAAGCATTCTATATTTTAATTGCAGTAATTACGTGTGACTATCACTAAGTAATTGCTGTTCCCAAGAGGTGATCAAAATGTTCAGACCTGTTTGTTCCCCATTCTGCCTGGTGAAAGAAGAGGGTGGCCTTGGGGGACACCTCACAATAGAAATCTCTGCTGAAGAGCCAACGGGTTGTGTTTGAATGTGCTGGGACAAGGAAATGCTCAGTGGTGAGTAATTACATCCAAATTAAATGATAGGAGAAACAGCACTGTGGCCATCTTATTTCAGAGTAGAGCACAGCAATTCAGCTTGCTCAACATAATATTCACATGGCTGAAGTCCTCAGGACTGGTATAAGAACACCTGAACATCAACCTCCACCTCCAGTTAAACTGAAGAATCAGAGATATTAAAATGACAAGAAAGATTTCTCAGCAATGTTGAATAAATCGATGAAAGGTTGGGCCATAAGAACATAGACACAGAATATTCCTTTGCTACATATTATATAGTCCTGGTATTTTCAAAAACAGAGCATATGTTAACTTAGAAGATGCTGCAAATCTTTTTAAATGCTGCCATATCATCCATATAAATAAAGAACTGAAGGGGGCAGGGGGAAGGGCCATGTTTGAACATTAACTTCCTGACAATTCCTCAGAATCTGTTCCAAACACTGAAAACAACAGTGACAGGAGTACTCAAATAAACCATTAATAAATACTGGCTAATTAGAACTACTTTACACCAGTACTTCATTAAAGCCAAGCTAGGAAAGCAAAGTATTACAAGAATTTTACTCTGTAGATAAATGAGAGGCTAATAAAGGGACGTGCCCAAATCTCATTAGATATTCAGGCAACATCAGACGAGACCTTTCCACTGGCTTTATTCACACAAATTATCCTTCAAATATCCACAGAGAATTACCTCCTCTTTAGCCAAGGTCTCCTGAGCCAGATCAGAATCACTCCCAGTTTCCTGCTGCAGTTGCACACAAACACTCAGAGGAGGTATGTGGGGTTAGAGGAGCTGATGCAGGTTAATGCATTGACCTCCCACCTCTGGGTACTCACCATCAACCCCGATGAGCTGCTCGAATGAAACTACATCTTAATTGCTAATGAATTCATCTGTCCTCATCAAACTCAAAGCACCTCTGAACCTGCCAGAGGGGGAGGCTGACGAGCAGCAATTTTTATGCTTGTCCTACAAATGAGCTCTAATATTCTTGCTTTCTTAGCTGGGCCCTTCCTCTCTGCCACCTCTTCTTGCTAGCTGATGGAGGAGGACAGACAGAAACCACAAATCCAGGAGGAACATCTTAAGGACATGCAAATCTCCATGGCTCTACTTTCATCTAGTCACATCTTGAGATGCCTGATTAATTTTAACAACTTGGCTCATAATGATGTCCAGCAAAAATGCTCAGTGGTCACCTTGCCACACATCAGCCCAACGTTGCAACCTCTTCTCCCAAAGAAGGTGTCTCAAGGTAAGAGTATCAATTAAAAAGGTATTAATTAATTACATACAGCTGTCTCACCCCCGGTTTCTGTTGGTAGAGCTCTTATTTCAGCAAAACACTGAAGTGCTCCCTCAAAGCAAAGCAAATGGGTGGTTGTTTTATGAAGCAGAGGTAATAGTGACAAATTATGTTTATTCAAAGCTCATTAGTTAGTTATAAACAAATTACTTCCGGAACGCCTATAAAACAACAAACCAAAAATACTCAGTTTAACAAACACTCTTCATTCATGCTCTGCATTGACTCCTTTCTCCAAAATGTTCCTGTGTTGATTTTGTACAGACATAGGGTTTTGCATAACAGCAGCTCAGGTGAGTGCTTACAGGGGTGAGCAAACACTTCTGCAGCCAAAGCAGAAGATAATTGGGAACATAACGAGCAGACTTGATTGTTTACATCCCCCAAGTAGAGAAAAGGCAAAATTTATGGAATAAAAAGTTGACAAAAGCAGCAAACAGAATCGGTGTTTGAAGTGGCATCTCAGCTGACTCTAACCCACATCTCAGCTCACAAATCACTGCAGGGAGGAACTGACAGAGCAACACCAGGTACCTGGGCGTGCAACTGCTGAGGGCTTGGATCAAAGCCTGGGGAAGGCTCCTTGCAGATCTAAGTCTTCTAATTACTGAGAAATGGGTGTCCTGGCAATGGTTTCCTAAAGAGACAGCCACACAGACTATAGAAACAACTGACTGTTGACAGACACAATGTGTTTTGTAAAGAGACAGCCACTAAAGAGAACTCTCCCATCATTTGCTGAGCTCCAAGGATGAACTGAAGCAGCACAAAGTCACCTGCTGCACACAGCCATGGGTTAGGATGTATTGTTAGTTATCCCTCACAACTGAAGGCTCATATTTTTATATTTATCAGTGGTTTTCAACTGCACATCAACACAAAAAAACAGAAATCAGGGAACATTCACCAGCAGCATATCCTATTTTATAAGACAGGAACATAGGATTTAATCAGCACCACACAGTATTTACTGTAGTTAGACAAAATACCTGATCAGGGACTTCATGAACTAGTGATAAAGCTTCCAGAAGTCAGTGGGCAGAACTGGGCTCTCTCTGGTTACTGTGACCCAGATTATATTGTTAACAGATTTTAATCTTTCTGGAGAAGAGCTCGAGACCTACAGATGCTTTGGGGTCCTGAGGACATCTGCCAAATGTTGCAATATGTATGGTTTGTATAAATTTATCCTCAGTTATACATAATTTGCTGGGGGTTTTTATACATCACTTACAAAAATGAGTGAGTTTGGGGAGGTGACTAACTTTGCATTTGATTGAAAACTGCTTCAGTGCTGCTGAAATGGTCTGTGGGGTTTCCTCTCCTCAGCTATCACATGATATTTATGTATTTTATCAGTTCAGTTTCAAAATAAACAAGAGTCATTCACTGATACCAGGGGAGATTCTTGTGTAGCAAGATTCAACTGACTCATAATCGTGACCTCACAGCAAGGGCCTTGATTTGGCCATTTTGTTACCTTGTACTTAATTTATGATGTGAAAATCAATATAAACTGTAAGCAACAAGCTCCTTTTATAGGCACGTTCTCCAGAAGATACTTACCCAATATTTTTAAATGCTTGCTATTTTATTCTTCAATTTCCTGCAGATATTTAGAGAAAAGATTAGACCTAGGAAGACACGAAGCTACTACTTTTATTAATAATGCCAGAAATTGTGACACCCAATAATTTGTACACAGTTACTTGGAGCATCCAAATGCTCCAGAGGTACTCTATAGTTTTTACATTAATATTATTTTCTGGAAAGCTTTAATATTCTGGATTTTCAGCTGATCAAGTTCTCTTAAATTATTACCATAAACTCTGAAAAAAAAAAAAACCCCACCCAGATGTGAAAACACTGCATGAACCAAAGTGGGTTTTTCTTTATTTTGTCTAAGTCTGTGCATTTTTTTGTTGGATACATGCTTTGCATTACAGCATATTCTTTATTCTAGTCACTGAAATATAACCCCCATGATCAATACAGCATCAGTCTTTTAGTTGCTCTGACTGCTCCGTTCCCCTCGTTGGAAATTCTGGTCACATATAAATCCACATCATCTATGGAGCTTTTCCAACCCTGCAGATGGGAAATTCTATTGAATAATACTAAATACTGTTATAAAAGAGACAAAACCAACTGCAACTTGACCTTTAGGATTGCAAGCTTTAAAAACACAGCTAATTTTGAGTGTTTTTTGCCTAACTTGTGGATTTTAACTTTTTTGTAGGATGCACAATCTGGCACATTAGGGTAAAATGGGGAGTCCACCAGGAAATCACTTCAGTGATTTTCCCAAATCTCACCAACTGCTTTACTGGCTGTAAAGACACTTATTTCCTTGAAAAGACCCTTCTCACACCCTGTTTCTGTGAATTGCAGTAGCCAGACCCCCCTTGGATGAGGCTTTGGGTGTCCACAGGGATGTGCCCACACAGAACCACGCCCTGGAAAAGCAATAATCTGGAGGATGTTTTGCTGCTTGCAACCCCAACCTTAAGTGGTGGTTGTTTCCCAAATAAAAAGAGGAAAAGCATCACATCTTTGCTCCCCTTTTTGAGGGCAATCTTCAGCTCAAACCTGCTGGTGCAAGAATATCTAAAATAAACCCTGATTATCCATACTACCTCCTAGCCTGATTCCATCCCGTGGTTGCTGGTGATGCAAGCTGACAGTCACAGCCACCCAGGACTAAGTTTAGCCTCCAAACATGCACTTTGATCAGGATTCCCTGCAGACATGTATTTGCCTTCACTCAGAGGGATGGGATCTGCTCTGTCTGGCTAAGATGCTGCTCCTATGAGGCTGCCACAAAGATCATCTGTGGCAGCACCTCCAGGCTACGGAGGGGGCAGATCTGGCCGTGCTCCCCCAGCCCAGGGAAGGTCCTGTTGCTCCACGGATGTGTCCCACAGTGTATCTCAGGAGGGAAAGCTGAGGCAGAAACATTGGCCCAAATACAAATTTTACCCAAGGTGGGAAAGGGGTCCTCACTCCAGCTCCTCCCTCCCTGCTCCCCATGTCCATCCCTCTGCTCTTTGGTGGTACCCAAGCCCTCAGTATTTCTGTGTCTGGCTCTTGGGTCCCCTTTAGAACAGATGTGAGGAATTCCCAGCTTTGCGTTGACTGATTTGTGCTTTAAAAACATGTTAACAGCATCCTGTAGATGAGGAGAAGGAGACATGCAAAACCTCCAGGATTTTTCCAGGTGGTGACATCAGCTGAGACCTAGATCTCCAAAATTCAACTCCCCACCCCAGCTTGGGCCAAGTGCTGTCTTAGATTTCTTTCTTCCAAAACATCTTTATTCCTATTTGCAGGCTTAAAGCAAAGTGATGAGCTCCTGACTACAAGAAAGCTCGTGGCTGGGACAGGGAATAAATCTTCCACCCCATACCTCTGCCTCTGAAATGAGAAACTCAAGCTGATAAGTCTCTCATTGCTTTGTGCTGTTCCTTATATAATTTATGAATCCCCACTGCGCGTGTTTTGAGTTGGAAATGGGATCTGCATCTGTCTTTGACAAGGGTCATGCAAAGGACAGTCCCCAATAACATCGTTTACGTGCTGAGGTACAGTAAATAACATTTAAAATGAAATATGTAGTGTCAAAACAAACATGACAGTGGACTAAGGTTAAATACACTGGGGATGCTGAGACTCCTGGCAATGAGGTGATCTGAAAGGAGCTGCACCAAAGACTGGGGACCAGTGTTCACAGGTTCTTTGCAGGGTCCCAGATTCTTGCAATTGCTAAAAAGAATCTTAAGGTGAAGTGCTATGATAAAATTGGTTTGATACTTCCATTATAATAAGTTCTAAGAGCTCTGTCTGGATACAATGATACCTGGTCTTCACTCCATTAAAGCTACTCAGAAGCAGCTCCAATTAATCCAATGAAAACATGGACATACCTCATACCCTGGTAAATACAAACATAATGTCTCCATCCAGGGCAATTCTTCACCAGCTTCAGAGACTGGTCTCAGCTGCCTTTTAATTTCAGAAAAACACCATAGGTAAATTCTGCTTTAAATCACACTCACATGAACCTACAGGAACTCCTGCAGTTTCTGATATTTCCTGGGAATCTCCTGGTTACAGAGCTGTGCCAGTGCCCACCAATGGCACTATTGATTTCCCACACCACCCAAGAGGTGTTGAAAAGGAAAATACCTGTACAGGACTTCTCCAGTGCCACTTAAAATATTTATCAGCACTTGTTCGAGGTCTTGCCCAGCACCAACCTTCCAGCAGGTGCACAACAAGTCTGGAGGAGTTTGTGTGTTTGAGGATTTCACTGCAAACCTGTAGCTCTGTCTGGAATATATTAAAATATTTCTCAGTGCAGAGGGCAGCACTGTATGTTTCCACCCTGCCTCGGTGGTGCAGGGATAAACATTTGACAGAGAGGTAAACTACAAACACAATATTAAAGGATTTATTGAAATCCACCCAGCAAATCAGCACCAAGGGCAGGGAGGAAGGCAGGAGGTCCCAGTAAGCTCCTCACTTACTTGTCATCTCAACAGCAAGAACTCATCTGTTCTTTTTTATGTAATTACTAAAAAACTAAGTCATTGCAGCAATTTTTGATGTTGTCTACACCTGCTATCCTGGTAACAGTATCCACCAGGGAAGAATCATGGAATCATTTAGGTTGGAAAAGACCTCTAGGATCAGCAAGTCCAACATCTCCCTGACCCTTAGACCACGTCTTGAAGGACCACATGATATGATCTTCCACAAGTAACACCTCTGCTGAATACACCCAGCCCCAGCCCCCCATAATCCAGCCATAAATACAGCCACAAATTAGATATAACTTCAGCTCACGGTTTTCAAAGCTGACTGCAATGACCTGGGATGAGAATCTCACAAAAATGTCACTTCACAAGATCTTTAGAAGGCAGATAAACATAAATGGGTGCCAAGCTGCCCATCAAAAAACCCAGTCACACCCTCAGAATAGGGATATTTAAAAATCTTGGCTCCTGATTTTAGGATTTTTATTATTTTATTATTATTTATTATTGCCAGCCTATGCCTTCAGCCTTCTTTGCAAAGCAAGTGGTAATAACCGAGAGGCATCAAATCCAATCTATGCACATCACTTGAATATATTTGTTATTTTTCTCTTCCATCCTCCAAAATGAGGCCACGAGGCAGGTTCTTTACTGAAGATATCCTACATCTCTGCTGAGTTTAAAAAGCCCCACAAAATTAATAGAAATGGATTCATGCTTTTGGTTTTTTTCCCTAGAAATTCTCTAGTAGCAGTTTCTCTTTTCCTGCCCTTCCTGTGTTTAAGCCACTTCAGTACTTTTCTCAAATTAAGGATTTTTTTTTTTTCTTCAAAAGCCAACTTGTTATTGATGCAAAAAGTAATTGATAGGCTCCCCGGGAAAGCTTGCTGGAGGATTTTGGATGCAAACACAATAAACTGCAATCTCCTCTTATTGCTTTGCTATGTGCATACCCAGGCTACTTGAGGGTTCTGGAGCAGACAGTAAACACTACTTTTATTTTTCTTTTTTTTTTTCCAATTGCATACAAGAGGGAATAGTCTTTAAGAGCCTGCACTCAGCTCCCACTTTACTCAAAAAGTGTAGAAGGATTTGTTCTTTTTAGTTCCATTTTAAAAATGTTTTCAAGGATGCTTACTCAAAAAAAAAAAGAATAGAAACTTTGGTTTGTATTTTTCAAAAATATCTGATTTGGGCCACTCAGCTTAAGAAGCAATGAAGACATCTAGTGACTTCCCAGCTAGATTTTTAATGAGCTAGGAATTAAATTAGCCACCAGCCTTGCATGGGCCACCAGTTGGCTTGCAATTACTCCAGCAGAAGAGAATTTAAAAGGCTTAAAATATTACTAATTCTCCTTGAAGCTGCTGCCTCCTGACAAATATACACTTGTTTATGCTCAAAATCTGAATTAAAATGTTTCCATTTTCTGTAATTGAGGTGACCCTGACCCCACCTTGAGAGCTCTGCTGCTCTTTGGACCAGCTCCAGCTACTGTCTGCACTGACTCGACATTTTACCAGCATCTCCCTCTTCTGGAACTCAACAAATCATCCAACACAAGCAGGGCTGTGACTTCACCACTCACCTCATGCTCTGCAGGATATTATTTAATCAGTGACTATCATCTCCTGTTCAGCTTCATCTCCCCAGCATCAGACTCTTCTCTACTGACTGATGCTTTTGGCACTTGCACTCACTCGAGTTAAGGATTTTTGTGGTGTTTACATGGTAGTAAACGAAGGCTATAAAGCCATAAATTCCTAAATTAATGCTGTGGGTGATTTAGGCAGATCCTCTGAAGTCATTAAGTATGTGGGAAAATTTCCAGTGACTTCCTCATACATCAGATCACAAGCACGGAGGTTTTTTTTTTCCCCCTTATCTGATGGAAATTTCACTTTACAAACCTAGACTGCATCTTAAGCTCAGCAGTTTCATTTCCAGTGAATTGACACCTCTATCAAATGCCTCCTGAGCCCAGGAGTGACACACCAGAGCAATCAGTGAGCACACAAATCAGAGCCCACCACAGCAACCAGTAACCAGCTGAGGGAGGTTGGGGATATTGCCTAAATGAGCAATGTCATTATTGATATATAATATAAATATTTATAATATTTAGACAAAAACCTGAGCAAACCCATCTATTCTCCATCAGAAACAATATTCCTCAAGCACAACCACAAATGCCAACGATTTCACACACAGTATTTTCTATGTGAGGGTCAGGGAGATGTTGGACAAAGGTTGGACTTGATGATCCTGGAGGTCTTATCCAACCTAAAGGATTCTAAGAGAAACACAATGCCAAGGGATTCAGCTCATGGGGAGTGGGACGTGCATTTATTCAGACCCTGGGCATGGATTTCTGCTACAAATCCATGAATTGGCTTTCTAAGGTTTCTTTGAGCTTAGGCTACTAAAAAACACAGTGTCATTAGAGAGTCACTGCCAAAATTAATGCTGCTATTTCTGCATGAGGGATAATGGGGAGTTATTCTATCAGATATGGGAATAGACATTGCTTTTAAGGATATATTTGAGGTTAAGGTTCCCTTAAATAAACGGGGAATAATAGAAAATAAAATCCCTTACTTTGCTGTAAATAAACACAGAGATCCCACTCACACCAGAGCACTGAGTCCCCATCCTCTGCCAATCACACCAATGTGCCAATCATCACAGACACACTTTAAACCTTTACATGTCATCAAGCTCACACAGTATCTGCTTCAAAAGTCAGTCCTCCTAAACATTATAGAGCTAGAAGGTTAAATCCAGTTTGAGAAGCACAAAACTCCCTGGGTATCAACTGCAGAGCTCTAGAGTTTGGCACTTCCTGAGTATTTGAGTTTTCTTATTAAAAGGGTTGCAAAAATTAAGAATTGGCAACTAGTCCAAAACACAAGCAACTGCTCATCTGGAAGGTGTCAGGACTGCAGCTTTTTTTTCAACATCTATTTATCTTCCTGTTCCCACCACAGCACCAGGAAACTTGGAAAACATTTGGCAGAGAATCGTCATTTGAAGTTTTTCTTCTTCCCTGATTTAGCTGCGAAAAGTAACAGGCAAAGGTAAAGAGATCCTCCCACTCCAAGCACGTTAATTATAGGGGCTGAAAATCAGCCAGTAATGAAGGCAAGAAAGAAATTCAGTGTCTCAACAGCTTAACAATGTTCATTCTTTTAACGTTTACCCACACCTGCAAGTGTGTACAGCACACGTCTACTCTTCACCAGGGTTAATTCAAGCATATTATATGAAGACTTTGCCAGCAAGTCTTCATTTATACATGTATTTTTTGCTGCTGTACCTGTCCTGGGCACAGAGATTTTCAGCCTCTCTGCACATCTTGTGTTCCCTACACAAAGAGACAGATGAAGATCTGTTTGTGTGCCCTCCTCCAAGGACTGGTGTATTATTCAAGACTAGAGATGCTACACAAAACCTCAAAAAAAAAAAAAAAAAAAGAGGTCATTGAGACCATTCTCCTGATATTGCAGTGAAATTATTCCTGGGGAAATGAAAGGATCTGTAAAAGAGTCAAACTTGAGAAAAATCATCTTATTTCTGAGGAGCACCAGTCCCAGCAATGAAGGCCCTGCTCACACACAGAATGCTGGCATGCCAACTAAAGAAACACATTTAGACTTTTTTCCCCCTCTCTCCGTGGCTGCCCATCCAATTTTACTGTTACTTCATCAGTTTGGACACAAATAGGGTAACTTTTGGGTTTGGTCATGACCATCACAGCTGCAGCTTCACCAGCTCAGCCACTGCAGCCAAAGAGTCCCATCTAACATCAGGCCATGCTCTTTTTCTCTTGGTTCTTTTGTGTTACCATCAGTGCTCAGCTCCAAAGCTGCTCAGTCATTAAGTGCTTTACAACAGATAATTATTCTCCGGAATCGACCTTTGAGACATCTTGTTTTCACATGAATTGTAGGAGCCTAATTCCTGCAAATTCCTAGTGTGTCTAGTAGAAAGCCACTGTTCTTTTCACTTAACAATTACTTTAAGGATTGATTTAAGCAGGATTTGGTAAAAGAAGATTTTCTTAAGGAATATCTGTTTGTCTGGTCTGTGATCTTTTTTTTTACCAACGGGCAGGGACAGGAGCAGGTTTTAGGTGAGCACAGAAGCTCATGGAGAAGTTGGATAGGAGCCTGAGGAACCCTTGTCCTTGTGAGGTCCACAGGGGAGGTGACACAGGTACCATCAAAGCTCATCACATAGTGACAGCTTCAGCTCTTTGCATTCCCATGGGAAGAAAATCACCAACTGGGTGAAAAGGGAGAAGGGTCAAGCTTCCCACCAGCACTGAGTAGCCCAAGCTGATGCCAGCTGAGAAGCTGGCCTTATTCATCTTCATTTTTAAACCTCTTTAACAAAATACTAACGGCCGCACGGAAAGCCCTCCAGAGAAGCTGCCACATCGGCGGGTACCAAACATCTCTGAATCATCTCCCCAGCTCAGGGACACGAGAGCTGCTGTGCCAAGAGCAACAGAGCTGCAATGATCTGCACCAGAGGAGCCTCAGGCACCTATGGCTTCAGGTCACAGCATTTATTTGGATGTCTATCTATAGCAACAACATGGGTTTGTGTCTGATCCTCAAGCCACACCGGTCCTTTCCTAAATACAAAGTGGCACAGCAAAATTCAACTCTACAGAAGGCAGAGGGGGTTTGTTGTTTCTCCAGAGCAGCAGTGCAGGTAGCCCAGGTTCATTATAGATTCAGTTCACCCTGCGAGGAAGAGATTGCTACAGAGGAGATCTGCAAACTCCATCATTCCTCTCCTAGCTTCAGTCTGTGGGCTTCTGGGGTGAGCGGCTGCTTCCCTGAGGGTACAGACATCGAGGCATCTCCTCTAACAAGTGACATCAGAAAAACTTCTTTCCCAAGGTCTCCAGATGCTCAGCAAAGCAGCAGCCCTCCGAGCTTTGTCATACACTCTGCTCGAATTCTGATGCTGCTTGCTGAAAAAAATGAGGATGATGTTCCTGTGTGTGCCCCGGAGACACTGAATTCAAGCCTGACATTAGGCCTGCATGAGTTAATTAAAAAATAATCATTTTTTACTGCTCCCCTCCCGCTTGCCTTCATTCAGGCAAATATGCTGAAATCACAAAACCAGCAACGGGATGGCTTTAACTAGGAGCTGGTGTATGAATTCAGCACATTTTCTGCAGAGAAGCACCACATTTGTATGGAAATGACCTATTTTCTTGAACAGGCAGCTATAGATCACACCGAGTTTCCCTGTAACGTTTATGCAAAAGAGATTGGGAAGCACTTTCCCATAAGGTGCTTATTTCCCCCAGACGAGCTAATAAGGCAAAGAATCACCAAGAAGCTCAGATGATAGTGAGTGAAGTGTTTCCTCTATTTTAAGCCACCACGTCTTTGCTTTGATTTCCATGATTATTTCTCATTCGTCTCGTGCCTCGAAGGAAGCAAAAGGCTGGGAAAGAAAGAATCCCTTCTGCCCCTTCCCTTCTCTAACCAGGTTAGGGCTGCAATGGCAGATTGGCAGCAGGACAGACCCACGGAAGGGCCATGGTGGAGGCAGAGGGAGGATTCTCTGCAGCAACACTGACCCCGAGCACATCGAGGGGACTTGGGAGCCAAAATCATCCTGACAAATCCAGGGTACCCTGACCTACATTTATTTCAGCACACCTGTGGGAATTCAGGGACGGGCAATCACCCAGGGCTCGGGGGCTGCTGCTGGAGATCATTACTTTGCAGCTTTTCCTATTTTGGGGCTTTATTCCAGGGGCTGAGCTGATTCCAGCTCCAACTGGGGGCAAAACTCCCAAGGAATGATCAGCAGCACACAAATTAAACCCCTTGCCAAGACTCAGCAGCTGCAGAAAGGTCTTATCAATGGAAAGATGCTATAATCATAGAATACATCACTAATAAGTCATTTTTAGGCTCGCTTTTATTACAAAATTACAGTTTTACTTGAGAGTTGCACAACTACAAGATTGGTTTAATGTCAGCGCTTAATGAAACACTCGGATCTGATTCGACCCCACTGAAGGCAAGTGCAAAATTCACCCTGATACAGGTGGGCTTCCAGCTGAGAAATTCTGGGAGCTTATCATGAATGAAGGTAGAGCTTGTTCAGATGATGAAGTGAAATCGTTTAAAATCAATTATAACGTAAAAGACACATCCTGAACCAGACATTTACTGAGCAAAGCTCCTTGATTTACAGCCCAACAGCCTAACCCTAAATGGAAATCCATACATCACCCAGGCAAGGCAATCAGGCTTCAGATAACTTACTTCAGAGCAGGGAATTAATCTTTTTTTTTTTTCCCCAGCTGTTAGCATTAGCTGGGACATTAACAGCAACCAGAATGACCACTGAGGCTATTTCACCCTCCAAACTCCACGAGCACCACAAAGAGCCAACACCTCCCTTGCTTTGCTTTCTAAACCAGCCCTGAGTCCTACTGTGGCCACCACTCGATTTCACCAATGTGGAGCAGCTGTGGAGCAGCTAATGGCTCACCGGGAGTCCTCTGGAACAGGAAAAACCTGCCAGGCTTGTGCTCAACCACCAAGCAACTCCTTCTGACACACACAAGAGAATGGAAGACACTTGTGCCAATGCTGATATGAACGGAAGCAGCTTTTGGTTGGGATTTAAAGAAACAGACACGCTGTTAACAGGTGGTTTCCCATAGTTGCATGAATATTTATATAGAGAAATAGAAATTTATATAAATGTATACATATCTATAGATACACATATGATACATTGTAAGCATATACATACATACATATATACACAGAGTGTTATGTACACATCCACAGGTTGCTATATACATATATATAAATATATACACACACAGAGCTCGCTGCGTTTTAGCCAGCTAGAGTTATAAACCCTCCCTCCCCCACGGAGCCGAGATCATCCACGTGGCCTCTGCTGAACTCCCCAGGGGGGCCTTTCCACCCCAAATTAAATATAATCCTCATTCTTTTGCCACTGAGAAACGTGGCAACCTTTCTGCACAGCTTCAGCTGCAGCCACTTCTCCCGTGCTGCCTCCACTAACCTCTTCCAGGAGATGCAATATGCTCCCAAGATTAAGTGTCCAAAATGCTAATATGTCTGAGAAGTGCCTCCACTGACCTACATGGAGAATGTAGGTCTTAGCAGAGCTATTTTTAGCTTTACAACCAAAATGCCCGTCTTTAAATCACAGTCCCAAGCAAGCCACACACCTGAATCTCCCAGAAGATTCCAAAAACCTTCTCCAGCCTCACCACGCTAGCACATTCATGTATGCACACATATATATACACCTGGGACATAGGTATAGCACCAGAGTTTCCATGACATACATTCACCGCCCTCTTCCAGGAGAAGTAGAATCACAGAATCATGGAATTCTTTGTAGAATTCCAAGTAGAATTCTAAAAAGAATTCTAAGTAGAATTCTAGGATTCTACTTCTCCTGGAAGAATCATAGAACCATGGAATTCTACGTAGAATTGCAAGTAGAATTCTAGGATTCTACTTCTCCTGGAAGAATGACAGAATCATGGAATTCTATGTCAAATCCTAAGTAGAATTCTAAGAAGAATTCTAAGTAGAACCATGGAATTCTATGTCAAATCCTAAGTAGAATTCTAAGAAGAATTCTAAGTAGAATCATAGGATTCTATGTAGAATTCCAAGTAGAATTCTAAAGAATTCTAGGTTGAATCATGGAATTCTACGTAGAATTCCAAGTAGAATTCTAGGATTCTACTTCTACTGGAAGAGGATGGCAAATAACAACACAGGAGGCAGTTCCTACTGCTTTGACTTAACCAGCAGCTCATCTTGGGCTGTTGCAAAAGGAACATCTGCACTTTCCCCCTGGTGCATACCTGTTAGAGATCCATCCTATCAAGGCTTTGTGCTCTGAAGGCTTTAAGAGACCTTGGCTGGCTTGTAGGGGCTGGCAAAGCGTGAGGCAAGTAAAAGCACCAAGACCAGCCTGGGGAGGCTGCTTACAAAGCTGAGTTACAGGGAAGCAATCCAGCTGGGACATCTTACAGAGGGAAGTCTTGAGGGGCAAACCCAGCACCCTACAGAAAAACCCAACAAACACTGGTCTCGGCTTCACGCACGTGGTCGATGTGCAAAATGAAGGGGGTTTTTTATTGTCAGCCAATATGTGCATGCAGAGAGGTAAAAGCAATGCTGAGAATGCCAACAACCTGGAGAACTGGGGCCAAATGCAGGAAAAAGAGGATTCGGTGGGATATTTGTTCACCTGCTCTTAAAAGGGAGGTTTCAACAAGAATTGCAGGTTGTTATTGATTGTCTCTAACCCAGCAAGACGCTTGGCTTCGAGGTGGCACCTTGAGACGTGGTCTAGGGGTCAGGGAGATGTTGGACAAAAGTTGGACTTGATGGTCCTAGAGGTCTTTTCCAACCTAAATGATTCTATGATTCATATTGTTGGTCTTGGCATAGCTCCTACTTGTCACAACTTCACCCACCTCCCTGTGAAGCCAACACCATTCCTCCCATCAGCATCACCAGTGGAGTACCATGGCCCCTCGTTGCTCACAGGAGGGGTACATGTGCATGTTTATATATATATAAATGAGATACATCCACATTCCTAATTTTATTGGTTTAAAACCAAAGGGAAGAACAAAACACAGGCTGACTTTGCCTCCATCAGCACCTTTACTCATTCTCAGTGAGGGCCACAAAACAAGGAGCCAAGAGCTACGACTTGCCCTTCCTTTGAATAAAACACTCACATAAACTGGAGCTAAAAAATACCTCTACTTGCCATATTTCTTTGCTTGCCAATACTATCCACTTGCCAAAGCTGCCAGGTTTTTGGGCCACTGCAAGGAAACATAACAGAAGTGATGCCACAAGAAAGGGTGCTCTCTACTGAAGAGTGCATTAGCTACACCTCTTTTCTCAGCAGTGATGGAGATGATGGGATGTGCTCTTGTGCAGCAGCTTAACAGCACCAGAGAAACCCTGGATGAGTGTTCTAAAGAACAAAGAGACAAATTTTTTAATGGCCAGCATCCAGGTTTTTTAAAGCTCATTTTTTCCCCACATGCTACAATGTGGTTATTTCTAAGTGCTCAGCACTCCCCTGCTCCCTGGGCACACAGGACCAGTGCCTCCAGGGGTGCAGCACCCCAGGTACCTGATTGCCCAGGGTGGGAGCTAATGGTGGAGCAGGTTAATTGGCCACATCTGACCTTGTAACCACACTACTGGGAATTCATTAGATCTCTCTTGGAGCCCTGGGCACTCTCAGGAACAAGAGGACGCAGCAGAGTGAACACATTTCAATGCTAAACCCAAGTGGTAATTCCTGTGCTCTTTTGAGCATAGCCCCTTCATACTCCAAAGAAAATAAAGAATTAAGTTGAAAACCCTATTAAAAAGTATTGTTTGATAGGAATTTTCACACTGTGTTTTCCTCTCTCCAGTCACACTCTGAGTAAAATCCAACAATCATCAAAACCCACATTATTTAGCCTTGATTGCAAAGCCAAAGCCTCCAAAATTCAATGACAGGCTTTGGTTCCAAGATTATTCAGATAATTAACATATATATATATATACACACATATATGTGCATATAATAAATTAAAGACCAAGTACAAAAGCAAAGGTTTATGTTGCTTTCTAGAAAACTCATCTCAGTTTAGGACAGTTACTGTTGTGATAGACTAACTTCATTTTATACAAGTACAGTCTGAAAAAATATTAATAAATACATTCCTACAGTCCTTCAACATGTAAACCTGCTACTGTCTCCCGAAAAGCAAAGTAAAGCTGAGGAAAACATGAAAAAACCCAATATTTTCCCATAATCTGTGTACTACTGCCACCTTAACATCTGGGGAAAAGTCATGTCTGTACCAGTCCAATTTATCACAATTCAGCAGCTCCTGCTTCAAATGATTCAAGTCCTGCTGCAAAATCTCATAGCTACAGAGAACCTCCCTCCCTGGCACAGTGCTACAACAACAGGCCAAATTCTGAGGCTAATGGGATGGGAATATTCCTCCACAGTTAGTGGTATTTGTTTGGAATTCCCAAATACACAGAGATTCGACCCTTGGCTGACCTAAAGTATTTCTTCAGGATTCACAGAATATACAGGATGTTCTGGAGAGGTTTAGGAAGAATCTAGTAGAAAAATAAAGATGTTAGAAAAAGTAAATGGGCACTAAAGTTTCCATATATGACATATAGGTATTAATATTTTATATTGTGCTATACCCTCTATTATCATCTCTTCTTTTTAAGGCACCCAACATCTTAGTATTGCATATACATACATCTTCATAATGTCTAAAAATAAGATCAACATCCTTAACACTCAAAAATATAAAGCCTGGTGCAACATCCACCCTACAGAGACTCCCCAGTACAACCGTGGGACTGGGAATTCCTACAGCAACATCAGTGGCTCTGTTCCTTCAAGCCTAATAAAGGATTTCCAAGCAATTTGCAATTGTTCCATTAATTCTCTTGTTGGTTCTTGGTTACCTGTGACATTAGGTCTAAGCTCTGGTACCAATTTCCACCTTTCCTGAACCTGCTGAGGCTCATATTCATCCTGATGCGAATGCTCTTATATTAAAATAAAAAGTGCTAAAGGTTGGTTAGTTTATGAATGAGGTTAATCAGAAAAATTACTAAAGTGATAGCAAACCCATTTTGTTACTGATTTTATCCTGAAATAGTCACGTGGAGTACTTGTCTCAAAATACTTGAATCCACTTAATGGATGGGGTAGTTTTCTGCGATCAGACTTTGCCCTTCACTCAAGCCTGTTGGCTAAACTTGGGCAGTGATGGGATATTTCATCACCAGCTTCTCCCATATCCACACAAGGGTTTTATTCCAAGCACGCTCCACTTCTCCCACTGGCTTGACCAGGCTCCAAACTGGGGCATAGCTCACCTGCCCAAATAGAACAGGAATTTTTCAAGAATTGGGAAACAAGGGGTGTATTTCCACTCACGTCAGCATTACAAAGTATTAAAAAATAGGATATTTTTGTGCAGAGCACTGTTGTTGGTATGAAGAAGTTGTGAAACTACGTATTGGGGGAGTTTACTCTTCATTTCTCCCATGGAAACGACTGTGTTGTGCTGTGCAACATAAACTCCCTGTCAAATTCAGTTACGAGGAAATCGGATTTAGGATCAACTTGGAAAACTCAGCATCTGGAATATGCAGCAGCCTGATTTCTGAGGGTGCATAAATCCACGTTGGAAAAGCAAACACCTTTGGAGGAGGAGCAGTTCAGGAAGGAGTTCCCAGCTCTGGCTGGAGCACTGCCAGGAGTCACGCTCTTTGGTTGAGTAATGCAGCTAAGCAGGGAAGCTCCAGATCCCACAGGAATGTTTCTGCAACACCTAAAGCCAACTCGTTGGGTCTCATTTGTGTGAACATGAACAGCTGAAGTGAAGCAGGTACTGGAACAGAGAAGTAGCACAGTCACTCCTTGCACACACGAGTGCTTCAGGAACTCAGAGCACCTCATCCTGACACTTTGAGGAGACCTTCTTGTCCTGTTGCTGTACAAGTTTGCAGCAGAGAACACAAGTTGACCATAACTGCACGTTTCTGGCTTAAAACTGAATCAGTCATGATGATGTTCCTCTTCTCTGGAAAGGTCTCTGACAAAATCTTGAGTTACACAGCTCAACTCATGCCCACTGCATCTTGTAATGGATGGTATTTGCCTAATGAGCCCAGCACAGGTCCTGCCTTTCTCCAAAAGGCCTTCAGAGGTGGATCATTTTCCAGAAATCAGATTATTACTTATATTAAACAACTAACAGCTTCCTCTCACTATTGACACAGCCAAGAGATGCATGGAGCAACTTCCAAGTCTCAACTCTTTCAACCTGGGTAGAACATGGTGGTGTCATCAGTGACAATATCCAGAACACTGATAATTGAGAGAATATGGTGGTGACATCAGTGACAATATCCAGAGCACTGATAATTGAGCACCATTGTTATCCTGTCTATTTCCCCATATGAAGTGTTATCAGCTATGCCTGGCACTTACCTGGCCTTTGTTTCTTTTCCACCTGTAGGAAGAATTTTGATATAATGAATGAGCAAATAGAACAGACACATGGTGACAGATTTACTGCCAAGTTCTGGGCACCACCACAAGCTGAACTGCTGAAGCTGATACCAGGTACTTGTTGTACAACAATGACATAAGCTAAAAAATATATTTATTTATTTAAAATACTACCCCATCAAACAGCTCTAATGTAAATGCAAATCATTTGACTTTTTGACTCCTTCCCAATACCATTAATTCCCCCAATAATACTGCTGATAATGATACCATTATCATTAGTGCTCCCTGTTAATTAGGAGTAACCCAGGTCAAAGCATGTAAAGAGTCACCCGCCAGAGACCAGAGGTGGAGATGGATCCACTTTTGTCACCTGCAGTGGGAAGCAATCCTGCCCCCCACTCTGCCTCAGCAAAACACAGTGAAACAGCACAACAAACCATCAGAACACACGTTAGATATCACAGGTAAACATTCACACTTCCAGCATGAATCATCCCCCAGTGATTCCAGTACACGAGGAAAAGTTTCCTACACGAGGAAAGAAAAGTAACTCAATGTATCCAAAACCAAGCTCTTTTAATACAAAATTCCATTCTCATAGAACAAAGTCATTTCCACTGAATAAATAGATTTCCTCACCATCCGCAGGTGAGATGACTATCTATAATTATGTGGGAATTCTCTTGCCTTTCTGCAGTTTAATTAAAATATAAACCTCAGTTGCAACTGGTTTTACTCTATTTGGATCCGAGGATGAACACTTGGGGGTTTGAGGACGTTGCCAACCGTATACAAGCACCGCACTCACTCGGGGTTGCACTTTAACCTGATTTATATAACTCCACACATCACCTGCATGTAGCCTCACCAATGGAATTATTATGATTATCATAAGAAGGATCTGGCCTTTGCACTTGATTACTTTTTAATCCATGCACGCTCTTCCACTATCCATTAAAAAAAAACCCAAATGAACAGCGGGTTAGAGCTGAAGACAGTGGTGATAAACCACTCTCAACTCAACAGAGGCATCTGGGAGCTTCAAATGCATAATATTTTAACCAATAATATGGAGGTGATGCTACATGTAGACATTTAGCTGTCCCTCCATCGCAACACACACGCAGCCACTACCGAGGCTCGGGGAATTTCTCTCACAGATGCTTCTCCAAAAAAGCCTGCAACAAGTATACTCGCTGAAAATAGCAACACTCCGGGTGAAAATAAGTGTTCGTGGGTTTATCCCCACTGAAATGGGCTGTGCTGGGTGGCACCGAGCTGCTCCCCGGGAGCAGAAAGGCAGCAGAGACCCTGGGTCCCTCCCAGAGCCAGAAGTGCTCTGGGGGGATGCAGTGGGGAAAAAACGACCAAAAAACAACCACCTAAAAAGCCAACAAGCAAACAACAAAAAAAGAAACCACCAAAACCCCCCAGTGAACAAACCCAAAACAAAAACCCAACAAAAAACCCTCAACCAACATAAACCAAACCCAAAGCAAAGCAAACCAAAAAACCAACAGCAAAACTAACAAAACTACACAAAAACCAACCAACCAACAAAAACCCGCCCCGAAACCAACAAAAAAACAAACCATAATCGTATTTCACCCGGAGAAATGACCGTAACCGCTTAAGACAAGTGATATTTATAGATATATTTGATACTTCGGTATAAAACTCTCTATTTGAAGGTCTTTAGGGTAGTGCCTCGGGGACATAGGGACCCAGCTAAAGGGCTCTCCCCGCCTGCCCCGGGATAAGGCGCCCGGGGGGTACATTCAGCGGGGCGGGCGGGGGCTGGAGCCGGGGTCGGGGCTGGGAACGGGACCGGGACCGGAGCCGGGGTTGGGGCCGAGGCCGGGGCTGGAGCGGGGCCGGACCCGTCCGGGCCTCCCCGCGCCGCGGCCGCCAGCGCTGGAGCTACGGCGCCACCTGGCGGCCGAGCCGAGCCGCTCGCCGCCAGCCCCAGGCCACCGAGATACCAACGGGGCCAAGATACCAACCGGGACCTTCCCGGGAAGGGAAATCCCATCGTCTTTGGTCTCGCTCCGGTTTCAACAAGCGGGAGCGACGCCGCTGCCCCGGGGAGGAGGGCTGGGCAACTCAAACCTTTCCCAGATCGTTTCCCCCCTTTTCCAAAAAATTGAAATTCGCTTTAATTTCCTCCTCTGACTGCTCACTTCGCACTTAACGGGAGGAACTGCCCCTTCATTTCGCTGCCCGGTTTTAAATCCCCGGGAACCGCCATAAACGCAGCGCAGCGTGGGAACAGAGACTGGAAACCGGATTTCTCAGGGTCTCGGGTGGTATCTTGGCGAGCGGAGCTGTACAGGGAGGGGTGGGGTGGGTTTCTTCTCTGTTAACATCACAGTGCATTGAACTGTTAGTAATAAAATAGCTTTCAAGGTTCGGGGGGGGAAGGAAATCTCAGTAGGGGGAAGCTGAAGTTTCAGGTTCAAGCTTTGTATTCCTATATATATATATATGGGTGTATATATATATATATATATGCATTTTTTTTCAAAACGTTTTATTAGGAAAGCTATACCAGACGCATCACTGTACAATGATTAAACATTACCTTTACAATTTATATTCACTTGAAATTACAGAATAAATATATGCACATTGTTGTACCTCTGTGTGTGTGTGTGTGTGTGCGTGTATGAGAGAAAACATTAAAAGTGCTTCCTACAAAGCTGTTAGTGAGAGGTGCCCAGGAGCTTTTTTTTGTTGGTGGTGGTTGTTGGGTATTTTTTTTTCCTTTTTCTGCATATTTGCATGTTGCTTTCATTAGGAAAGTAGGGATGTCCTCCAAAAAAACCATGGCGGCATGGTGGAAGTGTCACTGAGCATCCCCTAAGTGTGTGCGCCACGTGGTGACATCCTTTGGGCTGCTCGGCTCCGGGGGGTTCCCCCCCCTCCACCCCCCAGCCCACGGGATTCCCCCTCCGCGGCCAGCGGGACCCCGCTCCCGCCCTGCGCGGTGCGAGGAGGGGGGGGCCGGGCTGGCGGCGGGGGTGGGGTGAGGATGAGGAGTGTGAGTGCGAGGGAGGGAGAGAGACAAGAGTGAGACATTCGAGCAAGACCCTCCCCTCCCTTCCCTCTTGCAGTTTCCAGGCATGCAGCAAACTGCGCTCGTTTGCTTCTTTGCATTTCTTTTTTTTTTTCTTTCTTTTTTTTTTTTTAAATAAATGTACAGAACCTGTGCCATGATGGGCAAGAAGAAAGCAAGCCACAAAAATGCCATCTTCCCTCCCCCTCCCCTCCAAGGGAAAATATAAAGGAAGTTTACTGCAACGGGGAAAAAAAAAAAAAAGGAAAAAGAAA
>VYZX01001308.1:72450-93000 GCA_013401335.1 Brachypteracias leptosomus
AAAAAAAAAAAGGAAAAAAAAAAGAAGCAAGCCTGAGACGTGCTGGGAATGCAATGAGCCCCTCAATGATCTCCTTTAGGATGCAGAGCTGCTGTTTGGCACAGTGAATGGAGGAGGGAGCGGAGGGGCTGCTGCAGGCTCCGCCGCCGCCTTCCCCGGGCCGCGGGAGCGCGGAGCGGGAGCGCCGGGGCGCGGCGGGGACCGCGGGTGAGTGCGGGTATGAGTGTGAGTGCGAGTGTGAGTGCGAGTGAGGGGGTGTGTGGTGCGGTTGTTGCCCTGGATCAAGCTTTTCTTCCACGTCATGGAAATGAGCTTCAAGAAGGGGAACAAATGAAGGGGGCGCGCTCGGCACCAGGTCGGGGGCGCGCATTTGGGAAGCCCTGACTATACATTTTTTTTTTCCTCTCCCCCCCCTTGTCTTTTAAATTATTTTTTTTTTTAAGAGGGAAGGAGGGGGCTGGTTGGCGGGGAGGAAGGGAAGTGGGAAACGAGCAGATGGGGGAGGAAAAGACAAAAAAAAGCCAAGAAGAATCAGAGAGGAAAAAGCCGCCGGGACGGGTCACAATTTGCACACACACCCCCCTTCCTAAAAAAAGAAAAAAAGAAAGGAAAAAAGCTCAACTCTGGAGGAAATCAAAGCTGCTGTGCCTGCAAGCGCCAGCCGAGCTGCGGCGGAGAGCAGCCCGGGGGGGGCAGCGGGGTCCCGGCCCGGCAGCTCCGGCTCCCCCCTCTGCCAGCGCCTCCTCCTCCTCCTCCTCCTCCTCCTCCTCTCTCTGTCTCCCTTCCTTCCCTCCTGTCCCGGTGCCGTGCCGCCGCTCCAGCCTCGCAGCCTCTCCAGGAGCCGCCAGCCTCGGCGGCAAAGCCGAAAAAACCCTCGGGGGCGGGAGAGAGAGACCCCGGCACCCTCCGCATCCTTCCGGCCGGCGCGGCCGCCCCCGCGGAGAAGATTCGCGGAGGCGGGAGGGCCGCGGCCGCGGAGGGCAGCGCCGCCGGCCGGCATCTGCCCGCCCCGGGAGCCGCAGGCAGGTAATGGGGCTGCGCGGGGAGGGACGGAGGGAAGGGAAGCGGCCCCGGGAAGGGCGGAGGATCCGCGGAAGGCTTGCGCGGGTTTCCCGTGGATGAAAGTTGGCGAGGAGGAGAGGGTGGGGGCTGCGGGCA
Organism: Brachypteracias leptosomus; assembly: GCA_013401335.1. NCBI lineage: Eukaryota > Metazoa > Chordata > Aves > Coraciiformes > Brachypteraciidae > Brachypteracias > Brachypteracias leptosomus. The sequence goes on from VYZX01001308.1 coordinate 73,609, forward strand.
GGGCAGGGAGGTGACCCCCGCGATGATGCTTCTTGCATCCCTGCTCTCCACACCCGTCCGCACCCCTCCGCACCCGTGCACACGCATGTACATCGTGCACGCTCCCCCCCATCCCCAGGCGCGCACCCCACCGCGCACCCATCCCCGGGCGCACACATGCGCGCATCTCCACGCACAGCGCGGCCGAGCGGCTGCGCGCCCCGCGGGAGCCGCGCAACTCCCCGGGGCACCCGGCAGCGCCCCCCGCCCGCCCCCGCTTCCCTCCCGAAACCCCAGCGCCCCTGTTCCCACCATCCCCGGGAGAGCTCGGCCGGGAGGAGACTTAACTGGAACCGCGGTTCGGTAGCGAAAAGTTGATGGGCAAAGCTGGACGTGCGGGAGGGGGAGCCCGGGGGGGGCCGCCCCGACGGCGCTCTCCGCGGGCAAGGGCGCAGCCTCCGCGCCCGCGGACACGCACCATCTTTCCCAGCCTCCGAAGCTCTCCTTCTTCAGTCACCGGTGCAATATGGACGCACCGCTCCCTCCTAATTAAATTGCTGCATCATTCATTTTCTGACGCGGGAGCAACATGGGCACCATGCACCTGACACCCCCTCCTTAAAAAAAAAGGTAGAGGGGGGAGAAAAAAGGGCGAAAAGGGGAAATCACAACAGTTTGTTCTTGTAAGAAGCTCGCACGGAGGCTTTGGCAGCAACTCAGAGAAAGGACCGATGGACGCTCCCCCCTCCTTGCACCCCGCTGGGTTGCGGGGGGCCGAGGTGACCCCCCCAGTGCTGAGCCAACGTGTCGGGGGGCGGGGGATTAGAGCCACCCCGCCCTGACCTTGCCCTGCAGCTTCACCCCAACCGGCAACTTTCCGAAATGCCACCGAATAAACGCTCGTCATCCTTCCCAGGGCTTCTGCCTTCAAGTTTTGCAGATGGGCTGGGAAGAAAGGAGGGAGGGTGGCAGGAGATGCGGGGGGGCTTGGGGGGAGCTGAGAGGGGATGGCCCTTGAATGCAAATCAGGACATCGCTGCAGGGCTCCTCTCGGGGGTAGCAGGTCCCCGCCGGGTCCCCCGCTCGCAGGGACCTCCGGGAGGACGCTCTGCTCCATGGCCGTGCCTCGCCTCCTGCCCCCCAGGGCAGCCCCCGCGGGGTGCCCGGGAGGGATATCGCCCCTCACCTCCTGCTGGCATCTCCTCTACGTGTCCTACAGAGAGGGGGAGGAGATCGCAGCCCTCCCTGGGTCTGGCCGGGTTGGAAGAACTGTGTCCCCTTGTCCCCCCCCGGCGCAGGAGGCAGAAATCACGGCGGGCCATTCCCCCGCATCTCCAGCAGAAGCAGCTCGCAGCCTTTCTGCCTCTGCTCCTTTTGTCGGCACAACCTGCTGAGAACAGGACCAGCCAGAGTGTGATTGGCAGGAGCTCCGGCTAAGGGCACGGCGGTGGGCTGATGTAACCGAGATTAGGACGTCACTCGCTTATTATTATTAATTATTATTATCGGCAGGTGAGCTATTTCCTTGCAAAACCCCGTCCTGGAGCTGCGGAGCCAGTGGAGATACAAGTCAAGGGGTGGGGGGCAGGTGCCCTCCTGGCTGCCTCCTTCCAGCCTCAGTTGTCATTACTAAAATGCACCTTTTCCCTTCCGAATGCCTTATGAAAATAAGGGAAAGAGAAGCCAGGGATACCTTTGGTGACAGATTAGAAAAAGGAGAGTTGAGGGATGGTTGTATCTTTCCAAAAATGTCATCACAGCATCAGGGTTCCTCTGGAGGTGACCATTCCCCCCACTGCAGTCATCAAATGCAGTGTGAACCAGCCCCTTCCCTTCCTAATACAAGTGGCAATGATTGAGAGAAAGAGGGAGTTTTCTACCAAAGCTCACCCTGCCTGGCCAGAGAGAAATATTCCCATCTTTAATAGTCTCTTCTGTCTCGAGCAATAAGGGCAAAAGCAATAAATAGTGCAAGGGCAAGGGAAACTCTCTTGTAATTATTATAGATGTGAGCTGCTTCTTGGCTCTCTATTTTCTTGAAGCTTTGGGAGTAGTTCAGAGGTTCTGGATCCGGTTGTTGGAAGGTTTGAGATACATCCAGTGCCTGGGCTCTGGCTGCATTTCTGCCTAACCCCACCCAGCAAAGCCAGCTGCTGGCACCCCACTATGGGAGGGGGAACAGAGAGACATGGGTGGGCTGTGGTGCTGAATAATCTGGTTTAAACCCCCCCTGCACTGGTGAGGGAGACCTGCCGGGTGGGTGCTCCAGAGGGGATGCTTGGGGGCTCCCAACGGGGTGCAGGGCTTGGAGAGGGCTTCCTGTGGGGTACCCTGCCTTGGGGGACCTCGGTGGTGTAAAACCTTGGGTGAGGAGGAAAAGCCAGAGCTCTGGGCTGTAGAAGATACAGTGCTGTAACTCCAGTGGTGCTGGTCAGAAACATGCAGAGCTGCAGAGGCTGCAAGAGGCAAACATCTGGTAACACCTGGCCTGGGCTCAAGCTGAGTCTTGCAGAGCAAGGGCTTAAAATTCCTTCACTGGTCTGGTGACCTCCATTGTGTCCCCACGAGATTTCCATTTGTCTGGTGTGTTCAGCTAAATATATTTAAAATTGAGATTGATTTTTTTCTCCCCCCCCCCCCTTTTTTTTAAAGAACTTTTCAAATATTCTTGGTTTTGTATATTATAAACTGTTCAAACTGATACATTTTAGTGTTTTGGAAAACGTTGATAGAGAAAAATCAGCAAATCTTCTCTGCATAGCAGCTACTGAAGTGGTTTGTGAGGCTTAACATTTCCCTCCCTGTTTAGTTCATTTATCAAGCAGACTGACAGAGAAAATTATTAGCTGGAGTTTACCCAGAGTCCTTCTTTGGAAGAGAACATTTCCATTACAATCTCTGCCATACTGTCCCATGCCGGTTTAGGGACCATGACTTCTCTTGCTGTTGTATCAACGGTTCAGATTCATTTCAAGGGGATCTGAATTGGAAGCTGAGGGCTCTCCTGTCCCCTTCAAGTCAAGGAGAAGGTCTCATTGACTGCTGGATGATCACGCTTGGACAGTGAGAACTTCAAGGGGAGCTGCAGGAGGCCCTGAGGTGCCTTCAGCCCGTTCCTGGCCACTGGTGTCCGTTTCCCTCTACAGTCCTGGGAGCCAGCACGTCATATATGAGTGCAGGCACAGATTATTTGAACTGCATAAGCATTGATGGATACACCTGAAATGCAGGAATTTTAAACTGGGCTTTTCCAGCTGGAATCCTTCATACTGGAGAACTTTTATGTGGAATTGATGCTCCTGGCCACAGGTTTTACTGTTAGTCACCTCATTATACATTGTCCTATGGAATAGCCGTTGATTTTTCCTGGGCAGTTACATCCACTGTAACTGATGCATTATTTTTTGATGAAGTTGAGAAATAACAATGCCCCAAATTGTATTATCATGGGCTGTAAAGGTCCTCAGCTCCTTTAAACTGAGCAGGACACTGGTACAGAAACCCCAGCCATGGCCCCAGGAACGAGCTATATGTAATTGGGTGATACGGGGCTTTTTTCAGCAGAGAAATTTGGCCCAGTATTTGATGATGTGTGTAAATATTAAAAAGAAAGGAGGGAAGAACTAATGGGTAGCATTAAAATAGAACAGCAAATACCATCAAATCGTGAGCGCGGCGTTTTTAATGGGTTGTTATTAAAAATAAAAGAGGAAAGTAGGGAAGTTTTTAAGGGACAGATCCCACAGCTCTGTTATCCTCGCTGATTCCTGACATTTCAAGACCGGTTTTTTATCTAATGATTCAACAGCCTTAAATATTTCCTTCTAGTAAATCAGGCAGAGCTATAGCTTCTTTCCCACCTCGGGCACCTAAGCCCACATTTTTTTCTAAATGTGCTGATATTTATTATCACCAGTGTCAAAAAACTTCGCACTCCACTTCTATATGAGCTTCTCTTTGGCCTTTATTGGAGTGATGTACAGCCACGCTCGGGCATGCACAGCTTCCTTTGACAGCAGCCAGGATTTCAGGCGTGGATGAGAGGTAGAACCATTCCCCGAGGGTGAGCTCTTCCCATCCCAACTCCAGAGTTATGAGCTTGGCTCCAGTGCAGAGCGGGGCTTCTTCAGCTCTTCCCATTCTTCACGTAGGCAGTTCTGCAGCTGGACGGCCATGTGCTCCTTCATGACAATGTAAGACACCTATTTTAAGCTTTTTTTTTTTCCAGTGGAGACACTTATTTTTACCTGATAGCACAAGGACAGGTTCTGATGTCCTAAATGAGGCTGCAAAGGAGCAGCATAGACTTGGAACAGTGTTTTCTGAACGTCTCCATCCACTGCCCAAAGTCAGGGGCAGGACACAGACCTTCAGATGAGAACTGCTTCATTGCCCCCATAAGAAATATCTTGGATACTGCATTAATAATGTTTGATGATCTCTTAGCTCAAACACTTGTTGCAGAATTATCACCGTGCTTTATTTTTACCCATTTAAACATTTTCTTTTGCGGTTTCTACTTCGCTTCTCTTGGTTTTCTTTTCACTTTGTGGGCTAATCTTACACACATCCTATTTTTTTGTTGTTTTTTGATGTCTGGGCGCATGGAAATGAAGCTTACCCCACAGCACACCCTGCAAGCAACAGCAGGGATTTTCAGGGCATCTGGATTTAGAGCTGCCAGAATTAGAAAGCTGAGCCCGGCGAGCTGATGCTAGAGCAATTCCCCAGGCCTGGGCCAGAAAGCCAATCAATTTAAAATGGAATAGAAACCACTCTTACAGGGCTGAATTCTGCACGAGGGAAGGCATTTACTGCTCATTGGGCAAGAAAAGCTCATATTCTAAATGGCTTTTTAGATCAGTCTTGGTCCTACTTTTAGTGATGTCAACGGCGACGCTTCCGCTCAGCCCAGGGGGGCCAGAATTTTCCCTTGACTGTTGGCTGCTTCTCCTCTTCCCCCTCCCTGTCAGCACCACTCCCTGAGGTTCCTCTCTGGGGACAGTGAAGACACAGAGCTGGACCTTAGCACTCAGCTCCGAGGCAGCAAGATGGATGGATAGTCATTTTAACCTCGTAGGAAAAGTCGTTCAACAGACATGGAGGAGATGGTGGGATGATACCTCCTCTGCTCTTGCAAGTCTTGCCCTTTTTTATTTTGCTGCTGATGACACAAGGCTTAGAGGAGCCCCTAGTTATGAAGAAGAGGTGATCCTCAATGGGCTGGGCTGGGAAGTTCAAGGTGAGCCCTGATCTCAGTTACCTGGGATGGAAGTTGTGGACTAATGTACGTCCAGAAAAATGGCTAAAAGAGAATTGAGTCTTAAACTCATGGATCTTTTCTGACATGATACTTGGGTTTCTAGTGCATGATGCAGTGACACAGTAGCATGCACTGAAGACATTGTTTTTATTATGCTAAAATTGTTAAACATAACAGATAGAATCAGCTAAAGTAGAATCATGGAATGAGGACATTAGGACTGTTGTCAACAGAAGAGTAGGAGGAACGTGGCAGCACTTCTGAATTATATATATATTATAAATATGCTGAAAAAAACAGTAATTCTTTGTTCCCTACAAATACCACCAGAGAGGGGACAAGAAATGGATCTTAATTTGTAGCTAGATTTATATCAAATATCAGGAAGGTGGACAAAGGTTGAACTTGATGATCCCAGAGGTCTTTTCCAACCTAAATGATTCCATGATGTTTCTGAGGGTGAGGGTGGCAAAGAAGGTGTTTGCAAACACACACACACATGCAAATGGATGATTTTAGGTATCTTGCATTTTTCAAGGTACTTGTGTTTGGGGGTTTTCTTTTCTATTCATTTTTTATCTTTCTCCACTTTTCTCCAGTTGGCTGGAAACAGCAGCTTCTCAGGTAGTCACCTTCCAGAAACCGGAATTTGAGGAAAAAATAAATCTCAATATAAGCAGATTTACAAAAAGCTCTGAGAATTGGGATTCCTGAATATAGATCCAAATCTTAGGTATTAGTGTAAGGAGGACAGTACCAGGTTGTAATGTAAAATCCATGACAATACTCAGCATTTCCCCACCACTTTGATAGCATTAAACACTAGCAGTTCCAGAGAGGGCAAGGAAGGCTGTTGATTTAACTAGGATTAAAATCCAATGAATAAATTGTACATAGTTCATCAGCTTGTGGGGTGCACCGTGCCCACACACCAAATAATAAGCTGCACATCCCACTGTGAGGAGTTTATGGCCAGAAGACTGCGGGAACACTGCTGTGGAACTGTCAAACTCAAACATGTAATGAAAGGCAGGGATATTGCTTTAAAATCAAGGCCATAAATACGTGTCACACCTGTCCTCTGGGGGGTCAGCAGCCATCAAGCTGTTCTGAACATATTTTGGAGCTGGTGCTGTCTGATTTGTCCTTCCTTCCTTCCTACCATGGAGTAAAGGGAAAGATCTAAGGGGTACGGTGCCATTGCAAAGGCTGCAGCCAAGGTGGTGTTAAAATATCAAGCTAAATATACAACAGACCCATGAAAATCCGGGGCTAATTATGTTTTACTGTGTAAATCCTTGGAGTAAAAATACAAATCAATGAAAGGAGATTTACGGCAAGTGTTTTGAGCACCCAGCAAGCTCCTGCACTTTCCCACAGAGGTTACGGTGAATGGGGAAATAAGTCTAACATAAGGATTAATAATAATAGTAATAATTTACACCATGGGAGTGCTGAGGGTTCCCTCCATGCAAGGTACAGGACGAACAAAAATCATACAGAGAAAAGCTTCCAACTAGTGACCAATGTGTGCAAACCTACTTGTGATTGTTCCTCTTCACACTTAGAACCATCTCAGGGTGCAATAAACTCAGCTAAATCCTTAGGAGGGCTTTCCCAAAGGTTACTAATTTTAGCAGGTGGTTTCCATTATTGTTCTAAATAAGCCATAAAGGCAGAGCCAACATTTGATGTCTCTCTACAAAGGCTTCCAAATAATCACCCAACCAGTTTCAAGGGTGTATCCCTTCTTTCAGCACCTGCTTCAGGGCGTCCATCAGCTTAGGGACTTTATGTGCTTTGTAGTGCAAAATATTTGGGGGCTTTTTTTCTTGCTTCTGTAATTTTTAAAGGCAGTATTGTTAGGCTGTTAAACTGCACTGTTTAAAATGTAATCTTATGTTGTGCCATTGAAGTCATCCCGGGAGAATCCATTCCTGCTGAAGCCACTTGGGGCCAGCCTTACGTAAACGCTGTTGGAGACTCCCTCAAACATCAACGATTTTCCAGCTTAAATACACAAGCTAGACCAGGCCCTTTGCAGCTCCCTGCCAGAGCTGTTTCACTGCACAACTCCATCCCTGCCACCTCTGTGTTACTCCTGACCTGTAGCTCACACGGGTCCTACTAGAGCCAACACTGAACACAGGGAAGGAGGCAATTGCCCGGCACACACAACGGCTCCATTCCAGGCTCTCCTTCCTCTCCAGCAGCTGGAAAAATCTGATTTTCTGCTGCTGCTCTCAGATATTTAAGCAAGCAGAGAGCACAGAGGTGTGGAAGAGATCATAGAGTCATAGGATGGTTTGGGTTGGAAGGGATCTTAAAGCTCATCTAATTCCAAGCCCCTGCCATGACAGGGACACCTCCCACTAGACCAGGTTGCTCAAAGCCCCATCCAACCTGGTCTTGAACACATCCAGGGATGGAGCATCCACAGCTTCCCTGGGCAACCTGGGCCAGTGTCTCACCACCCTCAGAGTGAAGAACTTCTTCCTTACATCTAATCTAAATCTTCCCTCTTCCAGTTTGAAGCCATTACCTCTCATCCTATCATTACAAGCCCTTGTGAAAAGTCCCTCCCCAGCTTTCTTGTAGCTCCCTTCAAGTACTGAAAGGCTGCAAGAAGGTCTCCCTGGAGCCTTCTCTTCTCCAGGCTGAAGAACCCCAACTCGTATCAGCCTCTCTCTGCCACTCAAGGCAGAGCCACACGTCTCCTTTAGGGCTCCAGCCCTCCCACCCCTTCCCACAGCTCCTCCCTGCAATTAGGGGCCTCTCTCTTCTGCTCTTTGTGTGGAGAGATGTTGCTAAAAATTCTCCTGGAGATGTTCAAGTTTCCAGGCTGCCAAAGCAACATCATCAACGTTGCCCAGGTAGAGACCGATTTTCATTTTCAATCTATCACCACAGCGTATTGTGCTGTTAAACTGGATTAAAACATGAAAGCAGCAGAATGGCAAAACCGATGAGGAACCTGTGTCTGATTTTCTGGTGTGCAATGCAGATGAAAACGGCGGCAGTTCTTTCCCAGCCATTTGCATATCTGTAAATGACTGCGAGGCAGGGTAGAAGGAGGCCAGCTGGATTCAATTACAGAGAAAGGTAAAAGCCTTTCTCCTTCTGATTTTCATTTCACCATTTAGAGCAGGGTCACGTTTTGAATTTCTTTGCAGCCTTTTGAAAAACGAGTCGAGTCCTCGATGCAGCCCAAGTGGAGGAGCACGTATTGAACAGAATTATTTTTTTTTAAATTTGTTTTTATAGTCATAATTACTGCTTTGTCCCGTGCAGTTTTCCCAATGATCCACATAAAGCGCATTTCAGGGCAAGCTGCTTAGGGAGATTTCAGGGGGCACTAATCTGCAGGACTTCTGCACAGTGTCACATGAAAGGCTGATCACAGCAAACCCACCCAAAGCCCATCTGCAGAGCTCTCAGACCCCGCTACCCCAGGGCAGGATGCTTTAGTTACTGAGCTTAGCTGCTTGGTTAGTGGTACACCAGAATTATTTAGATTATTGCTAGGAGAAGAAATCAGGGCACTGGGTTGGTGGCAGAGCTGCCTCCCAGCCCAGGGTGACAGGGGACAAGGAGGTAACTTCAAAGCAAACCTCCTTCTCTGTGACTTTCACCTACCATCGAATAATAATAATAATGATTATGATGATGATAATGGTAATGACGACGATGATAACGATAATGATACTGATAATGATGATAACAATACTGGCAATGATGATGATGATAATAACAACATCATATTAACAACAAACCCATTAGCAATCATAATAATGATAATAATAATAATAACAACAACAACAACAATACTCTTTCACTAGTTCTTCCTAAGACTTAATCATTATTATCTGCATCTTTCCAGGCTTTGTTTGCTTTTCCTTTGCTTTGCCAGCCAGCTTGCAGCAGCTGAGGTAGTAATAAATGATTTCTGCCACCCATGCACCTATGCAGCAAGGGAAGGGTGATGCAAACAGGACACAAACCTACAGGAACGGGTGGAAAATAAATTATTGTTACATCTTTACAGCCACTTGTACCTTATAGAGTTCTCCAGTTTGTCCTCACCCTGAATTACTGGCCTATGCTGATGAACCTAATCCTATGAGTAGTTATTCATAGACATAGTTCTTTTGTACAGGCTGCAAGATGAAGGTTGGTTAAACCTTCCCCCTCCCTTGGCTTGGGCCATGCCCTTATTTCTCCAGGCAGAGCCAAGGCTTAGACAAGCCTTTGGCACGGTCACGGGTGTCCCAGGTACACAGATAACTACTCAACTGCCCTAAAGTTAGAGCCAGAGAAAGGAAGGAGAGCAGCAAATCCTCCAGGTTAAGATGACAGACAGGTAAGGATGACAAGACATTGTTCCCCCTCCTACTTCATCATCTATATTTATTTTTTTCAGTGGATTTTCTCCTTTTGTGAGTCTCACTGTACCCTGCGATGTCAGGGAAATGTGTTAAGAAAGCTCTGCCATCCAGGGAAGGACATGGTCTTAAAACTTATGCACAGAGAGGAAAACAGGAATATTTGGAGCTTCCTATATGAAGGACTAACCTATAAGAACCTGAAGGAGGGCTGGAGAGAGACTCTGGGTTGTCTGACAGTTGCATGTCACGCTGGGGATGGAAACTCCTTTCACCTCACGTGTGTAGCACAGGTATTCCTGGCAACAAAAGCAACATCTCCTGACACTTTGGGGGTAGTAATGGTTTCGAGATGCTCCCAGTGAAGCCCATTGGTGGTTATTTCAGTCCAACACAACTTCATAACCTCATCTTACATTATCACATTTCGTGGAAACACCCAGACACCACTTTGCAACAACTTTGCCTTGCAACCAACGGTGTCAGAGTGATCAGTCCCTAGGAAGGGAGGCGTTAGATGTGTTTCCATCCTGTCTTCAGCAAATTATAGCAGGTTTGAAAGTTACTGTGATACAGGATTCAAAAAGAGAAGATTTCCAGCCCCCCAGCTCCTCTTGTGTAACCAGCCCTGGGGACAGAACTAGAGCACTGGCCACTTGTGCTTTAAGGGTTGTCTCAGTCCAAGGCTCCTCAAGTCCATATGTTCAAATACAGCACATTTGTTTCTCCTTTCTGCCAGGAAGGTAACCTTGCCCTGACAGAAGCAAGCCCTCAAAGAATCCTCAGCTCATTTTAGAAATTCAGGGCTAACTTGCTGTGCTGCCAGCTCTCTTCTCCCTCAGGCCAACACCAAACTCAGCAGCATCCCCTCACCATACCTTCAGCTTTTACTCTTCATCTGTTTGCTCTTCTCCATCCCAAACCAGCCAAGGGGGAACACAGCACTGAGAGAGAACTCAGCAAGTGACCCCAGCAGGAACTCTCTCACCCAAGAATTCTCTTCCAACTGATCAGCTCCTTGTTTCTTCTCCCAAACTGGTCAGTTCCTGGTTGATCTCTCTGTAGCCTCGCCCCACCACCCCAACCACCATCACCTGGGGGCAGTTGGGGCCTCACACAGCTGGGCCAGGTTCTGCCTCTAGGGCTTTGGGGAACCACTAAACATGTTGCTGGGTTGGGACTCATCCACAGGTCAATCCCAACTCGGGGCCCACAGCCCAGGCCCCAGCACTTCACTTGCCCCATTTCTTGTGGGTGGAAGGAGTGAAAGAGTCTTTCTACACCAAGCCCTTTTCTCTCCATTTGTACCAGTGGAGGTGCAGAAAGAGCCAGACTTTAACAGAACAGATAAAAATAAACCCGGCGGTGGACGAAGCCAATTAAGTTCCCCATTGCCTAGGGATGGGCAACCTCATTTGCAGCTGACAGTGATTTGATGGACTGAGCCATCCTTTTTCTGATCCTGCATTCTGAGTAATTTTTATTGTAAACCAATCATTGCAATGTAGGACTCTGGGTACCATCAGTGTCACCGTGACAAATTCCCACCTCAGAGTTAGTGTTGCTGCTGGGGTTTTTCCTCCCATCCTTCACTGCCTGACACGTTCTGGGAGGTGCTGGAGGTGGTCACACCGTGGCCCTGGGCAGAGCCAAGTGAAGTCCATTGAAGTCCTCACCCTGCTCAGCCCTGGGCAGAGCAGTTGATGGGTCGGGTGAGAGGGGACGGTGCCAAACACAACGGTACCAACACTGGGGGACACAGTTTCCAGTCTCTCTGCTGTAATTTTGGCAGGGATGCTCAATTTAGTCCTCTAGTTCAGAATACACAGACAGAGCATTAAGCTGGGGCTTTGGCAGTGCACATTTTGTCCTCCATCTTCACCATCTCTGATTTTGCTCCTTTATGTGGTTTATAGGTCATCAAATGACTCCCCACCCCTGGGGATATTGTGCTGGTTCATGTCTGACATCTGCACAATCTAGTAAGTCCTAAGACTTAATGTAGCATCCTCGTGTTCCCTGAATGGACATATAGGCACGGCTGCTGTAGAACAGAACATCACTTCATTGGAACCAGCTGGGATTTATTTTCACCTGAACTTTAGCAATTCCTGTTCTAAGAAGCCAAATCCTTGATTTTTCAGAGTTGTTGGAATTTACTTGTCTGCACCAGGGTCACAGAATCATTTAGGATGGAAAAGACCTCTAGGATCAGCAAGTCCAACCTTTGTCCAACATCTCCCTGACCCCCAGACCATGTCCCAAAGTGCCACATCTACACATTTGTTGAACCCCTCCAGGGATGGTGACTCCACCACCTCCCTGGGCAGCCTGGGCCAGTCCCTGACCACTCTGTCAGTAAAGAACTTCTTCCTAATGTCCAATCTAAACCTCCCCTGGCTCAACTTGAGGGTCCTGCCTTGCAGTGCACCAACAGGGACACGTGGCTCCCAACCTCAGTTTAAGGGTGGGATTTAGTGTTGTAGCTGCTGGAGAAGCATAGGACCTGCATTGTGTGGTGAGAAGAACTCATGGCTCGGTTGGCTGGAGCCTTCTGCACAGGGTTGGGGTGGGTGGCTGGTCCCATGTGCAGGGCAGAGAGGCTGGGATGTATGGGAGACATGGCAGTGATGAAGTCACGACAGCCACGGGTGTTTTCTGGGATCTCTGTGTGGATCTGGGGTGAGAACTGTGCCCTCATCATGGCAGCGCTGATGGGAAGTGCTAAGAACAGTCCTTGTAGACCTGTTTCAGGAGCAGCCCTGTGAAAGGAAACAGATTGCCTCAGGCAAGACATTTAGAGGGTCTCACGCTTCTCTTTATGCTTTTAAAGTGCATGTTCTTGCTCTTGGAGAAATATTCTTTCCAGAATGGGCTTGGGCAGGGAGACACTGTGTGGTGTCAGCACCTGCCGGGTGCTGCGTTGAGCTGTAAGCACTGCTTCAGGTCATCCTCCAGCAGAGGAGGAAGGTCACCCTGCACCCAGGTATTGCTGCACAGCTCCTCTACTTTCCACAATTTCCTGGGTCAGGCTAAAGGTTCCCTATGCCCACGTTTGCATTTGCCAAGGTTGGATGGTGTCTGATTGGCGTTGTCTACACAGATGTGTCGGCAGTGCTCAGGGAGAACCTCAGCACCCTGCAGAGCTGGGAACCTGGAATCACTCATGCCACAGGGAAGTCCAGCTGCATCACAGCTGGGTTTGGGTTTACACTGGTGTTACAGCAGCAACCCCAGTGACTGGGGAACAGGAGGTGGGATTGGTGGTTAAATTCCAGAGGTGGTTCAAGACAAGCACAAATCCCTGCTCCATCCACAGAGCAAGCACTGGATGACCATGGCTTTTCTAAGGGGAGCGTCATGCAGTAGGAGCTGTGTCCAAGTTTGTCAGCTCAAGGCCAAACATCTCCTTTTAAAATGTCAGGGGCCGTGGCCTGTCCTTGGGGGCTGACTCTGCCCTCTCCTCTCCTCCCTTCTCACATCAGTCATTGCGTTGGGGCTTCTTTGCTCTGAATTTCTACTGGAATTCACATGGAAGCTCTTGGCACCACGTCAAGTTCATGCCAAGGTCACTGAAATTTCGTTTAGGGAAAACAGGGTCTCAGAAGACAAAAATAATAACCATTATTTTTTAATATTTAAATTTTGAAACAACTTTGATTTTCCAGCATGTTGGGGTTGTATTGTATATGTTATGGTGCTTTAAAAATGGTAGAAAACCCTTTGAAGCCATGGAAAATGTCTTTCTTGCCTTTTCCTATATTTGCTGTGGAGAACTGCTGAAAATCTATTGGGATGGAAGGGAATTTAAAATCTTTTATGAGACAGTATTTTCATTCTCGTGGAGCTGTTTACATAAGCTGAGTACATTTTTATTGAAGGCAGATTCTCGTCAAGATTTTCTAAAACTGAGGCTGAAATGGAGGTGTCAGTCACGTTTCGCAGGGGTTTCAATAGGCCTGTGCCTCCCACCCATTCAAAAGAAGCTTTGAGACTATTCATCTTGCAGCACTCTATGTTTAGACACTTGTTTTTAGGATGGTGATTTTATTTTCCATGTAATCCCTCTTTCTGAATATCAGAAGGAGGTTTGCTAGAGAAATAATTTCAATTTCTTCCTCCCCCCATTTTCACACGTTAATTACACATCCAAATTTCTTACTCTCCTGCAAGTTCTCCAGGTCACAGGTGAAGGCACAACAACCCCTCTCATGCTCAGCCTCCCCACCCTGCAGGGGCCTCAGAGCAGGACAAACTAATTTTTCGATTAAATTATGTTTTCCATTAAATTTCCAGTTCAACCCCAAATTTCTGTTTCAGTCAGATACACAGCTGAGAGAACTGGCAGAAGTTTGGTGGCAGCAAAGAAGTTCCTCCAAACAATCACCCGCCCAAGTTCAGTTCCTTGCTAAACTGATGTGTTGATTTTTAAGGACAAAAACTAGTAACTAATTTCACAAGGCAATTTCTATAGAACTCAAGAAGTTTAATTTTAGTTGGTGCTAAAATTGGTCAATAATTTTTATTACACAATCAATTTTTACTCAAAGTTTTTCTCCTGTATGGATTTTAGTGTAGCTATATACCTTAAAACAGTCTTCTGAAAGGGGGGGAAAAAATTATAACTCATTTTGGGGATTATACAAGGAGTAATTTTCTTGAAACTGGTCCTTAATATAGCTAATAGCTCTTGGCTTCACCTCAAGATGGTTAACAAGACCATCATTAACTGTGGCTAATGAAAAATTAATTAAACTTTTTTATATTTAATACTGGATGACAAATTATTATAAATCATGCCCTTGGTTGTGCATGTCAGTAAAGAGAATAAATGGGTTTGGAAGTTGATATGTATATGTCTAAAACAGACTGGTAAACAAACACAGGATGAATTGTGCTGGTTGTCAATGGTTATTCTTTCAGTAGCTTTTAAAATATCTCCTAAAGTGTGACCCTGGATATAATTTTTTACTAGGAAACCTTAACATTTCCTATGATCAGAGAATCCTGGCATCTGCACTAGGGTTATCCACACCAACCTGGAAGGTAATTAGCAAAAGTGAAGATTTAAAAGGAGAAGGGCAAAGTCATTACAAAGTCTCACAGGACAAACCTATTTCACTAGGCTTTAAATCCCTATAAGATGTCAATAAGAATAGGGAAGTATTTTTTTTGTCTGTTTTGAATTTGCTTAAGGTAACTCAAGAAAGAACTAGAAGCAAGATCAATAAATTTAGTCTGGAAACCAGTTTAAAAGGAGCCACGTGTCTTAGATGTTCAGGAATCACAGGAGAAAACACTAAGTGCTCAAAGAGCCTTTCACAAGGCGGGTCAGGAACCATTTGCTAAGTCCTACTGGTATTTCAAAGACACCAGGGTTAGCTCACAAACCCCCAGATACCTCCCATATATGACTAATATTCTTTGTAGCTTCCAGAGCGATGCAGTGTCAGGGTTGATACAACCATAGAATCATCGAATCATTGAATCATCGAATGGTTTGGGTTGGAAGGGACCTCCCAAGGTCATCTAGTCCAACCCTCCTACAATAAGCAGGGACATCTCTAACTAGGGCAGGTTGCTCAGAGCCCCATCAAGCCTGACCTTGACTTCTTTACTAGGTGAGTACTTCTTGTGTTGAATGAAGCATCCCAAGAGAGCTTTGTGAGGTGCAGACCCCAAGCGTTCTCCAAGTGTTTGCAGCGTGGATGGGGAGCAGGGCAGACATGGAAAGGATGGTGAAGCATGGTGGGCAGGTCAGGCAGCAGCCAGAAGCTGCTGCTGCTGCAATGACCTCCTGCCCAGAACCCCAGGCCCCATCCATCAGCTCACACAGCTTCTCTTTGGAGGTCTGTAGCTGCACACATGAAACGTTCTTTAATGATGAGAAGTGAGAGTTTCCTTTCATCCAAGTGCTGTTCTGCGTGTGATGTGTTCCCCATCCTTTATTCAGGTGCTCTTTCAGTACTGCCCAGGCTATACCTGCTCCTCCTGTGCATTTGACCTCTATTCCTGCTTTCTCCTTTGTTTTCTTTCTCTTCCCCTCCCACAAGACTCCAACGTGCTCACCACATGTCCCCTTCAAGGCCGAGCATCAGCTCTGCTTCCACTGCCTGACTCACCTTGTGATACCTCAAGATTGCTTCCCTTGTAGATCTCTATATATCTGACAAAGACATAGCCCAGTATCAGACCCACATCCCATGGGATGCACGTCACATTTGTCCCCTTGGTTGGGGTGTATTAGAGCTCTAAGGTAAAAAGCCACTCTTATTTTCAAGGTAAAAGCCACTCTCATCGGACTCAGTAAAGCCCTAAAAGTTGCTTATGCACATAAGGAATGACTGTAATCAAATGCAAACGTATTTTCTGCCTACTCCTGTTACTTGAAAAAGCCCACATTGATTTATTTCCCAATCCAGGAATCAGTTTGCCAAGTGTAAGAACATGTAATGCAGCAATTATGGGCATTCCCCAAAAGCTGCATTTATGTATTTAGGAAAAAAGCTCCCACGGGGAACGCTTCGTATGAAATATTTGCCTTGGAAATGCTCGTATTTGTACAAGCTCTTGTCAGTTTGCTGTTGTGAAAGCTGATGTTATATTTTCCCTAGCATGTGATATTTCTTTGAAGGGTCACACCCCGTAGCCAGCATCACTGCAGCAGAATATTTAGGTGGGGAAAAAACTTTCTTGGTGCCTTGCAGAGCTTCTGAAGAAGAGCCCTCTGTGAATGAGATCACAGCATCACATCAGTTTTCTTTTTCTCTAAGATACGCATCTGAACTGAACTGAACTCTTTGCATCAGCTGTAATTCAGACATCCCCTAAAATGTAATTAATTTGGATGACGCCCTTCCTGCAATTCACATGATGGGTAACAAATAGGTTCTGCATAGCCCTAATATAGCAGCATTATATCAAACACTCGGTTTATTGCATTACAGATGGTATCAAGTCATTCACATGAATAGTTCTCAAGTCTGATTGAATTTGATTCCTTGTTAGAGAGAGTTCCACAGTGCAGAATATTGTCCCGGTGATCTCACACAGAAATTGCTTTCAGCATGTGAAATGTGCAATTATAATAAGCAAATATTTAACTCGTACTATGCTCTTGGGATCACAGTGTCAATGAGAGACTTAAAAATGGAATTGTTTCCTCAGCCAGAATAAGGGGCCAGAGCCAAGGTGGTCTGCCAGGGATCCCCAGCGTGTGGAGCTGGGCTCAGGAGGAGGGTGATGATGATACTCATAATAAATGGAGGCTGGGATCCATTTTATGATCAAAATATTGAATATAAAATTAATAAGCATCCAGTTCTGACAGTAATAAATGGCAATGACATGGAGGGGATGGCAGAAGAAAATACGGATTCAATGCACGTATGTGGAGCTCACCCACATGCTCACACGTGTGCACACGCCCTCACACACACATGAACATGCACACACATGTGCACACACACGTGAACATACGTGAGCATGCACTCATACATGTGTGAACACACACATGTGCATACACATTAACATACACTCACATGTGTGAACACCCACGTATGAACATGCACTCACACACGTGAACTGACATATGTGCACATACACACATGTGCACACACACGTGAACATACACTCACATGTGAACACACACGTGAACAGACACACGTGTGAACATTCACACACGTGTGAACAGACATGTGTGAACACACACGTGTGAACATGCACACACGAGCAGACACACATGTGTGAACATACACATGATCAGACACACATGTGAACATACACTCACACGTGAACAGACACGCATGCACATGCACTTACATGTGAACACACACATGTGAATATACATGTGAACAGACACGTGCACACATGCATGAACAGACACACACGTGTGAACATACACTCACATGTGAACAGACATGTGTGCACATACACTCACACATGTGTGCACACCCTCACACATACACACAGAGGCTCCATCTCCACGGTTGAGCCCCCTCAACCTGGTGTGAACTTCCCCGAGGACTCCTCATGGGCTCTCACCTCTGGAGCTTCACTGCAGGGGTGTTAAACAGGGGCCATCACTGCACTTAACCCACACAGAAGGTGTAACTCGTGTCTGGCTGCTGCTCTGAGAAGGAAGAAAAAGATTTCTTTGTGGCTTCCCACTTCATATTCCTTCAAGGGCTTGGGACGAGCTCGACCTGAGGAAGCTCCCGATAGAAAATGAAAATAAAAATCTAATTTCTCTTCCTTCAGAGCCTTTCATAGCGAGTTGGAGCCGCTCTTTGCTTCCCCACTGCCTGGTGCTGCGACGTGCCATTATTCATGAGCATTTGCAGCAGGAGACAGATGTATGAACTCTCATTTTCTATGGAGGATTTCGGATGGAGCCAGCATTACCAAGCAATGATTAGATAAGATGACACCATGGGAAATTCAAGATGGCAAAAAAATAAAAAGCAGCAGCCAGGCTGGGTACGCTGGAGAGCTGAACCGCTCTCAGGCCTTATTGAAGGGGCCTTCATCTAGGGCATTCAGAGGAATTCTTTTAAAGGCACCAGCTCTCTAATGAAGCTTAATCATTTTAATACCTAGCAGCAGAAGCTGCATAGATGCTTAATAATAGTGTAATCATTTCCTGCCAGCCGTTTGCTTTGCAGCAGGACACGCACGCTTGCATTATTCCCTTTAAGAGAGAGAGATTTCTATTTATTGCAATGATGTGCTTTTGTATGGTGCATCTCAAAACTAGAGGTGGGGAGATTCAGATGAGACGTTAGGAAGAAGTTCTTCACCATGAGGGTGGGGAGACACTGGCAAAGGTGAGCAACTGCTCTAGTGGGAGGTGTCCCTGCCCATGGCAGGGGGGTTGGAACTGGATGATCTTTAAGGTCCCTTCCAACCCTGATGATTCTATGATCTCTACATTTATCAATCTGATTTTATTTCAAGGCAGGTCTAGATTGACTAACGCCATGGGAAATTTGGGATGAGCCAGGGCCAAGGTGCCTGTTAAAAGTAGAGCTGAGAATTCATCTGCTCTTTTATGGAAATGAGCTGTCTAATCAGGAATCCTTCATCGTCACTTTGCAAGGGTTTGTGTGTCAGGATGAATTGAGTCATTAATTGCAAATACACCAGTGAGATCTTGGAATATGCATGGGATGTATGTGTATGCATGAGAAAAATGAGGAAGGAATGGGAAGTACAGATAATGTGAGAAGCTGCAATAATGAAGAGATGCTGAATATGGAAAGTAAGAACAGAGGAATTTCAAAGTAAAAGGTGGTTTTAAAGGAAAGGCAAATATCAGACACAGAAAAGGGAAAGCATAGATAAAGTTTACATTCCATTGCATGAGATGAAATGTGGGGATTTTATGGGCT
Source organism: Brachypteracias leptosomus (assembly GCA_013401335.1). Lineage (NCBI taxonomy): Eukaryota > Metazoa > Chordata > Aves > Coraciiformes > Brachypteraciidae > Brachypteracias > Brachypteracias leptosomus. The sequence continues at coordinate 92,622 of VYZX01001308.1, forward strand.
TTCCACTTTCCTCCTGGTACCCAACATAAGCTCCAACTACAGCGTCCAGTGGTGCGAGGGCAGGATAAGGAGGAGCAGGAAGAGATGCTTCAGAGGGGGGTCAGATGCTGTCAGAGAGGTCTTGCCTCTTGGAAGATGAGATCCTCAGATTAATTTGGATTTATTTTTGAAGGGATTGTGATGTAGTAATACAAAAAGAGGGCATTTATGCAAATGTGTGGTGCAAATAAGGCAAGTACTGGAATTTTCAGCAGGGGAAGAAATCACTGTGGAATCTTGTGCCACTCTAGCAGCAACTTTGATAGTGCTGTAATCATACAAAAAGCACTGAATCATGCTGTCAATTAACCTGAGCAGCAAGGTGTGTATATATATGTGT
>VYZX01001308.1:93043-238184 GCA_013401335.1 Brachypteracias leptosomus
ATATATATATATATGAAAAGGAATTTGAATATATTCTAAAAAAAATTGTCATGTGATGGCAAGAAATGTGTTAATTGGAAAGTCTGGCACACATCTTTTTGAATGTTCACCTTAAGAGAACTGAGGAAAGTGTTAGCAACAATGTGATACAAAATAATTAGCTTGTTTTCAGGGCTTAAATAGTCATTACTTTCTTGTGAAGTCCCTCATTAAGCTAATCCTACTCCATAATACATTAGCAACCACTCTTTATGTAGAAGCTACTTCGTAGAGGATAAAAATAACTTCAAATTTTGAAATGCAAAATTGGAGAGCTTGGGACAGGAACAATAGAGGCGAAAAAATTTGATGTGAGGACTTGATTTATTCCTTGCTGCCCACGTGCAATTTAGTCACCTGAAGGCTGCAGATACAACTGCTGAAAGGCTCTCATGAAACAGTTTTTCCCCTTCTGCTTTGAAAGCCCACGACAGCCTGTTACCAGGATTTTCTTAGGAGGTCCTGTTATAGCATTGCCCAATTATTTCCTAAAAAGAGTAAAGGTTTTTCCCTGACTCATGCTGCAATAGACGAAGGAGGGATTTCCAGTTTCATGTTTGATTTCAGTCAAAGGAAAAGAACGTGAAGCTGACACAAAACAAAGGACCCAGCCTGCGCTGTAGGATGAAATGGGTTCTGCTCCTCATCCACAGGAAAAGAGAGAAACACTAAAAAGGTAGAATAAGGTATATTTTGGGAGTGGGAGATCTGTATCTTGCAGTTGCCATTTTCCCAGAGCAGGCAGAATTCTTGCTCTGCTTGACTTCATGTCTTGCTTGGTAATTTACCTGTGGTCAGTTGGAGGGTGTTTAATATTTAGTTACAAAGCCCTCAAGTCATGCAGGAATGTGTTTATGTAAGCTAATGAAATTAGCTGAGGTGGGAGAATAGAAAGTGATGCAGAAAACAAAGGATTCCCCTCCCAGCCAAAAGGAATAATTCATCAGAAAAAACCCCAAAATACTGACAATTCAGCCACTGAATCCTGTAAAGAGACCAAAATGAAGCAGAGGAGCTTGCATCTCCCCGACTCTCGGATTTACAACTGGCAAGGAATTACAGTTCCCATTTAAAGCCAATGCTGAACTTCCCACTTAAATAATTTGTAGAGGCTTTTGTATCAGCTTATGCTCAAAACCTAAGAACTGGAAGAGATCACCAGTGAGCAAGAAAGCACCTGAGATCAGCTGGATGCACGTCGAGCAACAGAACATGGGGTTTTGCAGAGCTATTTATCCAGGCATCTAAAGGAAACATGTGGGTGCTTTGCCACATCATGTAATATTCTCTCTGTTCCCCCTACACTTTCTCTCCTGGTACAGTATCAATAATTCATGTGCTCTTCTTACACAGGCTATTTAATGTGTTGTCAGAGGCAAAATATATATACACAGGATGTGTAAGGGGAAGAGATTTCCTGCAGTAGATGTTGAACAAAGCTGGAAAGTCTGAGAACATGGCAAGGACATGTCCCACCCAGGAGTGACAGGACATTCCCTTTCATTTCATTAATTTTTTGCCTGAGAGGTGCAAAAATGACCTCTAGAAACAATTTTCTGGGACAAATACCAGTGAGTCCCCAGTTTTAACCTAGACAACACAGAGAACAAATAAAACCCAAGGCAATGAGGCACCGGAAGAATGTGATGTTGCGTTCAGAGCAGTGGCAACATATATACTATCTACCTCTTTATTTTTTGTAATTAATATTTAAAATTTGCCTCTGGATTGTGAGTCAAAGCTCCCGGCTCCTTCCCTAACCAAGACTTTGGTAACACTGCCCAAGCCCCTGTTCTCATCCTGCTGAAGGCTGGGACAGACCTTTTAATGAGTCCTTAATACACATCCATGCGTGTTCAGCTGCTCACACTGATTTTTTTATGAGCAGAGCACATTTAAGTTAGAGAAGATTAAGTGGAATTAAACATGGATGCCTTTTTTATGGAGTCAGTTCCCAGAAGACATCCCGTTTTCCAGCGTTCCCTCCCCAAGCCTCCTCTAGCAGTGTTAGATTTGACTGCACATGACAAGCTGTACACAGGAACCAGACATTTATACCCCTATCATCACTTATTAACTGTTGTTATTGTCACTGACAATGTAATGATAATAACAGGGATCCTTTCAACACCTGGCTTGAAGATGGAGGAGTCTGTGACATGCAAAAAACCCTCAGCAGAACTGACAGATGAAGGCATGTTCAGAAGGGATTTATACTGGGAACAGGATATAAAAGCCATGCAACATCTTACTGGGACCTCGAGGAATCTTTGCTAACCCTTAGGAAAGGGTTAGACTTAGGCAGTGGAGACTTAGCCATTGAAAAGCAAGGTCACGTTCTACTAAGGTTCCACTGCTCCCATCTGTAAATCACCCCCCAGGGTCAGCCTGTTGCAGTTTCGACAAGAAAATGACTAACAGAGAAGAATATTGCAGTAAACAGGTTGAACAGAGCTGTGATTGAGTGAAAAAAACAGATATTGCCATGTTCTTGACTAATTCAAGGCATGAAGTGAATGTACTGAGGTGTTGATTTCCTTCAACCTCTGGAAGATTTGAGATGTTTGGTTACTGAAAGGCTCTGGCCTAGGGAATGGAAAATGCCTTCAGCTTCCCAGATGGATGTTCTATGGATAATGAGATGCAAGCATCCCAGGAAACACCTCATCCACAGTACAAAGAACTGGATCCTATCACTTCAACTGCTTGCTCCCCTGGTGTGCTGGGTCATGTCCAAACACTGGTCCACCACAGCCATCTACCAGCCAACACATAGAGGATCCCTCATCACATACAGGTTCGATGTCAGAGGGAGGAGATGCTGTGAGGACTTGGAAATCATTGATGTAGGCTAGAGCCATCCTAATTTTTCCAGTAAATCTACATCCATAGGACTTCACAAGAAGAATTTTTAAAAACCAACTCCCCAGCCTGATGAAGATCACCTCCACCTCAGTTGCTCAAAGTGGTTGGAAAGACAACATAGACCTGAGCAGGCCATGCCCTGGTGGGTTTGGAGGGACCTCAGCAAGACAAAGGTGGCCAAAGGAGTAATCATGACAGGGTGGTTTGTAACTGTGGAGGTCTCCCTTGTGAAGACCATGAGGTACCATGGGTACCCATCACTGCTACAAAGCTGGTCCCTGAGGCCGTGCAGCTCTGCAGCAGGTGACTCCATGGCAGCTCTGCCTTGCCAAGCCCTGGACACCTGGAAGGATGGCAGTTCCACTGCCCCACTGGGAGCTGAGAGCTCTTTGCTGTCCAGGGAAATAAATCTACACATTCTCCAGACATGAACTAACGATTGGGAGTCATCAAAATAAAACTCACTTGACTAACGTGTTATCTGAGGCTGGAAGAGGCGCGTTTCAGTCACAGTACAAGACACCAGACAAAGGCAGAGGAGATATTATTAGCTAGGCTCTGTCCCCCAGGATTGGAGGTATAATATATATAAGGACCCAAGGGTGAGATTATCTCAGGATAATACACCCTTTAGGTTTTTAAATTGCATCCAAAGCAATCAAACCTGTTACCATAGCATTCATTTTAATGCACAGATAAATTTGTAGCCCTTGTTTATATAGCTCACCCTCTGGAGGCACTAATATGATTCCCTTTAAAACTCAAGTTAATGAGAAAATAATGGAGCATTGTAGATATAAGCAATTTTTTTTTTCCACGGTCACCGTCATCATCTTTTACCCAGCCAGAGGGCTCTCTGAAAGTATAAGTCGGATTTATTCTATGTACCACAAAACCTTGAAAAACCTTTCTTTACACCGAGCTTTCTGCTTCCAGCCTTAAGCCAAAAATGCTTCCTGTCTAAACATATTTATAAATCAGTGTATCACCTATAAATCTTACCTTATCCCTAATAGGAAATTTAAACCTGGAAGTCTTAAAACTTCACCTTGGCAACACACGTTCTTATTTTATTGGCTTTCCTGGACAGAAATCGCTGATGAGATGCTGTATGTGGCCAGGGAGCAGGGATTGCATATCAGTAGCTGAGTGTAGTGAGCTGTGTAATGAAGCCATGTTTGTTTACTTCCCTTTGTATCCAGCACTGCAGTAAATCTCCAGACGTTTTCAAGTTGTTTTTTTTTTTTTTTTTTCCATTTTGAAATGTCTTTTTACTCCATCAGTTCTCCTAATTCTTTTGGACCAGCTGAGGAACTCCCTTCTCATGGAACATCCGCCAGGACAAGATGTTGCCATCAGCAAATCTGATACAAGCTGCTACTAAATCTCAGTAATTCATTTTATCTGGGAAGAATTGGTGATATAAACATAATTTACATTATCTAACGCTTGTTACTCAGACATGTGAACAAACACCTGTGTGGACTGGGTCTTCAGGCATGCCAAACTTCAGAGGAGTTAATAAAGGAATGTAATTTACTGGGACTGGAATATTGCCCCTGGTCTCACTTAAGACTGTGGGAGTTTTGATTTGAGCAGGAAGAGCTTCAAGGCTTCTGCTGGTGAGGACACCTCCTCTGCAAGAGTCGTGTTGTCACTCTGCAGTTTTTTGTGCACTTCTCTGCTGCCTTTGGTTTCTTATCTGGATTTCAGACTGGTCCCATTAACCTCTGGCTCCTGCTGAGTCTGGCCACCCGCCGAATCCCACCCGCTCTTCCCTGCAGCTCTGTCTTGGTCCTGTCACTGGGGAGCCTTTGGAGCTGGTCTAGTTGGAGACTTAGAAAAGCATCTCTGCTGGAAGACAACCAAGTTAAATTATCATCTCCCTGGGGCACCTGGTGCTGGAAAGCCAGCCAGGCTTTTAGAGGTTGGTGTGTGGTTCATGAAGAAGAGCTGCAGGCGTTTTGCTCCTTCCTTCTGGACGTGCAGGTTGGGATGGTGAGACTGTCACCAGCCACCTCCCCAGGCTTCTGAAGCCTTGTCTTGCCTCAGCCCAGTGGGGAGACTTGCAAGCTTGCTATGGAAATGGAAATGGAGTTATTGACTTCAGTAAGCAAAATGCTGTGTTGGGAAATCACTAATGAGGTCAATCTGAAACGAGTGGATTAGAGAAAGTATTGCAAGTATTGCATTGATGGAACCAATCAGAAATATTCTCTCAGTTGTCAGCGATCACGGAATCATAGAAGAGCAGGTTGGAAGGGGCCTCAAGGATCAGCTGGTCCAACCCTTGTTGGCAATGGCAGGAGAAAGGCAGACTGCAAAGCTTCAGCTGTGCCTTACAATTCTGTATTAGCACAGAAACACAATGTAGGAGGCCACCTAAGGTTTAGATAACCAAGGAAACACTCTGATCATATTAAAATGCCAGTACTGGGGCTTTAAGAAAGGCCAGACTTAATTCTCCTATTCCTTAGGCTCTGGACATCTCACCAGAGCATGAGATGCTGCTGCTAACCCCTGCAACCCCAAACCTCCCCTTTTTCAGCCCTGTTTTTAGTAAAGCCATAGAGCTGGCACCCTTGGAGTCAGACTCAGCCTGTCCCGGTGGGATCTGACCAGGAGAACCATTCCAAGTTTTCCTCCTGACACATTCACTTTGAATAAGTTCCCATTTCAGATTGCCTTGGGATGGGAAATATGTGTGGAAAGATCTCAAGGGATTGGATTAAGTAGTTTTAATTATAATGCTGGCCTCTGTAGAGAAGTATTTCTTCAGCAACATTAAACAAATACACTCTTTTTTTTTTTTTTTAAAACCATCCTTGGTTTGTGGGAATTTTCCACATCTGAATCAAAAAGGGAAGTAAAAAAAGGTAATTTAAATTTAATTATAGTGTTTCAGTAACTGTGTGCCCACTGTGATCTACCTGGTGCATGTGTGGCTAAGCCAGTGTTGAATTGCAGGGCCCTCATCCAAATAAGCAGAGGCAGCTGGAGAGGTCAGGGACTCGGGGAGGTTGGTCGAGGTTGTCCTCCCCACCTCTCTGCAGATGTAAAATTGTTCTCCACCCTGTGTCTCTAAGTGTTTGCCAAATCCAGCATTAGAGATGTCAAATGGCACCATTTCTATTTCTTCCCTTGGGAGACCAGTTTAGTTTAGCTGAGCTTGCTGCTGGGAATAATTTCTTCTTAATATTCAACTCCATATCCCCCTCTAATCCCATTCATCCTACTTGTAGCCCCACAGACCACCCCAGAGGGTCATTCTCCTCCTCGGGTGCTTTTAGACCACTCCTGATGTCATCTTATAATCATGGCTCAGCTGAGCTACGTGTACCCTGGACCTACAAGCAACCAAGGAAAACATCCTGAATGGATCCATTCAACTCTGAATCATTCTCTGAGCTCTCCCCAGCTCATCTCTATTTCTCTGCGTCTCATGTTTGGTCTGTAAAGCAGAAATCCCAAACTGCAGCCCCAGGAGGCAGAGAGAAAGGATTATTCTTTAGGAATAATAACAATAATAATAGATTTTATTTTTTTTTAATCTCGCTCAGGCAAGTGACTTAGCTTTATTTTAGGGTTTACTTGCATGAATTTTAGCTGGAGTTGGGGTTGCCAGAGCCTGAACCAAAGTCCAGAGGTGGCTTTTAGCTCATTTTAATGCATATTAGCAGACTGGGTTCTTAAACCTCAGGTCTTCAGTTTTCAAGATCCTGAGTGACACAGATCAATGGATTTTATTCCAGAAACTCAGTTGGGACAGTTAATGCCCATTAAATTGGAGACAGCAGGGGCCAGACAGGTGCCAAAGTGCTTTTCTGAGTTGGATATTATTTAAAAAATAATTCTGCAGTTTGATAGCAAAGTATGGAAGCACTGGTTTTAACTCTTTGGTGAGACAAATCCAAACCAACCAGCCCAGAAAAAAAGGGATCCTTCACTTTAACCCAATGGCTTCAAGAATAAGTGCCTCTTTCACAGGATGGGAAATGTTTAGTTCCAGCAAAATATAGACACTTTGTTGGTTCTGAAGTCAAGTGCCTTTGTCCTGTCAGAGAAGACCATGGTGGTTGTGAATAAGAGTGGTCATTCCTCACACTTCTTAGCAAGATCCTGCTGTCCATTCAGAGCTTGATTCCATGTGGCAAACTATCTTAGATCCCATGCAGAGCTTTGCAGAACATACTCTTTTTTTTTTTCCTCAAAAATCCAGCAGTATTAGAATTTGGCTTCCAGTAGGAAACATGGTTTAAATGCAGAGATACAAATAACAATCCTTTTTTTTTAGAGAAGGATAATTTCTCTAGTACTATAACGCCACCATCAAATACATCTGCTGATGATGGGATCATCATGGGATGAAAGAAGGGGTGACACGAAAAATTCCCCTATTAACAAAATACCTGTGCTAATACTGATACTGTGCACCAAAAAGTGCTTTCCACACATAATATGTACCCAGAATTTCCTTGCTGAAGACAAAGCAAGCAAAGTGTTTTCAAGGAAGAATTGCAAATAATGAGGGAGCATGCAGCTGACTTACATAAATACATGAGCAAATACGTGTTGATTGCTACTCCATGCTGATAAATGTAGCCTATTGAAAGCTGGGAGAAAGGAAAATGTCTGCTAAATGTTTGAGTGCTGCTGAATACTAACCAGGAAAGAGATTTCAACTTTATTGTTGGGAAATCCCCAAAGCCTTTGCTGTGCTGCTTCAGTAGGCAGCTGTGGCACACGTAGGACAAACAGAACACTGTGAAAAAAAAAATGATATAAATCTCTGACAAAGGGGCTGGTGATGCAGACTCAGATATCACTGGGCTAAAGGTATTGCTGGTGCAAATGTATTGATATAATGTCATCAATATGTATTAATATATTGATGAAGTTGCTGTCGTTGGAGCTAGCTGATGTAAGTTAAAAAAAAAAAAAAGCCAGTAACATATTGGAAGGAGGTTGCTCATCTTTGGAAGCAAATTAAAATTACCTTTCAAAATGTATTTGGAAATCCCAAAGGCTGAATAAACAGGCTTGTGTTAGGTAAGGGACAGTCAGGCAGGGAATAGATGCATTCAGGTCACCTGGTTTTAGTTCTGGTGGAAGGGATAATATCTGGAGAAGACATCACAGCTGGATACTATATATTTTCCAAGTAAATGTTTTAAGATGTTGGATAGTTTAAAAGTTTAAGCCCTGTAAAAGTGTTGGCAGTTTGCTGGCTTGAAAACCTGCATTACAGAGGGTAACTGCAGTGGGGAGGACAAGCCATGCACAAAGGAGGATGCTCAGTACCTGGGGTCTGCAGGCTCTGAAGATGCAGCAGCATCTCCTGCAGTGTCACCCATTTCCTGAGCCACCCTGGACATGGTCACCCCCCCCAAGCTCCAGCTGTGCCCAACAGAGGTTCCCTGTCTTGATGGGGTTCAAGGTAGGTGTTCCTACAAACATGTTCCCTACCTTGAAGATTTATTGTAGGGCAAAACAAGGTCCAGGCAGCGAAGCACCTCTAGGGTGGCCAGGCTTTACAATACATGATGGATTACAATATTTTTTGGAATACACACATTCACAAACATAGAATAATGTCATTTTCACCCCATGGTTTTACCTTTTGAGATGAGGATAACCAAACAAAGCTGAAGGGCTGTCTGAACTAAGTGTTCCTTGAGCAAAAACCAGACTCAGGCTTTTCGAGCCTTGCTGGATCCAACCAGGAGAGCAATAGCTACAAACACAGCAAAAGGAGGTTGCAGCCATGTGGAAATGAGTATATTCTGGTGGGAAAGGTAAGAACTGCAGCTGCACTTCCCCTCCCTCCTGATCCCAGCCTTCAGACTCCTCTAAATTAAATTGTAAAAGAATTAGCTCCTTTTTCTGCTTTCTATTAAGCTACGTAGTTAATCCCTGATACAGAAATACCTAAAGAAGAGGCATATTTAGGAAAACAATTATTATTAAGATAGAAAAGGCCTCAAACCAAAGTGTTCCCACGATTTCCAATGCACACTTGAACCCGGCTCTAAATTCTCTTCCCAGGTCTGTCCTGGTCTAATCCTTTTGGTTTTAACCTGATTTTGGGGTAGAAAATCAGACTATGATTTCAACAGGAGGGTTTGGCTGCTGTAGCAAACACACATACCCAAATAATCTGAAACAGCCTGTCTGCTTTAGCTTTTTTTAAGCTTCTGATTATTTTTCTTTCAGATGATTTCAACTGGCAGCATAGTAAGAACAGCAGAACCCTCTCCACTGTCAGCAGCAGTTGATGCCAGACTGTCAAATATAGCAGTGTCTGAGTCCTTGCAAGGACTACCCAGCAGAAGAAATTTAAATAACTAATTATTCAGTTATTCAGGATTTCCAGGCCTTTAATAAGGCCACTGATGCCAGAGGAATACATGTATTTGAAACTTCTCATTTTCTCAGCCAAGATGAATGTGGTATTAAGCCCATTGTGAACCTATAGGACATGATAATTCTATTTAAGTTGTTTATTTAAGAAGCAGCAGTTGTGACTACAGGCACTGCACAATGTGAATTGCAGTGGTTTTTGTTTACCAGGGACTAGTTCTGACCCAATTGCACACGACAGGTTGTGCCATCCAGGGTCTCTGTCCCCTGGTGCCCTGCAGACATGCAAATGAGTGAGAAATGCAAGGAACACCTCCTTTTTGTACAAAATACTACATTCCCTAGGATATGGAACTGCCTTTTCTTCCAAACTACCCTTTAAAGAACCAAACTAACAACCTTTTCCTTTCCTGCATCTCCTGCCAACAGGTCAAAAAGAAAACTTAAGTAAAAAACAAAAAAATCACAACACAGAAATATTCTGGGACTTTTGAGAGAAACTAGGATGCTGATGGATTTATTACAGTCCCTGTGATAACAAGTTTCTGGGATGTTAGTACATTGTCAAATAGTTTTCAAGGTTAACAGTTTAGGGACACAATTATGTTGCAAGTTGTCTGCAAGATTAATTAAGGGGGTTTCAGAGATACAGGAGAGAAATTGTTCCAGCTGCTATTAGAGTGTGAGAAATCCCAACTCAAAGAATAGGTCCCCTTCATTTCAGTCCTCTCCAGAGAAAAGATTTCCATGTTTAAGGCATGCTGGGAAGCAGGTAAAATGTCCCTGTTTGGGCTGAGGTGCACAGTGATGATGAGACAACTCCAGACCAAGCCACACAGTCATTACCTAGTAGCAACCAGAGCAGGGATGGCCCCTCCAGAAAGGTTATTTTTTAAATCAATATTTTCCTGGGCCAGAAAACACCACGAGGTCTCACAGAGGCAACAAAGGCTGTGGGAGCCAGGCTCACCAGAGCTCCCCTCTGCACCAGCAGCTGCTGGGCCAGCACTGGGAGGGCAACAAAGACCTTATCATAGAGTACTGAGAGCAAAATTATTTGTCCAGTTAAAAAAAAGTCAGGGATTGTTTGTGAGAATTATTACAAGATCCAGAGAGCTGTGAATATGAGGCCTCAAATACAAATAAAGCCCAGACACCACCCACCCAGCACTTTAATCACAGCACTGCAAGCGATCCACACATCTATCTATCTAGAATCTGATATGATTTTTAATCCTTTTTTTAAATCCCAGTCACTAATGAGGGATAATGCTGGATTGAGGGGGGTGGGGTGGGGGGGGCAAAGGGATTTATTGACACAAAGTGAGAGCCGTGGCTGTAAATCAGGACAGTGAAGAAGTATGCCACTGCTGGCTTATGTTCTCTTCCTGCAAAGGGACAGGGATGAATGAACAAGTGTCTCAATGAATGACTGAATAGATGAATGACTGCAAGAATGAATGCATAATCAAATAAATACATTAAAATACATTGCCAGCTTGCTGGCCTCACATAGCAAGGCAGCTCTTGGAGGCCCCTGGAAAAATGCAGGCGAGGGTGTCCTCGCTTTTATTATCAATTAAAATCCTCTTTGCCCAATCCCTCCGAGTGTTTAATTTGCACCGAAGGTCAAAAGGTGCTTTGAATCTGGAGAAAACCCACAGGGTTTGGCTCTCTGTGCTGTCAGACCTGCAGCCCCATCCACCTCCCCTTCCTAACCAGGGATGCTCTGCCAGCGATGGCTGTGGCCCAGCAGAGGACCTCAGAGGTGCCCAGGGACACCACAGCACAGCCCCTGTGGAAGGACAGATCACATGCAATCACAGGATCATTTAGGTTGGAAGAGATCTTTAAGATCAAGTCCATCCATTCCCCCAGCACTTCCAGGGCACCACTAACCCATGGCCTTCAGCACCACACCTCCATGGCTTGGAAACTCCTCCAGGGATGGGGACTCCACCACTGCCCTGCCCAGCCTGGCACAGCCCTTCACAACCCTTTCAGAGAAGACATTTTTCCTCATGTCCAACCTAAAACTCCCCTGGCACAACTTGAGGGCATTTCCTCTTGTCCTATTGCATGTTCCTTGGGAGAAGGGACTGACCCCACCTCACTACAACCTCCTTTCGGGGAAGTGTCAGGAGCCAGAAGGTCTCCCCTGAGCCTCCTTTTCTCCTCCAGCCTAAACAACCCCAGGTCCCTCAGCTGCTCCTCACCACACTTGTGCTCTAGACCCTTCTCCAGCTTCATCGCTCTTCTCTGGACATGCTCCAGCACCTCTGGGAGTGAAGGCCCCAAACCTGACCCCAGTATTCAATGTGCAGCCTCCCCAGTGATGAGTATGGAGATACAGTTACTTCCCTAGTTCTGCTGGCCACACATCAACCTCTTGCTGTGCTCCCTGCAGCACTGAAGGACATTTCCTCCTTGCTGGCCACAACCCCAGCCCCACACTTGCAACACCTCTTTGAAATTTAACATTAGAATTGCCTGCCAGATATCAAGATGGCACCTTTTTCTGGGCCAGAAGCACAACTGGTGGAAAAAGAACATGCCAAACACCTCATATCTACCTTCATGGGAGCAGTTTTATTCCTTTTGAAGAGCTGATGGTGACCTGATTTTATTTCCATTTTTCTGAAATCCATCTCTGTTTTGACCTTGGTGATCTGACTGGCTGAAAGTCACTTGCCTTTCCTTCCACCTTCCCTCTGTAAGGAGGACCTGGAGGATGAAGCTCCTCTAGCTTAAGATGAAGGTCCTCCAACTGAGGAGTACAGAGCTATGGCTGCCAGTTTAATTGGCTTTCACACATTCATCCACAGGCAGAAGGATGTTTGGAAGGAAAGGATATATTCAATATGAATAAACTATTTTTTAAAATTACTCAGCAGTTTTAATTCCCACTGCTAATATTTCTGCCAGTCAGGTCAAGGATAATGAACCAAAATTCTAGGCAAGCTCACCCAAACCTTGGCTTTTCTTATTGAAAATATTCCCTTTCCTAAAACCTGCATCTGCAAATACAAAATCAACAGTCCAATGTTTGCCTTAACTGTGTCCATTTCTCTCCAAGGAGAGATGAGTTTTACCCAGTTTTCACTCATAGCATTCTGCTCAAGTTTTTGAAGGGAAAACAAGTCTGTTACTGTTACTATTCTTATTATCTGTGGGTAAATATGTTCTTTGCTGTTAATAGAACCATTGTTTTCATTCCATAATAAGAGCTTTTTCCATATGTGTTTCCATTCATGGTGTACTTCCTTTCCCCCCAGTTTTTGTAAGACAATTTTTGCCTTGTAATGAAAAGAATAACCACCAAAAACTCAACCTTACAAGGGGAAATAAAATTTTCTGGAATAAAAAAAATGAACAAATTATATCCACCATGAAATGTATGAGAGAGATACAAACAGCAAAGTGCAATGTACTTTAGCAAGGCCCAGGTTGGATGTTTTAAGAGCCTCTTTCGAGCAGATAAAATAACTGCTAAAAGCAGGTGTTTACTCCAAAAGCCAAAGCAACGTTTTGCTGTCATGTCACATTAAATCATTTCTGCCACATCATGCTATGTCCTACACCACATCATGCTGGTACATATGGCAAAGAACCCCAAGTGGAGTAACGTGATGTGACAGACAACATTTAGCAAAAATAGTCCCTTATTGGACTCAGATCCTTGCTATCAGGTCGAATCAGGGAGCGAGGCCCCAGAGGAAGCTGACAGATGGACATGAACTCACCAAGGAGCAGCATCCAATGTAGATCTGGAAGTTTCTTGCCATGTACCTAGTGCTTGTCCTCTTGATGGTTCCTGCTGTCCTCAGCTCCTCTTTCTCAGCATTTTCTGTAAGTAATTTGACCAGTTGGTTATCATTTATTTTGCCATAACTCACGACTTTCACATCTTGCTGTACAAGTGCTGTTAAATGGCATTTGATGGAATTGTAAATAGTTCTTACATCAGTGAAATTGTGAACTACACAAAAAAGAATCTCAGGACTTTTTATCTATAAAGGGGGACTATTTGAGGTAGCAAGAGGCTTATCCCTGAAGGCACCTCTATTTTATAGTGTGGCAAAGTCTTTCTGATGGACTTAAAAATATCAAGACTTTTTTATTGCTCTTGGAGGAACTATTTCATGGTAATCTTAAAAAAAGTTGAGGAAAGAAGTGCATGTTCATGAAGATAAGTAAATCAAGCACAAGCCAGGCAGTTGTGGTGCAAGTCTTGCCATACAAGGATTTTTAAGCATCAGTCTTCATCTAGATGACTTCCAACCCACGGGGCAGGTCTTGGACAGTTACAGAACCATGATGTGGTTTGGTACTTTCTGTCCTAGCAGATATTGGGATGAGAACACCTCATTCCAGGTATCAAAGAGATCTTCAGCAGCACTAGTGCAGGTAGATCAACGACATAAGGCCTGGCTGTTGAAATAGGAAAAAATTTGCATGTGGACTTGAAAACTACCCTTTTTCTGGTGATGGAGCCAGAGGGATAGGCCAAGAGGTTTTCTGGATCCTATCACTACAAAGCTGCCATTTGCTGTTCAGTCTTGACCAGCAGCTTGCCACATCTGCCCAGATGCATTTGATCAAAATAGCAATAAATTGTAGTGACTGGATGATGCACCCAAGAAACACATGCACCCATTTCGTGTCTGAAATGAGCACAACCTCGCTGCATGTTCGTGCAGGCAGCAGCACAAGGGGAGCTGAGGAAAAAAGGTATAATGACAAAGAAGAAGAAAAAAGGAACAACACGACCTGTAAGTTGACTTTGATCTGTGCCACCTGAGCCAATATTGCTAGAATGGGTTCTATTTGAGGAATTAATTCAGGCTGGCTCCGGGGAAATTTGGGAAACCAGAGTGTTTTGCATGTCCCCCCCCAAACCACTGGGTGAACCCCCCACCATTCTACCATGGCTTGCTCTGCAGCAGCCCCCGTGCTTTGTGCTGACCTTGTTCACTCTTCTCAGGAAGCCTCGGGAGCCTTCTTGCCTCGGGCAGTCTCCTGAAGAGGTGGTGATGGGCTGGAACTTGCATCAGCCATTTCTGCTGCCTCATCCCCCAGCCGAGCGTGGGCTGGTGGCTCCGCGGGGACGCAGAGCGGGGAAGCCCCAGCTTGGTTGGCTTCCCAAAATGCAACGTAGTGGGAGCGTGGGAGGCTTCTGCCAGCAGCCGAGGAGAGCTGAGATGGAGGGAGCCTCAGCCAAAGGGTAGGTAAGTGTGCTTGGTGGAACAAAACCAAAAGAGGCCCAAAGGTCCAATAACCAGAGTCCTCTGAGAAGCATGGAGGAGTCCGCACCTGCTGCTGCCCCTGCAGTGGTTGCACATCCCTCTTGCAATCCTTTACCAGGCATTTACTGAAGTGCCAGAACACGTAAAGAACCTCTCATTCTTCCTCTTGGTCACACCATCCTCCCCAGCAGCTTTAAAGAGATGTTTCTGTCCATCTGCCTGGGCAAAGGCATCGTACCTCGTGCTTCCTCTGAGAGCTTGGTCTGGTGTGGGAAGGTGTTTGGTGAAAAGAAATCCTTTGAGCCAGTCTGCCATTCATTTCTTACCTGTGAGAAATAATAAAAAAAATGATTAAATAATTAATACTGGATGTTGCTTAACAGTTTCTAAGAGACTTACTTAATAATTTTAAGGGTTTTTTCCCCTAATTTAGGAATAAACCAGACATAATTGAGCATGCTGCAAATAACACTGGAGAGAATCGAAGGAAACACATTTCTTTGATTAGAATATTTTTCTCATTAACAGGATGTTCAAAATAAAGCAAAAATATTTGATGCACAGAGCCTGTGGCAGTACCAAGTTAACACTGGCATGCTCCTGCATTTTACCTCATGTTTACTAATCAATCACAAAAAGACTCTTGCTGGCAAGAAAGGTCGCTCCTTTCATCACAAACCTGAAACTTTCTGACAACAAACAGTTGGAAGTTTCACTGTTCTGTTTAAAGTGGATTTCAGGGCAGGGGGTGAAAGCCCAAGGTGGTGGGATGGTGGGTATGGGAGCAGGTAAACAAGCAGAGCTGGGCTCTCGAGATGCTGGGTACCACGTACTCTGAGTAAGGAGATGCTGTTCTAAAACACTGGTATCTAAGTTCAAATTATTTGGAGAGGAGAATAAATAATGTTTGGGTCAGCTTGGTGTGCAGTTTGGGCTCAGACAATCATGTCAGGGTTGAGATACCCACGTGTGTCTGGGTCAGGGTGCTGTGGGATGAGCCAGCCTCACAGGGCACCTGCAGAATATTAAATCACGTTCCTCCTCTGTGCGCTCTTCTCTTTTAGCTCAGGACAGAACCAAACCCTCTGTGCCTCTGCCATGGCCTCCTAGTTCTGTTCTTTCTCTGAACATTTTGTTTTTTAAAGACCTGTATCTCAATAAAGTGAATTTTCTTGGCAGTTACAGAAAAAATTGACTGTTTCCCTGATAGAAAATACAGTCTGAGAGTTTCACAAGTAAAATAGCCTTTGTGCAATTTCTTCTTTTCCTCTCCCCTTCCTGTTGCTTCTGTTACAAGCAGAGGAGTAGCCCTGTGGTCCTTTCTCAGCCAGGGAAAGGAATCACTGCCTCTCTTGGGAGTGGTTCCCACCATCCTACAGGTGCAGAGAAGATCTGGACCAGGGGCTGCGAGCAGATGTGGCCAGAGCACACCTCTCAGGGCTTGTCTTCACTGTCTCCTTGACTCTTCTGTGAGCTACAGTCATGCCCTTGAAAGAACTGGGGTGAAATCAGAAGTGATCATGAAATATCACTGGGTTTGTTGTTTTTCCTTCCCCTCCACTGGTTGCACAGACATCAGTCACCTCCCAGGAGTCTCCCAGGCGGTGACAATAGCAGGACACACTCCTACCCCTGGCCAGGATTTACACCCTCAGTCTCCTGGAGAAATCATCGATACGAAAAGATGCACACATTGCCTGCAGCTATAGCACATATTGCATGGCATGACACACACATAAGTGAGATTAATTTGAGTTCTGGGCATCATTAGCTCAATTAAAACTGTGATTTTTTAGTTTAGACCTACAGGCCATTGCAGAGAAGAGTAATCATAAGACAGGAACGAGTTCCCTAGTTAAAAATTAATTCCCTAGACTAAAAATATAATCAAACGATGTCTACAGTATTTTATGAAGAGCTGGGAGGATAATAAAATTTAAAGCAGTGCAACATTTGCATTTTGTTCATTTCTACTCATATTTTTCCATAGACTGCCTTCCTGTGTGCTTGTTAATCATATGCACTGCTACAGTCCTGGCATTTTAAGATCACTGTTCACATCAAGATTGAAAGGAAACTAATTACAATCACATTTCAGGGGGGTTGTTTAAAGCTCGTGCGGCGCTGACTACAGCGGAGGAGCCTTGACCTTTATTTGTAAGCATGAAAATAAGGTAAGGATGAAAGATTGCTTTTCCTCCAGCTCATATGCAGGGATCAAGAGGCCCTCTGGAGAAGCAGAGACACGGTAAGTCCCCGTACAGCCTCTCCCCTCCTCTCCCATGCTGGCAGCAGAGGCCAGTAGTGCTATGCAGAAGCTGAGAACCAAAGCACCCCGGTATTTGGCAGTGCTGCTGCAAGAAGATGCCATGAGTTAGCAGACCTGAGGAGTCCCTTCTTCTGACCCCCCACCCAGGGCTTTGCAGGTCATGGTTTGCATCACCCAGTGCTGCTCATGAGATGATCCAGGTATGACCACATGCAGGAGAGAGCTGTAAGCAGCACTACAAACACTTCTGCTGCTTGTGTTATGGCTTAATAGCACTAACAGGATCTAGGTGGATGCATCAGGGCAGAAGGAGGTCCCTCTAACCTGAGGGAGTGGAGGTAACCCTAATGTCATCTCTGCTTTCATTAAACATGAATGCATTTAGAGCATGCTGAATGGCAGATCTATCCAGGAGGTTTCACCTGCTTCTGTAATACTCGAATCTGTAATTTTAATAAATTTGTACTATGCTCAGAATGAATTGAGAGGTAGTTACTCAAACAGCTCTCAGCCCAGCAGCTGCTGACGTGGTACTTGCTCTGAAGGCTCCTTTCAGTACCATTACCAAGCCTTCCAAGCCTTGCCATGGTGAGCGCTGACCCCCCAAAGCATCTCCTGGGCTTGCGTCTTCCCTGTGTTATCATAGCTCTGAAATGAGCCCAGGGAAGAAAAGTACCCCAGTGCTGAGGCAAAGCAATCACACTTTCCTCTTGCATCCAGCTCTGGATCTACCCTGCACCATCATTTCATTTGCCAGGCTCTGCTTTCCAGCAGAAATCCCTGTTGGAGCCCTGAGGTTCAGCGTGTACATCGGCAGTATCTGCCAAGGTAATTTGTATCTCCTGCTTGGAAAAGCTCTATTTAGGGCATTCAGCAATGAGAGGAGGGAAACTCATCTCCCAGAGACTCAGAAAACCCCTCCCAGCCACGACCCCCCCAGGCTCACTGCAGGCAGAGGACCCTGCTTGCCTGGTCCATGCTGGGGACACAGCCCCTGGTGTGGGCGCTGCTGGGGACCCAGTTGCCATCCCAGCCAAGGAGCAAAGCTGGTTTCCCAACACTTTTGTAGCATATTCTGCTGCTGTCTACATTCTTCAAAGCAGAAATTTACTCAGGCAAATATTTACAGAAACAAGAGGGGGGGAAAAAACCCAAAAATGAAGACTAGCAAAAGCTGCTGCAGTGAACTTCTAATTACAATCCACAAAGTGTTTATGAATAAATTTATCTATTATTTGTCTAGTTCTAGCATTGCGTAGACTCTGCCTTGTACCATTACAAGCTGAAGGAAACAATACGCAGCATGAAAATGAAAACAATTTGACTTAATTATTTACACCATTACCACCCTTTTGAATGAGGCCCTCCGTTTCTTCAGTATTTTGTAAAAATTTAAATGGTAATTATGCCTGCTTAATTAATTTTATTTATCTACTACTACAATAAGATCAAGACAAACCAACCTACCAGAATACAAAGCACCAGCTTTGTCCCCTCATTGTAGATGTTGCTTTAAAGCTTTTTTTAGGCTAAAAATTTAGTATTTTGTACCATTTCATTTAAAGTGTGCCTGGCACCATGCCAATACTATTTAAGTGTAAAGAGGAAAAGCCTTGGAGGACAAGTCATCATACTTAAATGACACCAAGATCGTTAAAATAATGTTCCAAAACCAAGGCAAAATTAGACATTGCAAGACTGTTTTCTTCTCTGAAGTGTTTCAGCAGATGGTGAAGAGTGCTGAAATAAGAGATCCAAGAGAGAAGGGAAAACATTCCAACAGTTGCCTCATTCCAGCTCTCAGCTCAGCTCGTCTGGAGCAGCTCCTCACACCTTGGCTTGCTGGAATGTTCACCACAACTTGGAGGTGCCCAAGTGAAGCTCATCCTTCAATCACAGCCTGGGAAATCCCTCCTTTAGTCTGTTCAACTCCTCCACCAGATTCACACCAAGATGGGAACAAAAGAACGTGTCAGCAATAAGTTATTGTGGCAATTTGTGAAACTCTTGATGAGCTATTTTCAGAGCTCATAAAGAGGAAGAGCCATGCCATTAAATGACTGCACAACAAGTGCATTTTGCTACAGGAAAGGAGTCGGGGTTTTATCAGCAATGACACCCTGCAGCAGCAGGGATGCTTCACTGAGCTGTTAGGGTTGAAATCCAAGGGCTCAGAAAGTCACTGCTTGCTCAAATCAATGGGAAAACGTTGGTGCCTGTGGGAAAAGGCCGCAGCTGAGGGGACCCTGCACTTTCATCACTAGGTGTGTTCCTTTCTGAAGGACTCAGCTAAGTTCCTTCCTACAGGACCTGTTATGCCTCCACACATCATGAGCTTTTTGTTAGCTTTGGCAGTAGAAAAGTCTAGAATATTCATATCACCTACTAAAAGACCCTCTAATTTTGTTAGTTATTTATAGGAAGCTCATCCCTCTTGGCTAGGGATTTCTACTGTTAGAAGTAGCAGTGAACACCCAGTGTCTGCTGGGCATCCATCCCCTCCTCAACCTCTCATCTCTGTTAATATTTAGCCCATATTCAGACTAAACTACAGCAGTTGCTCTATCACCCCAAGACCTCTCCCCAGCAGAGAAGGGGTATTGGGAAAAGGAGAGGAAACTTAGAGGTTGCAATGAAAAGAGATGTAGTGAAGCAGCAAAACTAATACCAATGGCTGTATAAAATAAACAAAGTTCTACTCAGCCCAGCAAACTCACAGTGGTCACAGTAAATGGGACAGCAGGCCTCAGGAGCAGGGAAAGAAGCAGGAGAAGCCCAAGAAGAAGTGGCCCTGTCCTCAGCAAACTTCCCCCTTTACACTGAGCAGGATGTTTATGGGATGGCACACACCTGTGGCCAGCTCAGGTCAGCTGCCCCAGCTCATTGCAAGCCTCTAGCGGCCTGCAGAGCAGGGCTGGCCTAGGATTCTGTCCCAGCAAAGCCAGGATGATGGACAATTTTGAGGAACAAGGTGAGGTTTTTGGAGATGCTGAAATCATTAGTGGTTTCTGCTGACCCACTGCCCATCCCAGCTCCCTGTGGAAAGGCCTCTCATCCTAGGAGACAGCCCTAAAGCCACCAGAGCTGCACAGTCACAGTGGGAACCAGGGCTGTCCTCTGGATGAGAGGGTTTCCCACCAGCTGAACACAAGTGGCAGGGCTGAACAACGGAGAAGGGGCTACTTGTGAGCTCCCCACCTTCCCAGAATGGTGGATTTCTCAACCATTTCCTAGGGAACATACATGGCCAACCCAGATCCACAGGAGAACTCATCCTTTTTCAATCCAAGAGCCTGAAATGGAAGGTGACTTCATTCCCGATTGGCAGTCGTTCTAGTTCCATGCTGGGCAGCAGAACGGCCTCTTGTGCACCACACTACAAATCTCTGCACTGAGTACTCATCCAAATCACAGCCTGCATGCTGCATTTGCTGTGCTTCCAGTAGACTGAGCTACCAAGAAAAAATAAAGCAAAAACCCCCCACCACTTCCCCTATCTCCCCATTCAGTGCACATTCAGAAGAGGGGTTTGCAAGCTGGAAAGAATGAATATAGTCCTACACAACCCAATTCATCTGTCTGCATCCAGCCCACCTGCCTAAGGAAAAAGCTTGTGCAGGGATGGCTTTCAATAGTCTGGGTGAAATAAATGGTTGATTCTAGCCCAGTTCCTTGGGGATGATCATTTGATGAGCAGGCATGGTAGGTGACATTAAAGGTCAAACCCACCATCCTTCTCAGGCGGTTGCATTGGCATAGGATGGAAGGTGTCCCACAAAACTAACTGTGCTCTTGATTCCCAAAATTATTTCCAAGCTAAATAATCTGAGCCAGGTCTCCGGGACACTCTGTGCTTCAGTTGCCCATCTGTAAAATAGCAGTACAAGGACATTACTGTATTTGCCCTGAACAGTTCTTCTAGGAACACCAAATCTTTCTGAAAACTTGATTTACAAAAAAAAAAACCAAACAACCCTTGACAATAGTTGGTAACCTCTCTGTCTTCAACAAGGCAAAGGCTTTATTCTCCAGTCTGAGCTTAATTAAGTTTTCAGAACCCTATCATGGAGGCCTAGATGAAATTCTTGCTTTGTGTTCAAGGAAGTCTCTCTGTGTTGGCATTTGCCTTGACAGAAGCCACTGTTCTCAGCACTACAGTGGAGCACCTAAACCTGGCACAGATCCAGTTGTACAGCTATTTTATCTAGATTCTAGGCAAAATATCATTTCTTATACTTAAATACTAATACCTTTGAGGGAGGAAAAAAACAAAAAAAGCCTGGCTTGAGGAGCAGCTACATCGACATCAAATCCCTTAACGTGCTGTGCCATGAAGCAAGGAGCTCCCTCTCCACCAGCCAGCAGAGGTTGCTCTGATGTTAATGATTAATCACAGAACTTCTTTTCAGTAACAAAGCACACAAAGGAAATCAAACACAAGCACTGAGATTATGAGATGATCTACAAGTCAGGATGATGTGAAACGTGCTGTGTGTGAGGAGCTTGGGAAGCAGCAGCCACTGGCCCACGTCTTCTGGACAACCTGCTGCCCAGGGGGGTTTCCAAAGCCACACTGAAGGCCCGGTGGCCAAGCAGGCTCCAAGAAGAGCAGAGCTCTGCCAGCACATGGCTGGGCCAACCCTGCATTCCAGGAGATGGTGAGGACTGGGATTCCTGGTGTAGCACATAAATTTTGTCACTCTGTCAGTTAAAGATCGAGGTTTTGCTCAACAAGGAGTTCTGTGGATTTTAATTGGACACTCAAAGTGAAAGAAAATAAAGATTCTTTGTCCTTATTTACCAAACAGGACTTTTTTCTTTTCCCAGTTATTAATTTCCTTAGATGTAAAGTGACATCTCTAAAATGAAAACAGTTTATTGCTTGCCAGGAGCAAAGCCTGCCTAATTTAAGAACACCAGAATTAAAGCTTTTGAAGCATATCAAGACTTGTTTATAAAACAATTATCATCACAAATGTTATCTCTGCTCAATACAGCCTCTTCAGGCCACCATCAAAGCCTGGAACTTCATTGCTGATCTTCCCCACCCCAGAATGTTTCATCAGTTGCATAAAATCAGGTCATCCTTTGATTGCAACTTCCCTACCTCAATCCAGGCACTCAATACCAAACCGAGCCAACCTGAAATATGTTTGATGCTGAAAAAAAATCAACGTAACGTTTAAAATTAAGTAGTAGGCTCATTATTAATAACTGACAGCAGACAAAGGAGTGCAGTGACCTCTCCAACAGAGCATTTAAATCTTTGCACAACATGCTCTGCTTGTGCTAGGCTGGTTTCACAAACAACAGCTGTGGAGTTCGTTAACATATGAATCCCCTTGAGGTAATTTGGAGGAGCCAAATGTGCTAAACTAAACACCTCATTAAAACAGTACTTTAAAAAAGAAAACAACAACCACCAAAAAAAAAGCCCCAAACCCCGAACTGATTTCCCATTCCACTTTTGCATGTGGAGGAGATGCTAAGTGGAAAATATCCTGTTATATGGAATTCATTCATCTGTATTGCTGGAAATAGGGGGGTTAAAATCGGTAATATGGGTTTTTCTCTGCTAAGATGCACTTGAGACTAAAGTGTCTTTGAAGTGTATTCTGTCACAAAGAAGCAATTAACTCAGGACAATAATGTTTTCTTTTCCTCCCAATCCGTTGGTGACTGGAAGGAGGGACGCAACTGACAAGTGTTTGTGATGGTCTACAAGAAATTTTACAACCAGTGAAAACATCCAGCCCCCAGAACTCTCTGCCTCTACAAACTGCCTTCTTTTTTATCAATGGTTAACTACCTCCATCATGAGTATTTTAAAAACTAGATACTCAGAGAATTTATTAAATTCTAAATGAGACTGTGAGTCTTTTAAAAATACAGACGTAGTTTCAGAATTTGATGATGATCTAAAAGACAGAGGACTGGGAACTTTTTGCTCCTACTGTCTTAGAAAGCAACAGCCCTTTTGCCTTCAGAAAATTACAATTTAAGATTGTCCTGTATGACTGTAAATTAAAGGGTGTCAATAGGTTAGAGCTATTGGATTTTTTTGTTGTCTTCCTCCAAAAATCTTATTTTAATGTTCCATCCACATCTGTTTTATGTTTCCTATATTAGCAAAGACATCGACCTAATTAGCAATGATATTTTTGAACATTTAACATGAGCAGGAAACATTTAACATGGATAAAGTCAATAGAAATTGTGCAATGGTGAGAGACTTACCCATACTCCATATTTGTTATCTTCTCTTCTAATGCATTTATTCCTTAAGCTTAAGCAAGGAGCTTGGTTTCAGAGAGACGAGAGAAAAAATCCCAACCCTACTATCTTATTTTTGCTCACTTTAAAGCGTAGCTTTAGAACATGTCAGAATTTCCTCACAGCTTTGTAAATACACATCTGAATTCCTCCCAGGTATTAGTATGTCATCCAAAAACCAGCAAATACTATTTATTCTCTGCAGGACTCAATCCATTCTTCTTTGAAGTCCTGCAGGTAACTGGCTTCCCCCAGGGTAATCTTTCATCCTTCAATAGGCACGTATGTGTGAGTTCAGTCAGAATTAGTACTTTTTCTACATTCCAATTCCTATGTTGCTGCCAGGCTTTCAACAAGCACCATTTGGAAAACTCTATTCCCTCTGCTGGTTTTAGAAGTAAATCTAGTGCTTGGCAATTTGCAATGGGCACACTGAGTGCAGCCCGAGCCCTGAATTCCACATGGATAATCATTCCTGCTCTTCCAGCTCTAACTCTGCACCAGGAAAACACTAGTGTACTGATGGCCTAGTGAGGAGCTGGCCCGGCACAGAGATGTCCCAGTGCAGAGCAGGCCCGGCACAGAGATGTCCCAGTGCAGAGCTGGCCCGGCACAGAGCAGGCCCAGCACAGGGATGTCCCAGGACAGAGATATCCCGGGACAGAGCAGGCCCGGCACAGAGCAGGCCTAGCACAGAGATGTCCTGACACAGAGATGTCCTGACACAGAGATGTCCTGACACAGAGATGTCCTGACACAGAGATGTCCTGACACAGAGATGTCCCAGGGCAGAGCAGGCCCGGCACAGAGCAGGCCTGGCACAGAGATGTCCTGACACAGANAGAGCGGGCCTGGCACAGAGATGCCCTGACACAGAGCAGGCCCGGCACAGAGATGTCCTGACACAGAGCAGGCCCAGCACAGAGATGTCCTGACACAGAGCAGGCCCGGCACAGAGCTGGCCACATGCAGACCTTGCTGTGCTGCCAGCTCTCTTCCCCCTCAGGCCAACACCAAACTCAGCAGCATCCCCTCAACATACCTTTGTTTTTTATTCTTCTTTTTTTTGCTCTTCTCCATCTCAAACCAGCCAAGGGGGAACACAGCACTGAGAGAGAGCTCAGCAAGTGACCCCAACAAGGAGCTCCTCCAACTGGGCCCAACAGGAACCCTCTTCCCCAGAAAATCTCCTCAAACTGAGCAGCTCTTTGTTTTTTCTCCCAAACCGGTCAGTTCCTGATTGATCCAGCTCTAGCCTCACCCACCACCCCAATCACAATCACCTGGGGGCAGTTGGGGCCTCACACAGCTGGGCCAGGTTCTGCCTCTGGGGCCTTGTTGCTGGGTGGGGACTCACCCACAGGCCAATCCCAACTTGGGCCCCACAGCCCAGGCCCCAGCACTTCACTTGCCCAGTTATACCTTTAACTAGCACACATATTCTTACCACTTCTCCTTCAGCACAGTTTTTGGCCTGGTAAACAGAGCTGCGACTCCTTCTTATCCCTTTGCCATTTTACTGCTGCTCTCCAAACGAGCTCGAAGTTTTGAATCATTTTTATACTTCAACAGCTCCCACCTGTAGGCCCCGAGAGCCTTCTCTTTTAAATCCTGCAGGCCGTGGTCCTGCACCAGGCTTAGTGCCTCCTGGTTTAGTGAAGAAATGCTGTGAGAGAACCTCTGAGATCACTGGAGCTGTGCCATTAGCATCTTCAAACCTTCCCACCCACATGGTGCAATCAAGCCCATTGATTTTTAAATGCAGGGACATTTTTTTAGGCTGAAATTGAGCTCAACAGTGTCTCCAGTGGCAGTTCCCTCCTCTACCCAACACCCGGCAGCTTCTCCCGCAGTTTGGGGAATTACATGCAAACAACAAATTGATTTCTGAGAGTCTTTTCCATCGAATTACCATAACAACAAGCACAGCCATTTAAAGCGTGCCAAAAATTTGGAGTTTCTAGCTGGTTTCTGAGATGCAACTTAAATTGTTCAATGCAGGAATCTGTGGTAGACACGAGATGTTTTGCAGAGGCTTTGTAAGGACTCGAGAACCCATCTCTCTGTCTTGTGGAAAGCTTGAGACGTGGGGCACTGCAACTGCAGCATAAATCTTTAACCTGCAGGCTTACTGGTAAGCAAAAATTCCTTTGCATCATTGTATTCCTGACAGCAGTCGCATAAAATGCTATTCAAGAATAAGAAGGTTTTGAAATCTCAATCTGCCCTGCTCTGGAAACACACATTTTGCTGCCAGTCGCCAACAGCAGCTGCCCCAGAGGTGGCTGGGCCTAGATGTGGAGTGGTGGATCTTGGCCTACAGGGGTCTCCCGAAGTTTTCCAGAGGCAGGGAAGTGCCAGGGAGAAGAGTGATCTGCCAGGATGTGGCCACTATCACGGGAGAGGCTGATGAGGAGTGGGTGACCGGATCCATGCCCGCAAAAGAAACCCTTGGGAGCAAAGGAACCTGTGCACAGAGCAAGCCAAGGGCCGTGTCCTGTCAGACGAGGAGAGATGTGGGAAGGATGTGCAAGAAGGGCGTTGAAAGCTCTGCCAGCCCTTCCCAGGGATGGATGGTTCCCACCAGCAGAAAGCCATGGCCCCTCTAAGGTCTGCACCCACCACCACTGATGCAGCTTCCCAGATGGAGCTCCAGTGGGGACTTGCATCCACTCAGTCTTCAGGACACAGACTGTGCCCAGCCCTTGGTAACAGAGCTCCAGGAAGAGGTGAGTACATTAAGGAATATAACAGAGTGGGAGAAACACCCTAAGAAGATTAAACCCACCATTTTTTATTATTATTTAGCTGCATTGTCTGTAGAGGACTATTGGATATCTCTGTTATTCATGAAATAAGAGCTAAAAGATTTTTAATTAAGTGAGAAACAAATAAATTCAACCCCCAAGACAAGCAGGACATGTATGCCTGAAAAAACCTCGCCATAAATAAAAAGAGGATTAAATACTTGCAAGTTGTTCAAAGATGAATTAAATAATGGACCAAATACAAGCTCTCCTTGCCCGCCCTCCTCAAGATTTATACCACTAATCAGCTAATCTTCAAATCCTTGATATACTAAAGCATTTGCCTTTAAGGCAGCAGTAATTTAAGAGTGCTATCAAAATGAATGTTTTTCCATTAGGCAAAATAATTATGTCATATATTCTAACAGTGTCTTTAGACTTAAATCTTTTTGGTGAAGGAAACTGTCAGTCAGCTGCAATTTGATCAAAAATCTTGATCCAAAGCTGCCTCATCTAGGGAAGGCAAATAAAAAGTGACTTTTCTATGTATCACAATAATTTAAGACCATTCATAAAAATTAATATCTAAATGACAGGTCACACGTTGTAGTACAGGTCTGGTGCATTTTGAGGAAGGCATTTGAATATTTCTTGATGCAATTTGAAGGCAGCGTTAGTACCTGTGCAAATTGAAAGTCTGCAAATCCCTCCAGCAGAACTAACTCCTGTATTTCACTGTGACTTTTCCTGGGGTTGTGGGATTGTAATTGTGAAGACAGTAAATCTTTACAGTCTATGATTACTTGCTTGTTGATTTTGAAGTCCTGGGCCCACATGAGACATGCTTTACTGCCCCTTACTTCTACAGAACAAACACTGAGCTTTTTGGCTTGGGATGTACTTCAAAATTCACACCAAGGTAAGGACTTAGGAGAAGTTAAAGGGATTAATTTGTTACCTGACTGGTGTTCTGGAGCATTTGGAAAAATGAGATTTGCCTCACTTAACTGCAACTTGCACTTAACATAAAGCCTCTCTTCCTGCAATTAGACCCTGCCACGGAGGGAGCCTGACCAACAGACAACTCCCATCATCTCCATCATTGCACAATATTATCTTGAGCAAATGCTTTGTCCTCCCTATGATTTAATATCTATTTTCCTGAGAAGCAGGTTTGTCTGCAGGGAAGCTGCTGTCCTGTAAGGCAGCTCTGAGCAATCCCAGGGGAGAGCAAGGGTGGCCACAGTCTGTTCCTCTCTCAACATCACTTTGAGATGCACAAAAATTAACATGCAGATGCACATCTCACTTGACCCTTTTAATGCAGACACCTGGGCTCATTCTGCCACATTTATAAACCACCTCAAAGGGGGTTTTTACAATCATAAGTAGCCAGGGACCTGATATTATATGTCATCAGAAGAGGTCACCTCCAGGTGATTCTTTGGCACCAGCTGTGGTTTTGGAATGAGATATTTGGATGGCACACACGCCAGTGGAAGGATCCCAGGCACACCTGGGAGTGCTGAAACAGACTTAGAAGGAACCAGAGCCACTGATACTCACACAGAGCTGTGTAAATGATGGCCAACTAGATAATAACTGTCCTGCCTTCCCCTTGGATGGGGAGTGTGGTAAATGCAGTCACTCAGAGCTGAGCATTCTAAAATGTCAGGGTAATGAAAACTAGTTTTGTATCCCCTGAAACCCCAAATAACTGCTAGAGCTAAATGCTTCATTTGAAGATGGCAAATCCCTCACTTCTTGCTGTTTACAGCTCTCTTCATCTGATCTTCAACCTGCACTCCACGGATGTCTACAGGTCATGCTGCACACCCACGGCTGCAGCCCCACCCTGGCTTCACCTCAGCTGCTGCAGGTAGGAATATTGTGGGATTTCACTGTCCTCTCAGACCTTATTGCCCACACAGGTTTGGTTAAAGCTAAGAACAGTGTCGCTGCATCTGGAGAAAATAAGATCTTTCTATTTATGCACAGACACAATTGTATTTATGGAATGAAATCTTGTCTCGTGGACTGGGCTCCAGTGTGCTGCTCTTCCTGGTGTAATTGTAAGTTATTTTAGAGTGAAAGATACGCGTCGAGAACACTTTGATTTTCTTTATCATGTTACCAGCACCTTTATCAGAAGAACAAGCCCAGGATGTGGCCTCCCCATTTAGCTACAGACTCTTTCCCCTGTTTCTGGGGGAGCACAAGTAAATGCAGAGCCTGAATTTCAGTTACTATGAGGGATCCCAGTTAACTGCTTGAAGGTAAACTGTGGCAAAGTACCACTAGAGGTCACTCAACATTAATTGTTACCTAATTAGCACATTTTGACCTTACATTTTTAGGACGTTTTACCACTTCCATATTTAAGACACCTTCCACTTTGACTCTTCATCTAATTCTGACAAAAGTCAGAAGAGCTGGAGGCAGGAGATGCTCCTTCAGCCCTTCCCATATATGACTTTTCCCAAGGCTCCCAAATCAGCTTTGCAGTTACCTCTGCAGGCAGCAAATCATTCTTTCCTCAGCAATGAGCTGAGTAGTGCTGGCAATGATGAACCCCTACAAGTGTTGGGTTTGGAGGCATTCAGCCCTAGCTGCATTATTTCGAATAGCTGGTCACTCATTTTGAAAATGACACCAAAGGGAATTGTACAAGTGATGGAGCATATAAGGAAAAAAGTCTTTAATGTCTTTAAGTCTCTAACATAAGGAAAAAAGTCTTTAAACTGCACCCCCCCTGTAAATTTTTACCCACTGCTATATAGAACAAAAAGCAGATCTTTATAACAACTGTTTGACTGACTGAAAGAGGTGAAAAGCAAAGTTTAAGCTTGATTAATGGGTATGTGTTGAAATATCTCTGCATGTGTTTAATCAA
Source organism: Brachypteracias leptosomus (assembly GCA_013401335.1). NCBI lineage: Eukaryota > Metazoa > Chordata > Aves > Coraciiformes > Brachypteraciidae > Brachypteracias > Brachypteracias leptosomus. The sequence goes on from VYZX01001308.1 coordinate 121,736, forward strand.
AAGCAGATGTTCTATTTGCAGGGTGTTTTTCATAATCTGGGAAAATGATGCTAGCAATTTATTTGCCAAAGACAACAGGAAAGGGGATATCTAATTAGTATGTTCTATAGGGTTGAGGCCACCAACTGCTGGTGCACATGCACACATCACCTGATCTGTGTAATCAAACATGCTCAAGGGACTGAGTCCTCCCACTGCTCAGTAGATAATTCATGTTCAACCAAAATGAGGAGACTTTCATTGCAAATGCAGCTCAGTGTAGCAAACTCTTGGGCAGCCAAGCTCCCATAAAGGTTGCTCTATCAAAAATTAATTACACTTATTTAATTCCTCTTCTTGGGCTACTGCTGCCCTTCTCCCCATCCCCACCCCTTCCTCTCAGTTTAATTGACAAAGAGGGGGTTAGCCAGTCTGTTTAGGAACATGACACCCAAAAAGAATACTGCAGTTCCCTGAAAAATCATTTAATAACCTCCCAAGACCAGCATGTGGGGAAGAAAAACATTAATGCAGTGTAAGAGGAGAGAGAAATTTATCAGAGGCTCTGGTATCCTCATTGCTTCATCAAGGTAATAAATAAATAAAGAGATCATCAGCATCTGAAGAGTCGTGGGGCTTCTTTCTCCACTTTCTAGAGAGATTAATCTTGCTGAGGTAGAAAGACAGAGTTAATACAAAAGGCCAATGGCTGGAGAGTCTTACTAGAGAAAGGAAGGATCAGGTGGGCTCAGTCAGAGAAACTGCCAGCCATTTCCAAGGGAAATCACAGCTTTTGATATGCAAATAGCTCTAAAACTCCCAAAGTCTTGCACACCAGCTACCCCAGGCTGCCAGGTTCCCCGGCTGGGTCGCCACAGAGCAATTTTTGCCAATTATATATCCTTGTTCCCTCATCGGTCCATTTTTCTACCCATTGTTACACTAGCAACTATTGTAAAATACTCCCAGTTGGGGCAAATAACCTCCCTTTTCAGCTCCCCAAAAGACCATCTAGCAGCACAGTTCCTAGCAAGGTTGCTACCCAGCTGACACAACAATTTGCAAAGATTTTTTTCTTTCCCCTGCCACAAACCTGCCTTTTATTCTGTGTGCCTCATCATCAAAAAGCTGATTTCCAATTTACAACCTCTTCTAAATCCCAGCCTCTTGAGCCTCCTCCTCTCAATCCCCTGAACAGACTTAACCCCAAAATTAGAAAGTAGGGAAAAAGGCAAACTTTTCTTTCCTTGTTGGAGCACGTGCATGGATGTTTTATACCAGTTATATACCCTGGATAATGCAGTCCTCAGTGACACACTTTTCTTTCTCAGGCTTTTCTTTTAAAAGCATTGAATGCTGATGAATAAATGTCAATTTCCCACCCAATGTTAAGGTATAAAACTGCTTCATATATAGTTGGGTTTAAGTGCTTTGATTTTTGCAATAATCCAGCAAAGGTTCAGGCTTTCTTTCAAAATTAGCACTGAAAACGAAGAGAAATAAAACGATTCTGGGGTATTAGTGAAATTATAAACCAGAACTCACAGTGGGCATTATGATTGAATGTATGGAGACGACGAACATCTGAACTCATATTGCAGAAGTTTTATATTTTCAGCTAATCCATAAACTGCTTTTCTAATTCCCTAAAAGCATATAAAAATATGGACAATTCGCTTAAAGCGTCTCCATCAATCCAATCATAGGTTGCAAATGATAACAAATATCTGTGCCACTAAAAATGGCCCACCTGATTAAATTAAAACTGATTTTGCAGTCCCTGTTAGGGTCATTTTCTGCTGCTTAGCCTCAGCTTTCCCTGGGGAGGATTGTGAGCAGCACTCTGAGCTTGGTCTCCTGCTCTCCTCGGTGAAGAGGTTCAAATATACAAAGGCATTCTGTCTTTTAAAGAACTGGTTTGGATGGAAATCTCTCAAATGAACCAATTAAAAAAAGACCAAAACAAGCTGAAGAAGACTCAGACAGAAGTAGTGCAGCTGGAGAAAATCAGTGTGAGAAAATTCAATACTAAAATGCAGAACCTTAAGGAGAAGGATTTGGCCAGATGTCTCCAATGGTTGGTTTGACCTTCTCAGTTTTACCCTTGCACACCCCTCAGCACCCAGTGCTCTGGTCAGGATCACTTGTCTGTCCCAGGGGACACTGCTGACATCCCCACTTTATCTTCTGTATTCTTTTTGAGAGAAGACACTAAACTAATTCTGGACATGCCTTTTATACCCTTTAGACATTGATGCTGGCCAGGATATTTTGCCTCATTATCTTGTAGTTCCAGTTCTGTTTGTCATCGTCCTGTCACCTTATCTTTATATAATTTGGAGTCCCTCTTCTGTAGCAATTAAAAATGTCATTCCTTTAACCCCTGTTTTGCTGGTTCTTCTGGTGCTTTCCACACATTTCCATTCCCCTACACTTATGAACAACACCAGCCTCTGTGCAGCAACCTTTGCCTGGGTATGAAACAATCACCATTCAATCATTAAATACCAGCTTGCTTTACTCTGCACTTTGTTTTAGTTGCTTTTACCATGATGGGGCACGTGGCTGCATACAGAAATCCCAGCATACCCAGTCACCACTGCAGCAGAGAGACCCTGGAAGCATCTGTTTTCTGTATGCAGATTTCTTTTGCCACTGCACATGGTAAACCCTGGAATCACTGTACCTTGGAAACTGTCCCAGGCACACAAGGGAGACTGGGAATCACACCCTGGAATCAAACCGCCCACATTTAGTGACAAAATCTTGGACACAAGCTCTGAAGATGGGAAGCAAAGAGGTGCTCAGCTAATATTATCTGGTAATGTGAAGCTAACTATAGATAAAAAGGGCTCCCTGCATCCAGAAAAGCAGCCATTAGATTGGATTACATTGGACACGAGGGATTAGGGAAGAGATGGCCCAGCAGTGTTGCTTTGCTGGCTACATGCATCCAAAGACCTTCCCCACACCCTGTGTTTGCAACTATAATTTGGAGTTAAGATTGGCATGGGACATTTCTGGGTGCCCAGAGCTGAAGTTCTGAAGCCCATGAACTCCTACTTTGGCAATGACAGTGCTGGGTAGGTTGCCCATTGAGCCAAGCAGAAGGAAGACCAGAGCAAAGCCCCCCCAGACTTGGGCAAAAGAGCTGGATGTGTGGGTGTCCCAGCACACCTGATGCTGTTGCTCACAGCTTGTAATGAGGCAAAGCCCTGGGCCAAGAGGTGATGCTAAAGGCTGGTCCAGACCTGGAGACTCAGCAGACACAACTAGTGATGTGTTATCTTTGAATGCAAGTGAAAGGCACCAAGAGGATGATAGTTCCCAGCTGCAGGTGCACCTTAAAGATGCTCTTTTCCTTTTTCCTTATTCTTTGTAAGATATCATCCTTAATCTTCAGCACAGTTCTCTCCCCAAACCTGGAAGCCTGAATGGAAATGACAATTTGCTCCTCTCACAGCTAATTGGAACTAGAGCCGAGATATTTCACAAGAGAAAAATGATGAGCTGGCTTCCCTGCATCTGCTCTGTCTCCATCTCTGCATTTCAACTGTCTCGCCTGCTCTGCAGAGCTGCCAGTCAGCTCCTGGGGACACTCTCTACTTGACAGCTCGTGGGAGGGTCTGACTTGCCCTCATCTCCTCTGTGTGCCTTCATGTCCTCAGGCTGAGAGACACCATCTGGGAGCTGGACCTGTGGACAAGGCGGCTGCTGAGGAAGTGCCCTGTAGTTACGGGTCTCCTCATTACCACCGTGGCAGCTGTTTTCTGAGCTTGGAGGAGTTCCTTGCTAACAAAGGAGCTTTGCCCTCCTTCCACTGAGCTACATCTTCTCCTTGCCTGCACCTCGAGGAGCTGGTGGCTGCCTTGCCTCTGCCTCACCTCAGTCAACTCCATTTATTGAAGAGGTTTAAGGTGCTGTGTATGAAAGCCTCCCTGATGGAGGTATCACAAGGCTTTGCTTTGCCCACAGATGATGATTTCATCTCGTTAGTCTTAATGTCAGATTTTGGTGCTGCCTTCTCCACTGTTGAGTGAGGGCTCCTACCACCCCCTGAATGCAGCAGCTTTGTAAGAAAAAAATACCCGGACAGAATAATTTCTTTTTTCTTGCAATAATCCTGAAAATGGGCCACGACTGACAAGTCTGAGGCAGAGGGATTTGAAGCACTGGATTTTCTTTCTTCAGAGTATTTTACATGGAAACAGTGGATGCCACTGTCATTGCAGGAAGGGTTAGGAGAACATTAAAAGGGTTAAGACCTTAGCTAGGCTTGAGAACACCTATCAGCCCTGCTTTTCTCTACTGCTCTATCCCATCAGGTTTCTTCCTCCATCTCTTTCAAATACAAACGTCTATAATTGCCTAATTCATAAAAATTCAGGAGGCAATAAAAGGAATGAAAAAGCTTCTGCTCACATACCTCAGAAACACCAACATTACACAAAATTATTACAAATAAATCAAATAAGCCTCTCAAACACCTAAAGTGACACGTAAGCCACGTTCAATTCCTGCCCTGCAAGCTGCTGAGCCTGTGAAACGTAGTCAAAATGCAGAGCACAGAGGAGAAATGTGTCAGCCTCTTTAGAAAGCTGCTCATACCACGGGGAAGGGCTGGTTCACATTAGTGCCTCTCAGTCCTCAAACTGCTTTGTTTGGGAGGTGTAAGAGCTGCCCACAGGTTGTACCTACACAAGCAAATGGAATGTGACACAGAGCCAGAACACTGTGGTGCGTTGCTTCTTGTACTAATAAATATTTAAGGATCAAGCTGAAGTGCTTCCACTTCAGCATCAGATCCTGTTGCAACGGGCAAGAAAACAACTTGCAAATTGCTACCCGTAATGGAAAATAAAAATAAAAAACAAAGGATGTTGATAAGCTTAGGATAATGGGTCATATTTTTGGAATTGATTTTTGTTTCTCAGTAAAATTCCACAGACTTTATTTTTCCTTTTTTTTTTAAAATACTTTCTAACAGCCAGCTCTGTGCCTCTCCTCATAGGGCAACCATGAGGGAATGGAGAGAAAACACTGCCCATGGACCACATTTCAAAGCTCTTTTCTTCATGACATTTTGTCTAGGGAGGAGAAGAAAGCACATCAGCCATTCAGAGCTGGAGGATTCTTCTCCTCTCTTCCTTTTTTTAGTGTCAAGTGAGAGACTTACCCACCTCAGTCCCCAGTGATGCTCGTTAGCAAAATGTCCTGGCTCCAAATGGCAATGCCAAAGCATTTAATAAACCTGCCTTCCCCAGGTGGTTCCAGCACCCTGGGATGAGCAATCACAGCTTCACCAGAAAGCCTGGAAATAATATTTGTACAGCTCACATGACAAACAGGCATGGGCAGAAAGCATTTACAAAACCAGGCCGTGTTAATTGCTTCTGGGAGTGCCTAGAGATTGCTCTACCTGAAAATATTTGAGGGTTTTGATGAAAACTCATATATTGTGGCACACGGACAGCAAAGCTAACATTTCACCCGTTGCCTTTCTGGATTTTGAAATGGAGCACAAAGGGAAGAAAAATGCAGCCTGTATTTAAAAAAAAATAAAGAGCCACATCTGTGTTCAGGAGCTCATTCCAAAACTCCCTGTCCCTCTCTGTTGGCTTTCATGGCTGAACAGTCTCTTGATAAAGTAGAGTAGGTCATAAATTTGGGATTTACTTCAAGAACTACAGTGCTTACACTTCTTGGGGCATTTCTTGCTTGAAAATTAGGAATTCAGGAGAAAAAAAAGCAAAAGGGGGAAAGGAGCTCAAGATTTTCTCCTAGGAAAACCTCCCATCCTCACTTCTACAAAGAGATTGGCTTCTGTGGACACTTTTCTCTGAGTTAGGGTGAAACCTGTGGTGTAAAAGGCCTTTCACTTGCTGGGAATGTTCTTTCCTCTCTATCAGGAAAGCCCCTCAACCAAAGAATAAATTCCTAAAGCTAGTTTTTGAGTGGGAAGTTTTCTATTGATTAAAAAAAGAGAAGAATAAAGGAAAGCAGTGACTTTCCACTGTCTTTACCAGCTTTATTTAAGGTGCCAGGACATTTCCACTGATTCAGTGGGAGAAGGAGATATGTTTGGCCTCACTATGGGTTGTACTTTGATTATTCCAAAATACCCATTTATTTTTCTCAACTGGTGAAAGAAAAGTAACAAATGTAAATATACTTTCTTATTTCTGAAGGCTGGTGTGGAGTTAGCTTGGAGAAAGCTTGAAAACTGACGCTAGCAAGATTCTGTGGAAAAAAACAACCATTTAAAATTCATAGTTTGGGGGTTTATGAGATACAAATCCATTCTGTTCCATTATAGACTAGAAGGGATTTCTCACTGGGATGCCAGAAGTCAACGGGAAACAGAGATGGACCAGAGAATCAGAATGACTCTTTGGGAGGTTATATATCTTTACCTAGGGTAATTAATGCTGCAGACTGACAGAAGACAAGGAAACATGCCTAGGAAACATATTACACAGAAAATATATTCTACAGAAACCTACATTCACTTTAGCACAACCCACATCTGACTTTCTAAATACCTTTGTCAGTGTTCCCATTAGGTTTACTTAGCAAATATAAACACAGCCCAAGAATTAGCCTTAGGGTTTAGGTGGGAGCTACCTAAAATCTTGTATATAGCCCGTTCCTTCCACACTCTTTGCTGCACATTGGGCTGCTTGGGGCTGTCATTTGAGGGGCAAATCAGAAAAGAAAGAACACGGAACAATGCAAAAACTCTGATTTCCTCCCTCGTGCACACAGAGCATGTCCCAGCACTTCAACAGTAGAATTTCATAAGTAAATAGGAGATTGGATTGAATCTGGTGAATCCACGATGTGGATTTTCGCTACTGAGGGGCTGTCATTTTGAAGGGTGATTGAAGAGCTTTGAATGTTGTTGCCATCCTGGGTGTTATGAGATGCATGCATCTCCCTGTGCTGCCTGAGATCCCTTCCAGCTATTCCAAAAGAGCAGCTATTATCCTCTGCAGGCAAGCTTGTTTTGCACCACGGCAGATATTAGAAGGAAGCCTATGTAATCATTTATAGCGTGTGAGGATCTTAGGGCTGCAGCTGAACCCTTTCAAATAGGCTGGAATACATTCTGGCATCACAAATATTCTTCATCATTACTCGTGCTCCTCCATCTCAGCAAATCCCAAGGCAAGCAGAAGGGCTCCTAGGATGGCAGCAGTGAGCACTGGAGCTGACGGATTTGGAATGGAGGTTGAGGAGACCAAAAAAAAAAGGCAAAATAATTGTTATGCTGCACAACACGTACTCACAGTCAATAGTCCATGAAGAAGTAATTTATGTGGGCATATTGACATTGCAAATTTTCAGTGTCCTCTTTAAAAAGACACTATTTCTTCTGAATTTCCTCCGGAGGTGAATGGCAGAGGTCTCTGAGTCCCAAGAAGATGCACAAGGTCCTTGAAATAAAAAGAAGCCATAATGGCTTGCAGTGATACACTCCTCCCAAGTTTTCAGCACAATTATATGCTTATTACTTGGGAAGAGTTAGAAAACAAGCAAGCTGCAGCTTTTAATGAAGCTTTCATAGCAGTGAGAAGAACTATGAAAAAGCATTTAAAGCAGCTCATCTCCTCCTCTATTCAGGCTCTCTTTCATTTCCAGAGGCAGTTGCGATGAGAAATTGGATGCTCTCCAGTTTGGATTTATAAGGAGGCAGAAAAGGAGATAATGGCAGAAGCCTGTGCTTTCGTGCCCCATGGAAATTCAGAGCATCTTAAACGTTTGATCAGATTTTGAGGAACACAAGACAAAAAGGCAGCAGATATTTCCAGTCATGCATTTTAAAAACCCCAAAGAGCTTTGCAGAGTCTCCCTGCACCCAGAGCTGCTGCAGACCCTCCTTTCGTCATTCTGGGGGAAGATGTAGAGCGTGGCCATCTACTGAGCTCTGCGATCTGATTATAAACCCCTGACTCAGAGCAGCTAAAAGTTATGCTTACAATGCACAGACATACATCCCAGCCCTTTGTACTGTCATGCTGCCACCCTAACAAGCTAGAAATATGTATGTGAGCGGAGAAGACATTTCAGGATCAGAGGAACAGTCAGTTAACAATATATTACTGAGACTGATTTCCTTGTCACTCCATAAAAACTAAATGTGACCCCAATGGAGACACTTTTTATTATGGGGAAGCAATTTTCTTACCCTTTTATGGTACTCTTTATTACCAGCATTATTCACAATTCTCTAATTAGAGAGCCCAGCATTGTTAGGCTGGTTTTTACTCTTTGATTCAGATGCACACAGGCATTACAGATGCCACGAGAAGGTGTGTTAGTGCAATAAGGCTGAACAATACTTCTCCTTTTCATTTTTTTTTTCCCTACAGAGGCCACAATATTTTCATAGGAGTCTCCTCTAATCCCGTGACCTTACAGATGCTCTTGAAAAGAAGTGATGAGGCTGAACAACCCATTCATTTGTTTTCCTGTTTAAAAGAGCCTGTCTGAAACTTTGCAATCAAAGCTTATTTCAGGTTTTCTTTCTCAAAGTATACACACTCATTAAGTGAAAAAAGGAACAGATTTGATGTATGCAAAATTGCTCAAATTCAAGGGCCTGGATTCAGCAACTTGCCTTCCCCTTCTGTGCTCTCCAGGAGGGAGCTTGGCCTTGTATCCCAACATGGAACTACCACGAGGAACTGAAGAATGAAGCCACTGCTTTGTAGGTGCCTAAAACCTGACCAAGGCAACTTAACTTTGAGAACAATATTGCTTCTTGCTCCATCTGTTTTCATAATAATTGCTATTCATAAAATATAAAACCTGAACGTAAAGAGAACAAAATATGGAACATTTCTGGGTTCCCAAAACGTTTCTGGGCAACTGTGGAGAGGTCTTATTATGCAGCAAGGCATTAATACCAGAGAGGGTACAAACTGCCCCAAATCTTCCTTTTTCCAGACCTTGAAGAGTCATAACTCTTTGGCATTTTGAGGGACATTGTGAATCAATTCCCTACTCAGGATTTCATTTTGAAGACCCAGTACGGCCCTAAATGTCAGCTGTGTGGAAATGGTTCCTCTCTTTGGTTTTTGTTTGGATTTTTCCATCTGAAGCCTGTCTATATTTCACTGCCTGGGAGTCAGTGAAGGGGTTTTACAGCAGGTCTGGTGGAGTGCAGTTCTCCAATTACAACCTAGCTGTAAAATATACAGTAGGGTTTTTTTTCCTTTTTACTTCCAGGCAATAAGTTTTGGTCACATCAGTTAAAACCACCTAAAAGGAGAAAGAAAGAGAGAAATGACTGTTCAGTGAACCTCGGGAGAATTATGAAGTTCTACAGCCTCAGAAGGATTTCAGGCAGTTTTATATTGCCCAGCTCAGCTCACATTTATATCATCTGTCTCAGGGCCTGAAATGAGCTAAGCTAGGAGCTGGATGGAGAAAAGAACCTCTGCTGACTGATGTATCTAAGAAATCTGGCTTGGATATGGCTGGATGAAACAGAAAAGAGGGTTTCTAGCTGCAACAGAAGGTGAACTTTGCGAGAATATATTTAATGTAAGCAAGAACTCAATGCTTAAGAAAAAGGAAAAAAGTTGGACGTGGAGGAAAGCAAAGAATCATTAAAGGACCAGGAATTTTTTACAAGTGAAACACTTCCATGGGAACTTTGTTATGTCCAAATTACTGCTTGAACTCAGAGGAGGAAAAGCTGCAGCAGCCTGGGAGGTTGTGCTGCAAATGTAACTGCTCTTCCAGATGAAAAACATGAACACATCCTAATTCGGTGTAATTATCCAACTGTGCCTGGATTTCAGCTCTGCGAGACGCCGGGAAAGTCTTCTAAGAACCTGGAGATATTCTGAAGCTGAATGTTCTGCCAGTGAAGATTTATCTACAGTTTCACCTGATAAGATTTTTCATCTTGTTGTGAACAGCATCATTTACCATACTCTGCATGCTGTAGTGCATCCATATATGTGGAGAAGAACTGGATTGATTCTCTTCAGGCTCCCTGCCACTAAACTCAGCAAATTAGCTGCTCATGATTCCAGCAAATGACTGCTCGTTTGTTTTGGGGTTTTTTTTTCTAGTGCTCCAGGAGAAATTGAACTGTAAAGCTTTGGCTGGGAAGCTAAGAACTTGTTTAGAAACTCCCGAAAGAGGAAAGAGATATATGGCTGCTGTTATAATTAGTAAAGTAGTGCAGCAATATGTGAGATGGTTATGATATCTCAGAGAACCCAAAGAAATTAAGCTCCATTTTTCTTGGTGTCTTTTCTGTAGAGGTGGATGTGATGTGTATCTCATTCAGGGCTAATATCCAGGCGTAGCAGAGCTGCTGGAGGCTGCTCTGCTGCTTCCCTGCAGGCCCCAGAAAGGCCCTAGAGCACATCCTCATTGAATTCTTTGCCTAACGTGGGCAGGTTAAGAAGCTCTTCAGTCAGCAGGGGTTTATCAAGAGCAAAAAAAGTGGGATCTGAATCCTGAAGTTTTCAACTTTTGCCATTCACCACCACTGTTTTGTTTTGAACGTGGACTCCACATTGAAATGGGTCAGATTTTTGGTTCCCATTGAAAAAAAATAAATGCTAGCATCAAGGAACAAAAACTGCAGTTAGAAAATATGATGGAAATCAGGAAAAAAATTTTGACTTAGGTTATCCAGGACTAGGTAGGACAGAAAATTCATCTGAGATGTGACGAGATCTGTGAAGTCATTGAAGAGAGAAGTTCTGGTTCAACGAGCTGAACAAAATCAGGAGCCAGCACTGATAAACCCACCACCTATCGCCAGACCTCCAAATCAAATGACCTGCTCCTTTCCTAACACTAGAATTACCCAATTATCCACACAGGCTGTGTATGCAGAACATATAAAGCTATCTAAAAGAACAAGAATCTTCACATTTAGGGTTTGCACTGTACTGAGCACCTCAGAAGTGCAGCACGGGCAGCAAGCACTGTTATTGATACTATTCATAATATTTCTTGAGCAATATCTCCCCTGGAGGCCAGTCTCTGAGGTAGTACCATAATGTTGGAGGACCTGACATTACTGGCATCAATCCTTTGTCTTGAGCAGGGTAGAGTGGCAGAGGAAACAACAGGGGAGTAGATAGAGGGGATTGAAGAACAGGAGAATTCACACACCAATTATTCTCCATCTCATCTGGCTGGTCATGGACGAGGCACCCAATTAAAGTGCTTTACAAACACAGGACAAAAATAGCCTCTGTCCAAACCAGCTTGCATTAAATTTCCCAAAATAGAAAAAAAATCGTCCTCTTTTCAAATTTAATGCAGTTACCCTCGTCTCCCTAAGCCCGGATAAATCCCACGTGACTTTAGAGTGGCATAGAAATAGCAGAAATAACCATCTTCAGAAGGAAGATGACATCTTTAATGGAATGAGGCACCCTTCACTGCTCTCCACTCCACAGGGACCCCCCACATGTTCCCTTTTAGTTGAGAGGGACCAATCTATCAGGGTGTATCTGGGCTCCATGTCCAGCCTAGGAGTTAATCTGTGCTTGATGCATTATCAGAAACTGCCTTTTCTCCTTGGCCAGAGATAGGGGATGTGGCTCCTTCTGCAAGAAGGATGAACCCTCCTCAATGGTGCTGGAGTCAAGCGTGTGGGATATTAAAATCCTGCAGCTGAAGTGGTTCCTGGGAGAGGTCAAAGACTGTGTAACGAGGGCTCAAAAGAAACATGGGTGGGAAGATTGGCTTTGTCAAACACAGCTTGTTTCCTAACAAGGAACAAGGTTTGTGGTGCCCACCACACACAACCTCCTGCCTGTCTGACACCCAGGCTCACACTCAGCCTCTCAGTTCACCCCAGTCAGTGCTGTTAAATTAGAATTGACTGCCAGGGGCTGACAAACAAACCAAACCCAAAGAAACCCATTTCTAAGGAGGAATACAGTCTATTTCACACACTGTGATACAAAAGTAGGTTGTAGACTCCTCAGGGTAGGATTTGTATCTCCCTGTGTGTTTTTCTGATGCTAAAACCACATTACCCAAGGTAATTATGGCTGTAGCACAAATAATAAATACTAACAATTATCACCAAAGAACAGATGATAAACGATGGGTATATTTTTAAAAGTTTGCATTCAGAATGAAATGTCCTTTTCATTGCAGAGATCCTGTGTATGGACCACCGAGGAGTTATCATGTTATTAGATTAACGAGATGCTTCTATAGTTAAATTGTTATCACTGTGTGCAGCAATCCTTAAATTATTAAACACATAATATATTTTCTCACTTAATTGTTCTTGATCTCCGTTTATCTTGTTAATCTAAACAATCATGGCCAAGCAGCTTTTTCAATTTTTTAGAGGGTTTTGCATTTTCAAAGCTAAATTAAGAGGAAGTCTCGAGCATTTCATTAAAAACACCAGAAGTTTTGAATTGTTGCGGATGGATTTATGTTCATGGAAATGAAAACATCTAAATAATTGATGGCAAACGCTTAAACTGATTTAGCTGTGGGAGAAATTGTGCCAACAATTGCCTCAGTGTAAGTTTGGAGGAGCTGGATCAACAGACTGTCAGATTAAACCGAATTTAAACACACACAGGATTTAGGTTGGGCCTTATTTCTCTTCACGCTGAACAGGTTTTGGGTCTAGTGGCTTTGGGAGGGCCCTTTTAAGGAAAAAAATCAACAAGTGCTATGATGTAGTTATTTGGCTAATTGATTACTGTATTTTATAATCCTTCCAGGATCAATTTTCTCTCTATATTTAGAGAAATAATTTTAAATGGACTATGCCTATGAATACCTCCATGTTGTTTGCCCTCTCCACAATGGCAGGCTCTGCTTGTACACTATCTTTTTTCTGTATTTTTTTTTTTTTTCCTGTATTTTCAGTATCTTTTTTATATGTCTGAGAGCCTGAGGTGTAAGGGCAGAGTACAGGACACTTGTATCTTGCAGGTGGGGCTTATTCACCCATGCAGGGAAGTTTTGTAGCTCAAACACTCTCAGGACTATGTTTTCTTTCTATACAGGACAGGTTATACATAGAGATAACACAGGTTAATAGTTGGACTCCAAGATCTTAAAGGTCTTTTCCAACCTAAACGATTCTATGATTCTAATATTTTTACAATTGTAACATGATAAAATAGATAAGAAAATACATGGGAGCCTTTTTAATCATTTGTGATGTAAAGGATGAAGGATGCAGGACCTTGCACACAAATACTGTATTCAAACCATCTTGGTACTTGGGGCATAAACAAGCAGGGACTCAGAGGTCTGCAAAAATCCTTTGTGCAGCCATCCTTATGCAAGTATAAATCAGGAGCAAATCCTGCCCCTAGAAATCAGGGCTCGAGCTGCAGTTCAGCCTGTCCAACCTACATTTCTCAGGAGTTTCCTTGTTTCCACCTAGAGATGGTGCTGGGTGGGAGCAGAACATCTCCACGCGTGGTCAGTGAAGCCTCTGCACTGCTCACACCACATCTCAGAGCCCAGCTCAGTTCTCCAGCCAGCTGTAGTAGAGCTCTGTGGTCTTGGGCCAAGCACTTGCATTTGGCCTCCTTGTTTTCTTTTCACTTTAACCACTTAGACAAAACTACTTCTTTCCCCAGCGAGTTTCGGCTGCAATGTGGACCTTCCAACATAAACAAGAAATAACAATCTGTCATTTTCCAGCTGTAATACCTCTGCCAAAAAAAAATAAAGGCACAAAAAAGTCAGTTCAAAGCTGGCAGAGGCTGTGATCCTTTGAGCAGCAAAGACATCTTCCAGGTTGGAAACTCGTGTGCTGTGCTGGCTCCACAGCATCAATGGATGAGCTAAAAGTGCAGCAGCTCCAAGGCTGGACAGATATGGACTTGCTAAGACAGGGATCACTGAGCCTCGTATATGGGAGCACGTTTTGAGGGAAAAGTCCCACTTTGCAGCAAAAATACAGCTTGAAATGGTGCAGGGAGAGGGAAAGCACCAGGGCAGATGCTTTCCTGGGCTTCGCCTGAGCTCACTTGCTATTTCTCTTAGAAAAGGTTTAATTAGGTTCAGATACACTATTTTTTTTCTCTCCCAAGCGAGGAACAAGCCACTTCTCTGAATACAAATTTGGCCCCTATCAGAGCCAGGTCTGATGAGTTTCTTACAGATGGAAAGAAGGAGAGTGAAGCCTTCTGAGCTCTGGGTGAAGACCCTGGGGGTGTGTGACACCCACACCTCCTCCAGTATATTTTGACCATTTCCCTCTCATTTCTGTCCAGTCTTCCTAATTCTAAATCCCTCTTCTTGCTTTGTCTTTTCAATGTTATTTGTACCGTTTTATCCTCACCGTTCGGTTTTTTCCCTTCCATAAAAAACAATAAAATATTAATGTGGCATAAAAAACCCTCTGTCTGTGCTGGTAGGCTCCTGAAAGCGTTGACAAATCCATGAATAAAATATGAGTCTTTATTTTGCTCGTGGTATATCAGATTTCACGTGTTTATTATATTTCCTCTGAAGTAAGCTTGTCCAACAGAGTTTTTTCCTTGTTTGTTTGCCTGCCTTTATTTGAGGTACCCCTTGATTTATTAACCTCTGGAAAAAGCTAACGTCTGATGTAGTCTTACATGAAACATGAAACTTTCATTTGGATCAATTTTCTAGTCTCTCTCATCTGAAACAGAAAAAAACCCCAACAACTTTGCTTATCCCAGCAAAAGCACATTTTTTTCATCCTTGTGCTCCTGAGCTGCATCTTCCAGTATTACCTCGGCCTAAGAAATATCTTTTTAGTGCAATGGGTGATGTCCACTATAAACCCCACAAAATCCCCAAACCTGGGGTGTTGTAACAGGAACACTATTTTCTTCAGAAAAGAAATCTTTCTTTAGCAACCTTCATCATTTTTCTCCCAACTGCACACTAATGTGAAAGTTTAAGCGTGGTTGGGGTTTTTTTAGCTATAATTATGCCTTAGACTCTTTATGATGGCAATATCAACCTACAGTTTTTCTGCCTAAAGTTCTGCTGCTCGTTTGGGTGGCATGTTCTTCAGCTCATCTGAGCAGAGATGGAGTCTTTATGACATCTGTGAACCAGAGATGAACAACTGTCACTCCAAGGGATGATATCAAAGGTAGCTGCTGGCATAAAGGAAGAAATCTCTGCCTGTTTAGGCTCTTTGGGTTGTCCCTATGGGGCTCACAGCATTCAGAGTATAGATTTTCCCACTCCAGAAATACAGGTGAAAATCCTGATTTAGTTTAGTTTGAAGAAGAAAAGTCTACTCTTGAAAAGCATATTATGCATTTAGAAGAGAATAAGAAGGATGCCCATGAATCCTTAAAATAATTAATATAGAAATTTCAACCTTAATATGCAACATTAAAATATGAAGCCTTTTATGGTTCATTCTGAAAGAGGCCTGAAAGTTTGATAACTCTGCATAGTGTTATGATAGCTTTATAATTGTACTATAGACACATTTCTTATTAAATATTTCTCAAGTAAACTCTGCTTCATGCTTAATATGACATTAAGCTCAGCAATGGCCACCCAAAGAGGAGACAAGCAAAAAGGGGGCTGAAATCCATGTCCCCAAATCTCACAAGCCTAAGCAGAGCTTCAAGGGAAAATGTGGGGTTTGGCTTACAATATTTCCTGTAGTATTTATTATATTTACTTATTACTAAGGATTAATGACATAGTGGACAAATACCAGTGTATACAGAGGATTTGAATTCTTCTTTCTTTTAAACAAAATTCACCTGCACAACACATCCAACTCAACATTTTTCCTTCCTATATTCCGGTAATTCACTCCAACACCTTAAAGTATAAACGAGATGATTAATAACTAGAAAGAACTAATTTGCCAAGAGTGTTTCCTACTTTAAGTGTAGAGTCATTACAGAGAAGTGTGACCTGCATGAGCCTGGGTTACTTTAGCCCCCCTCACAGATCTTTAGCAATGCAGCAATTTAAGCAACCATTTAAGAGCTTTCTTAGAAATAAAGGGATTTTTCTCCACACATCAGTAGCAGCATTTGCCTTCTCTGTGAAGGACGCAGGTATTGATAATTATTGGATGCATTTTCAGACCCTTGAGGAAGGGTGCACAGCTGAGCAGGGAGCATCTCCCACCACCCTTCCACTTCATGACTCTTCTTCTAGAGCCTGTAACTGGCTGAATTCATAAAACACTGACAAGAACATGGAAAAAGACCAAGTGGATGAAAAGGGACAGTGAGAGGAGTGCATGTGGAATGAGATCAGGTGCTGCAATGGCCTGAATTGTGGCATCGAGGGATTTCCAGCAGATGAACGTGACCAATGGCAAATGCAGATGCAAACCAAGACCTACCCACAGACACTGCAGGCAAAGAAGAAAGGAGCTTGGATGGTTTGAACAGCCAACTTGAACCATTCTGCTCAGGCTAGAAAATACAAGGTGATGATAGGACTTGTTACCTGAAAAATGAGGTGAATTTGCTGAGCAGTGAGAAAATACATGGCATCTTCTTCTCAAGCATGAATCATAGCGTTCCACTTTTATTTTTCTTTTTATTTTTAGTGAAATGCTCCTTAGAGGAATGATGGTCACTGTCTTTTGTGGAACTCAGACAAAAGAGCCCACTCTATCGATCGCTGCTGCTTACTGCAAAGTTATAATTAAAAATAAGCATTAGAGCTGGGTCCAGTGTAACCTGGCACTCCACAGCTGGCTGTGTACAATAAAAATCACATCATGTCCTCCTCGTCAGAAAAGCCATCACCGATCCAATTTCCAAGTTCTGCTGTGGTAATTGAGGGCTGCAGGAGGCTGTTCAGCAAAACTCAAAATTAGGACTCAGCTGAGAACCTCTCAGCATCTCAGCCCCATTTGGTGCAAAATCTGGGCAGGCAGCACTGCAGAATGAGGTTTAATATTACAACAAACTCAGGAGTCTATCACTCTGCATACCCCAGAATTAAGAGCATTTAAAGTAGACACCAGGCAGTGGATACATCTTATTTTTATGAGCAATTAGTTTCTAAAAAGGGTACAGAACTTTTATAACTGCTAACTTCTGGAGTCTGAGAGCTTGGGTGGGTTTTTTTTGGCTAGGGAGAAGAATGATAACACTGCCAGATGATCAGTCTCTGCGACTGGAAGAGCCTTCTCTGGGTACATAAACAGTGTGAAAATATATGCCATAAGTGTATTTATAAATATGGCCAGCACAGGACATGTTTAAACAGGAAAGGTCAGGATTAAGCCCTGAGGAATCTCATTTTAGCCAACCCGGAGCCTGCATGTGCTCACTCACATTTCACAGTGCAAATCGCCTCTATTACAGTTTATTCTCTTTTTTCTGGGAACTGGAACTGGGTAATTTTAAACTACAGTCTGTATTTTGATTCTCAGCCCCCAGGCCATCACTGTGGCAGGATGCTGTACCTTTGAAGAGCATCTCAGTCCTTGAGCAGCCTGCCCTCGACCTCAGCACTACCCCAGAACCTCTAATCTCTCAACTTTTGTCCATTTAAAAAAAAAAAAAACCAGCAAGTACATTGTGATCTTATCTAGCCACTGATTTGTGGTAGCTGCTGATCTCCCAGGCTTTGGTGGGAGATGGATGATCCGAGCTGTAAATTACTAAGGCAAAGAAAAGGGGGGAGCCTGTGAGATTACTAATCAATTTCCCAAAGAATTATCTAGCAGAAAGGCCAGGTTTAAATTGTTTCATATTTCTCTTTAATTTAAAGAAACCCATCTGAGGTGACCTGCTGGCATCTGTCTATGTTGACTTTCATGTATTTTATTGGTCTTTTAGCATTGCTTCTATTGCTCAGCAGCGACTTTGAATGTCCCTGTAAAGCTTCCTGAAGAAAATGAAGATGCTTATTTAGAAATTTCCCTCATTTTGGGAGGCATTACATTTATTAATCTAATGCTGGATCTCTTTGTATTACTGCTTTTGAGAGTGAGCAGCAATTTAGGCTCTTCTGTGCTAGGTGCTGTGCTTCGGAACGGGACATGGGCTGAATGAAAGAGAGAAAACACGTGGAAGAAAAACTATCACCAGCCCCTTTCACAGAGCTTGAGATGTGGGGAGACTTGAGTTCGTATAAAATAGGCTGTGGCATCATAGGTGATGAACTTTGATGGTGGCGTCTTCATCTCAAGCCCAGGTACCCACAACATCCACCCCCAGACTTACATCTCCAGAGAGATAAGGATGAATCTTTGGGGAGAAGTCAGAAAGAATCAAGGAGAGAAAATGATCATCTGTTGAGGTGTGAATTTGGAAGTTACTGCCAATAGGAGTAACATTGTGAAAATTGCTGTATATCATTTGCATTTTAAAAATATTTAATAGGAAAGCTGCTTTGATTTTAGAGGGTAGAGAAAATTATCTGTCAGCTTTTCTGACATTTGCTCTGTCTCTCAGACAAGAAGGGAGAAAGTCTTGAGGTTTAAAAACAATAATTGAAATTTGTTAATTTGCAGCTCTTCACTTTCGCCTCCAAATAATTGTCATGTAGCAGCTAAAGAAGGATGTGTGATCGTTCCTGCAACAATAACACTTGGAATTAAATGATCTGGGTTTGCTATTAATACATCTGAAGAAATCGCAGCGTAGCTTTCGTAAAAGCTTGATGGAATTTTCTACCCTTTTCTGCAGCCCAGGATCTGATTATCCCCTTTGTTGTTTCCATCAGACACTAATAGTATTTCACGTTACTTAAAAATTGAGGCCAACTTCCTCAGCTGCTGGGAATGGGAACATTGCCTGGGCTCACAGCCCCTCAATTACACCCATGAGAATCTCCCTCTTACTTTAAACAATATAAACTCTTTATGTCACTAACAGCAAGATGCTGCTTTTGTTTGAGATGCTTCAATAAAGGTAAAATACCCCTTCAATAAAGGTAAAATACCCCTTCAATTATTTTATCTTCTCTTTAGCATCCAACATTCATTCCTTCTGATAGTAACTTCGATAATAAGAGGAAAATCCTAAATGGGACAAACAGTTTAAATATTTAAATATAGATGTTAAACCAGTTGCTGTAAGATTATTTAATCTGGAAAAAATGATAAAATGAATCAGCAAAGCCTCAGTGAACAGGAGCAGGGCTTGGAAAGGGCAGGAGTAGGGAGCTTGGTCCCATGTTCCCATTACCAAGAAGTCTGCAATGATAAGGCAGTTTGGTTCAGTGATCGATGACACCAAGAGCTCAGGTGATTTATTCATAAAGACTTTGCTTAGCTTTGAAGTCAGAGAGAATTTTCCCTTAGTAAGGGCTTTGGGAGGAGACCCCAGCTGACAAAAGGCAATAGATCAAGAGGGATGTAATAAGTTTGCGGAATGTGGAATGTCACTTAGGCACAAGCAGAGTCCTTCCCCAGCCCTTGTCCTCGGCTGGGTGCCAAGCCAAGCAGGGCTTTCATTAAGAATGAATCACAAATTTTACAAAGTAAAGATAATCTTGCGCTCCCTGGATTTAGGAGGAAAAAACCCCCAAACCCTGCATGACTAGACCTTAGCTAAATATTACAATATTTACAGAAAAGTCTGTAAACCTTGAGAGGGAGGTGGCACAACTGACATCAGCCCCTTCTTTTCACTCCAATCATCAGCAAGTCCTCACTTTGATTGGACTTTGAGCATCACTTGCAAGCCCTTGAAGAAGAATAGGACTAAGGCTTTATCACAACAGGCTCATCATGAAAGAGGAACGTTTTCTTCTTCCAAGATCTTGTTAACTTCTTAAGGAGCACGTCTTGGGGCTTTATTTTTCTTTTTTTTTTTGCATGTGTCTGCTGCAGGAGGAGGAAAATGAAACATCACTTTGCAGCAAAGAAAGTGGTTTTTTCTTTCCTTTTTCTTTTCAGTGTTGCTCTCAAGGACAATAGGTTATTAGTGGCCTTTCAGTCTCCAGTGCAGGAACTTTTCAGGCTTCAGAAATTTTGCCCTGCTGAGTGAATGCGATCCATTGAATTTCTTTATTACTTTCTTGTTGCTAAGGTCTGTTTCCATTCTTGATAAAATAATTAACTGCTACTCAAAACAGGAGAATGAAACTGGAAGTGGAAGAGTAACAACAAAGAGCTCCTCAAATAACCTCAGAATAGTATGAAATGATTTTTGGTTAGCTACCAGTTCTGAAAAATCTGGGGAAATAATTTTTTATTGGCTTTAACAAGCATTTTAAAAACCTTTTGAACTAGAAAGTAAAACTAAAAGTCTTCTTGTGACATTAAAACCTCCGCTTGTTCTGGGCTTCTAAAAAGTTTGAGATTGTTTAATATTAAATTTTTAAAAAGATGAATGTATTTCATTTAGCCAAACTTTTAAATTATTAGCTTGGGATTCCCCCCCCCCTAATTTTATCATCCTTTTCCTGATTAAAAATCTTAATGAAACTGGCAAAGCATTATATTAGCAATATGAATTGACTTGTCTCTATTTTTTTGAAAAGCTATAGGCAAAAAATTTTTGTGAGGACGAATCTTGATTGACAGAGCAGACAAGCAATGACAGTATGGGCAAGGGAGAAGAATCACATTGATTTTCATTAGCAGCCAGAGATAACAATAACCAACATAAGTTTAATTTATGAAAACTGGAAAGGGTGAGTCTTTCACTTCACTTAAACTAAAAAATTTTAAATGTTGGTTTTGTTGTTATCTAGAGCTCAGCTGCTGAAACGTGCAAGGAGAAAAGCAACAAGTTCAAAATCCTGAATTTGTACACCTCTATTTATGTATAATTTGATTTATACATCTCTATTACATATAATTTGTAATTAAAAGGCTACGTGAGGAAAATGAGAATAAAATAGTCACCTAGAAAGAGTGCCCAGCTGAAGCCACCAGCAATGATTCCCTGGGTGAGTGTACCAGGCAAAATGATAATTTAAAAATTAGTTCTTTGTATAGCAGCACCTGTGATGTTGACTTATTAAAACACTATTGTTTTAATAGCGTTGAAGACCTGGAAAATTTCACTTCTCCTATTTAAAGGTACCCTTGAGCTAATGTCCTGTGAGTCAAATTCAAGAAGCTACCAGCACAGACAAGGAAATTCAGGTGTATTTTTTTTTCACCTCACTGAAAAGTTGCAAAATACAATCTACTGGAATTCATTTAGGTGTCAAAATTGGTATTAAAAGAATGGAAGAAACTGTTGAAGAATAAATAAGAGGAAGAAAAGCAGTGAGACATCTGCTAGGTCCATCACTAGGAGAAGCCAGGGTCACCTGGCCTGAAAGCATCTCTGGTAGATGTTTATTTAATCATACCTGAGAGCCTTTACCTCACAGAAAATCCATATTTTCTGCAACCTGCTCTATTTTTCAGCCGTCCCTACTGTTAGATTGTCCTAATAAGCTCCCTTTCAGATTATTTTATCCAGGCAACACAAAACATGTTCCTCACAAGATTACCCTCAACCCATTTTAGCCCTAATGCCATTTTCCCAGCCCCACCCTGAGAAGGGCATGGGCTGGACCCAACCTGCTGGGCATGAGTAGAGACAACACCAGCTTGGTCATTCAAACTTCTGCCATGTCCAAGCAGCAACATGAAAGAAAGTGCCACCCATGAGGAATTAGGGCTCCTAATAATAATGAAAGCTGGGGAGAAGGGTGCTTGGGTAGAGGAGGTGGAGCAGGGGTGGGGTCAATGGTGCTGCTGGGGACTCAAGGGTGAGCCACCAGTGACCCAGCAGCTGCCGAGCCCCCAAACCTCTCCAAACTCTCCTGGGTGTCTGCACACTTCTCCCTTGGGCAGGATGGCTGCAGATCTGGTGCCTCTGAGCCCTCCTGCTAAGGGAGGATAATCACTCTGCCAGGTCTTTCTGTCTGCCAGGGTTTGTGATCCACCACCTCGTGGAGCCACGAGCCTACCCTGGGTTTGATGGATGGTGCCCTATGCTCAGAAACACGCACATCAAACTTCCTTTGACTTTGGATTATCCTGCTGTGTTTATAACTCAAAGGGCGGCTTTTATTGAAAAGTTCCATTTATTGGAATAAATTAAATCCAGGCATGTAGAACATATTTAAACTTTGGAACAGCAGAGACCATTTGTAAATAGAAGCAATCAAAGGAGACAGTGTTTAGACTATCGTGGAGACATCAAGGGACAGCTTGTAAGACAATGTCTCAGAATTATAGAGCGATCTTGTCATCAGCGACCCAAGAGTGTTTAGAGAAGTTCTCCACTGCAACTTTCTGAACCAAAGTGATGTTCTAAATAACCTTGGCATAAAAAAGGAGGGAGCCATCGACTGCCATTAATTATGAATGCGTGGATATAGCTCTGGGCAAAATCAAACCCTTTAAAAACTCCACACAAAGGAAGCTGCTCCATCAGCAGATGTGCTCCTTGCATTACCTCTTTCTCGAGGTGATTGAAGAGAGTAATAATGAGGTTATGTGAAAGGAACAGGCTGAGTCCTCCCCTGTATAAATCAGGGCTCAAGTGTCAACAGGGTACCAAAGTTTAACTGGCAGCAGAAACTGCATTGTGCAACCTGGTACAAATGTGTAGAGACAAAACCAGCTCAGTCATTCCAACTTCTACCATGTTCAGGCAGCAACATGAAAGAAAATGCCACCCAATATTTATGAAAATAAAAAAAGAAGTATGCTCCTAAAAGAAAATTATCTCGATATTTTGTATTTTAAGATTATGCTCTGATTTTGTGGAAATTATCAATGTTTTCCCTGGATTCCAAAAGCAAATAGCAGCTGGCTTGGCCTGACCTGAAACTAGTAAATCCAATTCCCTTCCTCTTTTTCTGAAATAAAGAGCTTTTTCTTTGCCTGGGATATATCTGCATACCTCCACTGACACCAGACAAGGCAGAGCCTGGTTTAGAGCAAACATGACAAACCTTTGTGGAAAAAAAAGTTTTTGGAAAATATTTATACCCCTACTCCTTATAACTGGAAAATTCTCACCCAGATTCTCTTCTACACAGATAAAACTAAATGTGCTTAGGTACAGCTGGTGGTGTTACAATAATTAGTACTGTTTCAGTAATTATTAATGGGTTAACATCGCCTCAACATTCTCAGCAAGGTGAATAATGAAATAATTGCATAGATTGTATTGGAAGTTCACAGCTAAATCAGATCATCAATAAATTAAAAAAAAAAAAGAACTTCTGGTGATCTACACAAGCTGCAGATTAGACAAAAATTGATGCCTATGTGAAAAAGATCCATGGGACCAGGAGAGTATGAGGTAGGAAAATAAGTTTCCATCCAAAATCGACTTTTCTCAAAGAAGCCCCAACCATTAATGATATGCAGAGATGAATATCAATATCTGTAATTGAGGGCTCATTACCTGCTGGTGCTGGAGAAGGGATTGCTGCTTATGAAATTCATGAGCAACATTAAAAGCTTTGCTCTAGTGACTGTTTAGAGAACCTTTTTTTTTTTGATTAAAATTTTACCAGATTAAATTTAAACAGGACAGTGATAGTTATAAAACACCTTTAGCACCCAGTGTTGCTGTTCTCTTTCACTTCTGCTGCTTCAGCTCTGATGTGAATCATGGAATGTTTGGGTTGGAAGGGACCTCAAAGCTCATCCAGTTCCAACCCCCTGCCATGGCAGGGACACCTCCCACTAGACCAGGTTGCTCCAAGCCCCATCCAGCCTGGCCTTGGACACCTCCAGGGATGGAGCATCCACAGCTTCCCTGGGCAACCTGGGCCAGTGTCTCACCACCCTCACAGTGAAGAACTTCCTTATATCTAATCTAAATCTCTCCTTTTCCAGTTTGAGCCCATCACCCCTTATCCTACAACTACAAACCCTTCTAAGAAGTCCCTCCTCAGCTTTCTCGTAGGCTTCCTTCAGATACTGCAAGGTTGCAAAAAGGTCTCCTCTGAGCCTTCCCTTCTCCAGGCTGAACAACCCCAACCTCTCTTACTGTGTCTAGTTAAGAGAGGCATTCCCAGGAATTGTGGGAAACATCAATCTTTCTGTATCTTGTTCCTGAGCAACATGTACCAACGATCTCCTCCAGGATTCCCAGCAGTTCCTGAACTGTTTCTAAATACTTGCCTTTAAAAAAAAAAAAATAAAACCTCAATCACAGCTGCGTGAGCTTTTACAACAGTGCCAGTGTAAGTGTCAAACCTGGGCCATCCCTGAGCTGTAATAGTTCTTCTAAGCTCATTACCAAGGAGCTATAAGGTACATGCCACATGTGGCACATCCAGAAAAAAGTCTATTATGGGAGCAATGGAACAGATTATTCAATATTATGTTGGCTCCTGTAGGAGATCAGATACAATCAGCTGCCTTCTGCTGCCACCTCCGTGGGCTCACGGGCTCCTCAGATGTGACAACATTGGAATAACGATTTTTGGAAAGTGTTTTATTGATATAACTTGTGACACAGGTGACAACAAACTGTTGTATTGCAGCTCTCAGGCATGAAGGGCAGGAGCTTTTTGTCTAAAGATTTAAGAGTTCTGCAATTGCATTTTAGAAGGACAAGAAGCAAGTGCCATAAGTTTATTGTTGTGCCTTTCTTTTTCCTCAATAATTAATAATTATTAATTATTTGCTCTAGTGACTGTTTAGAGAACTTTTTTTGATTAAAATTTTACCAGACCAAATTTAAACAGGACAGTGATAGTTATAAAACACCTTTAGCACCTGAAACTGATTCTGCCCTCACCTGTGGAAACCCAGGTCACCCAAAGTCCATTGTTGTGCTTTTCTTTTTCCTCAATAATTAAGAATTTATTATTATTACTGAAACTGATTTCAGACCCTGATTCTGCCCTCACCTGTGGAAACCCAGGTCACCCTTCAGGCATCTCAGTGGGGATCCCAATGTCCAGCTGGTGGCTCACTGGTTGGAATTGGTCTACATGTTTCCATTTGCACCCAGGCAATTCTCTACTACCAGATAATATTAGAAAGCTCATTGTAAATGCACCCTCTGAGGAACCTGCTGTGTCACCACCTTCCTCAGGGTGTCAGTCTAGGACACAGGAGGGTTGACCTGAACTCAAAGCCTTGCTACCTCTATTTTGCTACCTCCTTTTACTGCTGCCTTAGTTCCTTTGGTGCATTAACTCTACAAGCTGCAGACTTATATACATTTTCTCTATTTTTTTTGTTTGGTTTGGCTTCAATTTATATACTAGCTCTATAGGGTTCTCCCCAAGAGGACATCCAGCATAATAGGGCTCTGATGTTCTTGGCACCCTGGTGTAATATGCAGTGCTCTGACTGCTTTACCCAGTGATGCTGAACCCAGCACTGAGCCCCCTCTCACTGTGGCAAAGCTCAGAGCTAATAAAACCAGATAAAATACACTTCTAGGAACCTTCTATTTAACATGCCAGCTATTAGTATCTGGCAGTAGATAAATATCAAATATTAATATTTTTTATTAGCAGCAAATTCAGAAAGTAATCTAATTAGCCCCCTAATAAAGAAAAATGTTTGCCAAAGAATTAATCACACCTTGCTAGAGTTCACTCCATTAGTTTTGACATCTTCATCTTCAGGAGCTGCCTCTGCATCCCCATTCTGAGCACCATTAAATGCAACTAATTGGGAGGAAACAGCTGTTGTTGTATCATTTGCTCTGACCGAGCTGGAGATGGGGTTATTTTGTTATAAATATCCTCAAGACAAGTTCTGGGCAATTCTGGAAGGGAACAGGCTCTAGTGAGAGAGCATCAGGAGACAGGGAGGGGTTTCTCCACTCTCTGCTGGCTCCAAGCCACCCCTTGAGCTTGCTCATGCCTTGGGGTCTTCACAGCAGCTGTACCAGGCTTGATGGGAGCTGGAAATAATGGGTGTAAAAAAAGGAAATATATTCACCCTGTTGCTTATCTAGACCTCAGTTGCAAACAGAAAGAACTTGCATGGTCATGTCTCAGAACAACAGAGGAACAAAGTGCTGAGGTTTTTCCAGCCCATCCTGTGTAAGCCGCCAGGGTTGTTGCCATGAATAGACACCAAAGTCAATTTTCCAGACCAGCTTGAAGACTCCCAAGTGATGAGTTACCCTAGGGGATTTTTTTTAATGATACTTCTCTACCTGATGTTCAACCTTCATATTTCTTTCTCTTACTTTCCATGAAATGACCCCAGGTTATGAAATTAAGCAAGTTATGTCATTTAATTGCTCTCTTCCCTGACTGCAACGTAAATAGTAGGAAAAAAAATACCAGCAGAAGAGAAGGAGCAGATGTTGTAGTTGAAATAGAGCAATGCTAATTATTTATACTTTATGAGAAAATCCCATTTGATGTTTGCAAGTTTTGTGCCACACCACATATAAATATTGATAATAATAGTATAGACAGCCAAGCACAATCTACACCATGATATAAGATGTGGGTGTGCTTTTGATTAGGAAAGAAGGGCAGTAAAAGCTAAACACCTCTAAAACTCTAAGGCAAAAATGGAGGCAAGCAGTAATATATGACCATGGGTTTAAACAAAAAGAAAGTGTTTGTCTGAGATGACAGAGAAGATCCGAGGAATTATCTCCCTTGCCAGGCTATAAAATGAAGTGGAAGAAGCAGCCGTAAAACACTAAGTAGGGAAGGTGGTTTCATTTCTGTACCACTTTGTCAAGCTTTTAAGTTGCATCCCTCTGCTCCGTCCCTACACAGCATGCATGCTGCCAAAGATAGAACATTATTTAAATTTCCTCCAGCCTCCCCATCCTTTAAGCATCACTGATAGGCAGCGTAGCAGTAATCCTCACCTTCTGTCTCCTCTATTTTCTCTTTACTGGTTCATATTCATGTGTTTCCAATAATGAAGGCTTTCTGCTGATAAAGCTCTTACATATTTAAATGGCATTTTCAAGCAAATGGAGTCTCCTCTTCTAAACTTCCAGTCAAGACAAGGGGAAAAAAAAAAAAGCCTAATTTAAAGGAAGGAGGCTATCAAGCAGATGGATAAAAATATGTTCTCTGTGTGGCTGCACTAAAATGAGGGAAGTTAGAAAGCAGGATGAATTGGTCTTCTAAAACACACTGTTGTCTCTTTACTGTCCTTTTGCTTTTGTAACACTCAAAAAATGGTTTTTCCTGGAGTCAAAAGGCAGACTGGAAATCAAACCTCCCTCCAACCTCAGCTGGGGAGTCCTGGGAATTGAGGCTGCAAAAAGGATTCTTGAGAAATTTTGTTTTCCAATTGCCAGAACTCAATCATCCCCAGGACCAGTGGAACCAGGGGCTTGGAGAAGTGATTCACTCAGTCAGAACTTCGTGTCTACATTCACACACCAAAATAAAAGGTCTAATTTAGTGTCACGCTGAGTAACCAATGTCCTTTTTTTGGCCTTAATGAGACCACTCAGTGAGATGCTCCAGTGCAGCTGAGGAGCATAAACTAAGGCAATAATTCTTCAAAAAAGTTTGTTCAAAAGCTTTGATTGCTTAGTAGGTGCCTGTGTAAGGCTTGCTCATTACTAGGGCTGCAGGAGCAATAGGTAAGAGCATATTATCAAGTCAAAGTTAACGATGGCATTTTGCTGGAGAACCCAAACCACAATTCATCCCTAGTAGGAGCTAGCCCTCAATGGGTTCCCTCAGGAAAGCAAGTGCTCGAGTTGTTTGGTGTTTCACATTCCTTGCTGAAACACTGAAGAAGGAACCTGGGATACTTCAGTCAGTCCTTCAGGGTCTTTCTGAGACCTGGGCTCAACACGGAAAGAGCAGGGATTATAATGTGAGACACAAAGAGAAAAGATGGAATGATCAGAGCCTTCCCCAAACCATTTTTCCTACAAATACCCAGGCAACAAAGGATAAAAATAGGGTATTGAAGATGCTTTTTCCCTGAAAGTGCAAGTACTCTTAGTATAAGAGACTAATATCTTTTCTACATCAGAAGAATGGGGATCGACACAAATAATCTACTTAAACCTAATCAAGCCCTAATTTACAGTGCTGAGCTTCTCCCTCATCTATGGACAGGAGGCAAACACAATGAAATCAGAGCAAACACACCAAAATCAGCCTCCTTGATCTGGTGTAAACCCAACATCAATGCCAGAAGAATCAGGTCAAGCGAGAAAGAAAAGAGGGCAGAGTACAAGCTGGCTCCAGGGAGCAGAGAGGGGAAAAGGGGCTTTAAAAACACTGAAAAATGTTTTTTCCTTTCCTATCCTTACTACTGAACACACCAAAAAATACAAAAGCCTCCCAAGGGATGGTCAGAGGAACAGATCATTGTGGAAACTTCATAACACTAAAATGCATTATATTTCACCCACATTCATCTGGAAGACGGGGAAAAAAGAGATAAGAGCAGGAGAGAAAGTGGTGTGAGAAATAAAATATTAACACACACACAAACTGTCAGCAGCACAAATAGTGGAATATTTGATATTTTGACCCTTTCAGGCTTTGTGATTCCCCAAAAGCACTTCTAGGTGCCTGTATTTCTGAATGAGTGAAGTAAATTGATATCAACATCTTTCCTTTCACTCACATAAGATCTTAAGGCATTTTACCAGCTTGGGAAAGAGGAACCATCAATAATAGGGTAGCATTAGAAAGAGCTTCCCCACCTTTGATTCTTCTGGTATTTCACTATTCCTCACAACCCTCTCTGGAAAGCAGCAGAGAACAGACAAAAGATGTAATTCTTCTAACAAACATTGGGGTGGGATGAGAATTTCTCTGCTGGATCTCATTGTACTTGCAAGGATTAAGATCCTCTTTTCCCTGTCTCATTGAGTGCACCATTGCCACCTTCCCATCTGTGATGAACGTGGTGGTTTCTTATTAGAAACCTTGGAAAAACAGTCAGTTGAAGTCTTGGAAATGCCCTCACCACCTGAGAGAAGACTGTATTTCTTTTCTTCCCAAAGTATTTTAAAAAGTTATCAATAAATCATAGTGGTTCCTGAAGAACATCATACCCACCTGCCCAGCTGCACAGGAAACTCTCCAGAGAGCTTCTATTAATCTAATTTAAAATTTTAATTTTGCATGTGCTGTTCATTTCTACATGCTTTTTCATGCAGCAAGCTATGGAGCAATGAAATTCACCTTAATTTTCCACTTCTCTTGGATGCAATGACAAGCTTAGGCTGATTCAGCAGAGTAGAAATAATTTTGACACTCACAGTTAACAGATGAGGTTTAATACAGGGATTCAAGCTGTCATGGGAAATCTGCAAGTGCTTGCAGATTCGTGAGTTTAGCCATAAATGTTTAAGAATTTGCAAGTATTAGAGGCCCATTTTCAAATAAAATAAAAAAAGAAGAAAAACAAACAAATCCTTTTCAGCATTTTTGGAATTTAACATAACATGTACAGCTCACAAAAATTCACCTTATTGAGAGCAAAGCTGATTTCACAGACAGAACTGGTTTGTTCTGTATATTACCAGTTCTCCTGTTCAGAATAATGATTACATCTCTCTTGGAAGCCCACCACGTATCTTCCTGCAGATACGCATCTCTCTCCAAACACAAAAGCAGCCTCCTTTGAAGGCCAAGTGATTAAATCCTCCCCCTACAACATCTCCCCAGGCAGAGCTCTTCTGCTAAAGCCCTTGAGCAAACCCAGATTATGGTTTGGGAGAAAAATCTGCCCAGTGGGGCTGTGTCTGGGGGAATAATGTGGTGTTGCCCCAGCTTTGTGCTGGGAGCTGCCCTGAGACCATCACAATGCAGGGTGTGAGTAAGTCATAGAATCATTTTGGTTGGACCTTTAAGATCATCAAGTCCAATTGTTAATCCAACACTGTTGGTCACCTCAGCACCACATCTCCACAGCTGGGAGACTTTAGAATTGAAAAATAAATCATAGAATTGTTCTGCTTGGAAGAGACCTTTAAGATCACCCAGTCCAACCATTCCCCATCCCTGCCAGGGCACCACTAACCCCTGTCCCTCAGCACCACATCTCCACAGCTTGGAAACCCCTCCAGGGATGGGGACTGCCCTGCCCAGCCTGTCACAGCCCTTCACAACCCTTGCAGGGAAGACATTTTTCCTCATATCCAACCTAAACCTCTCCTGGTGCAACTTGAGGCTGTTTCCTCTTGTCCTATCATAAAAATAAACCATGCAGGGTGTGAGTAAATAAACCATGAACAGAAAAACCCCCAGAGAAACACCATTGCACCACAGATCCAAGTGTGAATATACACGGCTGATTTCCTCAAGAAGTGTGACTGTGTGAGTCTTCTGCAACCTTTCATGCTCCCCTATTTTTTTTAATCTCTGGATACTGTTGTTTTGACAAGCTGGGAGCAGGTGCCAGTGAGCTGGAACAGGGACATCTCTGGCCACAAAGCAGTAGGACCTGCTTGGAGATCACCAACTCCATTGCTTGATGGTTTAATGGTCTTCAGGGACCTGCTGGATTTCTACCACCCGGCTCTGCTGAGTGACCCAAGTCCCCAGGGATCTCACTCCCCCCTTGCCCGTGTTCTCCTGCCACACCAGAGTTTTGGTCAGCTCTGTTGCTGTGTTACAATATTCCTCAGTATCCCACAAATTCACTTGACACCACACAGGGAAGCATTCCCAGTGTGACTGGTTAACTTGCCTAAGGAGAAATCTCAGAAGATTTCTGCAGAAGATGCTGGCAGGGGCTAAACCCCTGCAACTCTGGTGGGTTTTTTATTGTTATGTAGATCCCAGAAAGCCTCGGCTGAACTGTACCTCCCTCCCCCTAACTTGTTTAAAGCACTTAAAAACACACTGCTGAGACAAGCTCTGCCCTGCTCAGTATCTGAACCTCCTCCACGACCTCCAACAAGACCTCCAGACAACACTGCAGACACCTAAGACACTTGATGTGAATATACTCAACAACCTTCCCCCTCCCTTTGCTAATCTTTAATGTTTTAATATTATTTGGCTTTATTCATTCTTACTACATAATGACTTTAATGAGACTGGACCTCCAGCATTTCTCTGTGTCCTTTGAAAACAGCTATTTATAGACATTTCTACATGCTGCTGGTCACAGAGCCTCGAGATTGGTATTTGGGGTGACAATGTGCAAACATCATAAAAGAGAGCATCTATAAAATATTCAGAAACAGTGGCAGGGAGGGTGTGGGTAAGGAATGGCTACTACCACCTACACTGCCGGGGTAAAGTTTATGTATAGTGAAATATATGAGTTATTTGAAACTATACTGTGAGTCTAGAGCATGGGGAATTAAATCCCAGTCTCCCAGCCTCAATACCTCAACTATAAACTCATCTTTCCGAGCATGGAAATATTTGTAAGCAGAATTTTTCTCTTTACCAACTTGATGTTTTGTATACTAAAAGGTTACACTTTCTATCTGTGAATTTCTCAGTCCTGGCCCCACAGTCACAGCATCTTATTACAAACAAGAAGGAGCAGAAAATACATTGGAAGCTATTGCTGCTTTTATTTCCTGCAAGATTTTCCCTGGGATCTGTCATCTGTGCATCAGCCTATTCCCAGGGGGAGCAGGTGCCTGTTTCTTACAAACACACAATAAATGATATTACCAAAAGCTACATGAATAAAAAATAAACACCGCAAGAACTTTCTTGATGTATACTGAGGCAGGGAGGGATTGGTGATGGAAAGGATGGTTGTGCTGCCAGCTCTCTGCTTCCTCAGGCCAACACCAAGCTCAGCAACATCCCCTTCAACATACCTTTGTCTTCTCTTCATCCCTTTGCTCTTCTCCATCCCGAATCAGCCAAGGGGGAAGACAGCACTGAGAGAGAACACAGCAAGCAACCCCAGCAAAAGCTCCTCCAACTAGCCCCAACAGGAATTCTCTTTCAACTGACCAGGTCCTTGTTTTTATCTCAAACTGGTCAGTTCCTGGTTGGTCTCTCTCTAGCCTCGCCCACCACCCCAACCACCATCACCTGGGGGCAGTTGGGGCCTCACAGCTGGGCCAGGTTCTGCCTCTGGGGCCTTGTTGCTGGGTGGGGACTCACCCACAGGCCAATCCCAGCTCGGGGCCCACAGCCCAGGCCCCAGCACTTCAAGGAGCCAGTTGTACCTTAGCAGTGAATAAATTAAAGGATTAATGCCTGGGGGTTTGTGGCAAGGGTTAAAAGTGTTTGTCTGCAGCCAGAGGAAATAGGCTTCAGGATCCTTAGAATTTCCCTATCAGGATGATATAATGCATGGATTCAGTCTCTGGAGGCATTTCCTACTTGTAACATAGATCTAAAAAACCTGCCTGAGGTTACGTTGTTGTGACTCCTGCTTGGTTGGTAGTTTTTCTAGAAAAAGACAGAAGGCATCTCCATTTTGCTGAGTGTGCAGCATATTCACATCCCCCTTCCCCGCCTGGAGCTGTGTATGGAACACTCAGGTGAAGGTTAAAGGTTTGTTGGACTTTAGAATTGAAAAATAAATCACAGAATTGTTCTGCTTGGAAGAGACCTTTCCGATCATTGAGTCCAACCATTCCCCCATCCCTGCCAGGGCACCACTAACCCCTGTCCCTCAGCACCACATCTCCACGGCTTGGAAATCCCTCCAGGGATGGGGACTCCCCCGCTGCCCTGCCCAGCCTTGCACAGCCCTTCACAACCCTTTTGGGGAAGAATTTTTTCCTCATATCTAACTTAAACTTCCCCTGGTGCAACTTGAGGCTGCTCCCTCTTGTCCTAGCAATCAATAACTGAAAGCCCCTCAAAACCGTAATATTCTCAACATGAGATGACACATAAGGAATAAGACCAAAAGATGTGGGTTTTTTTTCTCCCTGAATTAAATCCTTTTTAATACAATGTGTGGTGGTTTTGCTGACAGGCCCCCAGGCCAGCTGCAGGTCGTTAGCAATGTGGGGTCAGGCAGAGCAGCTGCCCTGGGCTGGTGCATCTCAGGTGTGCCTCATCTAGTGACCGTTGGAGGGGATTCCCCTCGGCCTCAGTGCGGTGGGGGAGGCCTGGTGAGGCTGAGGCTTCTCCCCCTGCTTCTTCCCAGCCCTGGAGGTGTTTGCTCGTCACCCTGTTCCCGAGGACTGCTCTCCTCTTCCTTGAGACTGCTCTGCGTTCCCTGGGCTGAGTATGACCTGTTTTTTTAATATTGTATTAGTATTAACATTAGTTGTGTTGTTTTGTTAAGTCCCTCACTGCAACCCGCGGGTTTTCTCTCCTGATCCCTTTCTCTTGTTTTGTGGTCACCGAGTGACAGATTAAACTCCTGCTGTGGTTTAGCCCCGGGTGTGGACTAAGTGGAGACAAAAGGTGTAGAACAAAGGTGGGTTTAATGCTCGGAAAACCTGTTTGGGATGTTCCACAAGTGCTGAGCAGGGGGTTTGAGGAAGGCGGCGGCGGCGGCGCTGGGTCGGTGATTTGTGTACCAGCTACACCTTCGTTATGTGTTTATATTGTGCTCTGACTTAGAAACTTCAAGTCCTAAGTACAAATAATTTATTTTCTGTTTAGTACTCCTGTTCATTGCATACATTACCCTTTCCTAAAGCGGGCAACAGATATTTTTTACACAACCATGCTGAATTGTGGCTTTGTAATGCTGCTGAAAAGGAGGGGGAAACCTGTTTGCTGTGTCCAGAGGGCAGGTCAAGGAGTAAATGAGCTTAAGCTGTAAGGAGGGTGATTCTGCTCAGGTATTAGAGAGTTTTTCTGAAGTAGGAGGAAGCTGCAGGTCTTCAGTGTTGTATGGAAAAGCTGGATAAACAAGGGGGGGTGTTTAGTTGATCACGTCTTGGAGAAGAGAGATGGACGAGATGATTCTTGGTTGCATGGACTTTAAGTGTTGCCCTTGGACCCCTTTTCCTTTTTTCTGTATTTCGGTTCTGATATGTGGTGTTAAATTACTTTAAGGAAACTTGAGGTTTGTAGGGAGATATGTCCCCTTTCTTCAAAGAGAACTGGGCACTAAAAAAAGGGGAACTCAAGAAAAACTGTTTTAGAAGAACCTGCCTAGGTGCAAGATAATGAGTTGGATTTATTATTGTTGGTTTATTTATTGCCCTCTGTAAAATGGTTGAAAGATTGGACTGATAAAATCTGTGGAGGCCAAGGTGTCTGGATAAGAAGAGATATAATAGATCAGAAATGAAAGGTAAAAGATTAAATCTTAGGTATCCAATAAATAAGTATTCATGTATATAGGTAGCCAGAGTTTTTACATGGTCAAGGTCTTCTGTTCTTTTGAAATGTGTTTACATGTGTGTTATTTTAAAACTTTGATTTTATTTTCTAATTATTGATGAATGTAGTTTTGTATTGGCCAAGGTGCCAATATGTCCAAAAGCCTCAGAGGGATGGTTAGTTCTATAGCTCTTTTTTTAGTGAATGATGTGACCTCCCTTTGCTCACTTTAGCCTCTGCTCTTGGGATTTGTGGCATGAGAATCTTTTTGGAAAGGGATTTGAAAGAAAAGCAGGATGCAGATTAGCCACAAGGTCCTTGCAATCAATAGGAGTCTTTGCATTGATTTTAGGTAGTTTATGTATTATTTAAAGATGTTGCAAACGTGTCAGGAGTCATTGGAGGAGGCACACATTAAAAGCCCCTCTCCTTGAATATTGGTCACCATTTCTGTGGATAATGCTCCTTCAAGGGATTAGCAGATTGCACCTCGAGCCCTTCATGTATCCCAGGTTACATGGATCTGCATTTCAGAGCTCTCCCTGGAAAGGGAGACAACAATTTGAAATATCTACTTTATTTTTGTATGTTTGTGTCTGCTAAGGTAAAACAATGCCCCACCCAATCACTGCTCCCATTCTCTTTGTTCATAAAGCAGCAAAATGAGAGAAATGATTAATTGATTAACATCTGATGGAGAAATTGATCTGTTAAAAAATACATCATCCAGCCCTTTTCTGAACCTAAATAATCCCTTTATTAGTGATGTTACAAAATCAGAGAAGCAATTCCTTCACTAAAGAGCTTAAAAGCAAAATAAAGGTATTCCTGTGATTTCTATCCTCCTTCAAATAGTTCTGTGCTATTTCAAAATAATGCTATGCAAAATCTGTAAAATGATTTTAGGGTAGAACGTGGCCTTGTGAGATGCTGCAGGGTGTAAAGCTTGTGAGGAAGAGAGAACAGAGATCCTAGGAAAAAAATGTTGATACCAAATTTTGGGTTCTGGATGCTTCAGGTTAAATAGAGCAGAAAAGAATACAGCAAGTAGAAATAAATTTACCAGCACATGGCCTAGAAGTGTAAGGTACTGACAGATTTGACGTATGGTTTTGCTTCTTGAAACAGTTTTGTAGCAGTTGGAGAAACTTTTGGGGAATATTTTGGCTTAGTTTTCCTGGTCATAAAAGCTTTAAAACTCCTCGACGCCCAGCACTGGAGGAGTAGGTACCTTTCCATTCCACCAGTTTTATTGTCCTCTAATCATCAGTTTAATAGCATCCTTCCACTGCCCCCAAAAGCATAAAAATCACCAAGAAAGAACTCTTGCTTCTCTGGAGCTGTGCTGGCTGCTGAGTTAATTTCTGCTTTCTAGCCTGTTTAATCTATGATCCAACCCCCCCATGGGGTACATGAGAAGGACCCCATCAATCTGCCCGTGGATCCACCCCAAAGTTGCTGCAAGTGGGGCTCAGCTGCAGACAAAGGGCTCTTGTCTTCTCTCCTACCACTCAAAACTGAGACCCAAACAATCACCTATTTCAGGGCAGGGTTGGTTGGTTGAGGTTTTTATGCATGCTGATATTTATTTTAATAGAGCAGCACACTTCAGTAGCTGATTATGCATAAGAAACTTTGCAGCAACAATAATTAAACAAGTCAGGTATCTCCAAATCCATTCACCTCCAGCTAGGAAGGAGACATCAAACTTGGGGGGATGCATCAAAACCTCTCCAAAATGTCTAGTCCACCATTGGATTTTTGCTCCTTTTTTAACCTTAGGGCATGCAGTATTAGCTAATGGATTTTAAACTAGATATACCTCAGTGGAGAAGGCTTTTCAATTTTAGCCACAGCAGAAAAAGTGACTTTTCACACAGCATTTATATTCCTCACTGCATTCGAGTCCATTTGCCTTTGATCATTGTAAAGAAATATAAATCAGCTGTAGCATTCCTTTTGATTATTTACCCTTTTTACACAGCACCCTTAGGCAGAAGAGACTGGTGTTTGTTCTTGATTAATTTGCTGTTGTCTTCTAAAGGCATGTGCTGCTTGTAGATGGTTGTAGCAGAGATAAGAGATTATTTTTTTTTCTGCTGAAACAGTGGACAAGTCATATAACTTCCTCTTGTTAGTCCTATTTCAGGAGAGATGCAGACAAGCCATAAACCCACCAGGTTTTAAACAAATGAGATGGGAAGTTGTGGCTATGAGGGGATTTTATAGAGCAGCTATTATTTCTACTGGAAAAAAACCCCACTCTAATTTCCCAGCAGTGCTCAGGGGCACCAGGAATTACTTGAAGTTAACCCACCCTGCGTTAATTAGAAATTGCTTGCATTAAGTTGGACTTTTCTGGAAGCTTTTTAACATATGTGAAATATTCTTGCATTCAGAGAAAATGCACAGGAAGCAGTTGTCTCCATCCTGCTAATTTCCAAAATCCTTTAAAAGCTGGGTTTAAGGGGAAATCTTCCAGTGCTGCATCATAAGGATGAGAGGTTCAGCCTCTTCCATGCATTATGAAACAAGGTGGGTGAATGCAGGTGGGGACAAGAGGTGGGATGCTGAGCATGGGGACTACACAACCATCTGGTTCTCAAGCCATGGGGGCTGGAGGTGGAGGACTCGAGGCCACCTAATTCAGGAGATATGGTCTCCAAACAGCCAACCCTCCTTGCTCAAAGCCTGAGCAGGGAAGAAGAGATTCTCCATTTCTTGAGCAGACCCACTAAAACCCCAAAGACCTGGAGCTAGAGTTTCTGTCCTTGGCTTTGGAGCAATTAGTTGGGAGAGCCCTCTGTTTTTTTTTGTTTCACCTTAACATTATGCATGACATGGTTGGTTTTGTTACTCCGTGGTGGGCAGTGACCATGGATTTGGGTGAGAACAAAGAGAAGGTGACATGCCCCTGTCTGGGAGCTTGGAGATGAGGTGTAGAGCTACATTTCACTGCTAAGAGCAGCCTCGGGCTGGCAGGAGACTGGCCATAAAACAATATTTGCCCTCATTACCATTTATATGTTCATTGGTTTACACCTTGCAGGTACACATGAATCACCAAACCTGTGCTTTTTAGGATCAGCCTCAGTGTAGACCATAAACTGGCCCATATTAAGGTTCATGGTTGTGCTTTATTCCTGAGTCAATGTTTTCACCTTATCTCCTGTGGCAACAAATAATTTCCATACCTTTTCCTGACGTTGAAGCATTAGAGTCATTCCAGATTATCCCCTCTGTCGTTTTAAGATGAGAAGCTGGGGATTTGATTTCTCTCAGCCACTGGTAACAGATATAGGGAAGAAAATGAGTTACCAGCTGACGGATGGATGGGCACGTACAAATTGTTGGAATATGATTCTTACCCTGCAGTTTTATACAGCTCTCCTTTAGTTTAGACTAAACATCCATATTGGTGAGGTAAAGATTCTTTTAGGGTGTGAAATTTTATTTTGTGGGTGTTACCTGGAAATCTAGAAAACCCTCCCAGGTCTCCACCAGGTCTGTAGGAGTAGTACAGGAGTGCATTTGGATGGTGTGAGCTGGGTTTTCACTATGGAGCTCTGAAATTGGAACCCTCTGCTTAACCACAGCTCTGTCACAAGATGCAATATCAGCAGAAATAAACAATTGCTGTTATTGAGTTATTTTCAGGGAGATTACAGGGTATTTTTTACTGTAGCTTGAAAAAATTACTTATGGTTTTGCAAGCTTGGCTTTGAAAACAGGGTGGTGTTAATCATACACTCCCAAGCCACATACAAGGAATAAAAGTGTTATTTTTATAACATTGTTCTCACTAAAGGCAGTATTAATGCATCTGATTTTATTAATAGAAATGCTAATAAATGTACTGATGTTGCTGACTGTCAAAAGTTACTCCTGGGGTGGTTAAATACTTGAAGCTGTGTTACTGTTGGCAGTAAAAATATTTAAAATGCAGAAAAGTTGCACACAATCAGAAGCATTTTATGAAATTAATCTAGAACATTTAAATTACTGATTTGGGTGTGGAGTGGGTGATTGATAAAGATGAAATAAAATCAGATTTTCTAGTAAGCATGTCCTAAAACAAATCAGAGGTTTTAGCTGGTTCACCAGCCATTAAATTGCATATATTTCACTTTATAGGAGTAAATATCAGTCACTTTTTAATCACATGTAAAGCTCCTGGATATAATTTTAAGTGAAGCTCCTTTTCTTGACATCAGTAACTGTTGGGAATGTGGCAGAGGGGGGATTTTTGACAGCAGAAACAGAAGGAGGAGGGTTTTGGGAAGCGTATGTTCAGCCTAGCAGGGATGTCTTGGAAGTCAAGGACAGATGCTCTCGTTGCTGCTCTGGTTATAGTCTCTCCTGGAAAACACCTCCTTGCTGCTGATCAAGAGATTATTTGAACCAAACACTTGAGTCTGTAAAAACAGCCTGGAAATTCCTTGAGAAGAAAGGTTTATTGTTGACAAGTCATTGTAGTCCTTGCCTGGTACCCTGGGGGGTTAGTAGTGTTGCATTTGGGAGTTAAAGGTGCTCTAGGGATTAAAAGCACTGTGTGTATGCCTGGGGAGACTGTTCCTCACCCCAAATGTTTGCAAATTAAGCAGACAAGACTAAGGAACCTGTTGGTATCTTATTTCTTCTGTCTTTTAGCAGGTAGAGGGGGAATTGGAGAAATTAATTTAGATTTTTCTAGTGTACAGGCCACTGACTGCCCAACCTGCTGCTCACTCATTCTCTATGAATATATTACATTGCTTAATAAAACTAACCATAAGAGTTAGGAAATATTATAGGGATTTTAAGGTATCTCTGAACACGAGGCCGTGGTTTGCCAGCTGCTGTTTTGTGGGCTGGATGTCTGCCTCCCCCAGCAGCACCAACAAAATACTGCAGGGTCAGGCAGTAATGGTGCCTGCTGCTACTTTGCAATTTCTTGGTGACAGTGATAGAGCTTAAAACAAATTGGTGCTTAGGTTCTAAGGGAAAATTTCTGAGCAGGGCACAGCACTCTTGAGAGGGGTCAGAGCCAGAGCCTGATCTCTCTGACAGCTCCTTGCTACCATCTACCTGTCACTGTTGCTTGGC
Source organism: Brachypteracias leptosomus (assembly GCA_013401335.1). NCBI lineage: Eukaryota > Metazoa > Chordata > Aves > Coraciiformes > Brachypteraciidae > Brachypteracias > Brachypteracias leptosomus. The sequence goes on from VYZX01001308.1 coordinate 160,844, forward strand.
ATGGGGTGATGCTTCACCCCTGCCCATGGTCCATTGTAACGCTGAGATATTGTCCCAACCTCTCCTACAGAAACATTTTAGTTCAGTTTCAGTGCTTTTCCTCTTTGTGTGGTAGATGGGGAGGAGAAATAAAGAGTAATTCCACCACACATGAGGATTTGTCCTGTTCCCACCAGCTACTTGTTATACCCCAGGCCAAGGCTAATCAAAAGGGAAATAAAGAGCTTATCTAGGCAAGACTCAAATTGTCAGAGGCGCCACCCTGATGAAAACAAACCCACTGAGAACATCCAGTCTTGCAACAGATTGACTAGTGACACTGGAGCCTGGAGACCTTTAATTAGCAAAAGATACTAATGGATAATTTGTGATATAATGGAATGAATTATTGGAAATCTTGTCTTTGTGGTGTGTGCATCAAGGGCGCTGAGCCAAGATCTACTCCCCCCCTGCCTTCTTTGAAGCAGTGCCAGTCCCTAACACCACTTTCTGATACAGATTTAAGTCATGTCGTGGCCACCACCAAAAATCCTCCAGACCTTAATCCAAAAAGCATCAGAGATTAAAGAAGGCATCTGGAAATTCACGGGCTAGGTGAAGGTATTGGCTGGACCTAGGGCAGAGATAGCAGTGTGCCTCTGCTGAAAAAATGAAATTCTCTGCTGAAAAAATGAATCTGCCATCAATGAAAACACAAAAGGTGCTATGGGCAAGTTCTAACAGCAAAATTAGACTGCATTTACTTGGTTCCTGCAGAGCAGCCAGCACTGGTGGTTGCTGCACTGGGGTGTAGTTATCCATGAGATTCAACCTGACTGCAGCAAACAGGGAAACAAAACACCCTGGAATTGAATGCTGGGGAAATGGAGATGACCATGAAAACCAGGGCATTGCTGACACTGCCCCAGCACTCAACACATCATCTGCTTCCAGGTGCTCCACAGGGTTCCCAGAGAGCCAAAAAGCAGCTACTGAGAAAAGAATTTCTCTCAAGGGCGGGGAGAAATCATCTGTTCTTGCAGGGTTTGAATTTGGCATTAAAACAACCCCAAAGCCTGTGGTTTTTTAATCTGTTTGAGGTGAATCCCACCCAGTTTGTGAAGCTCTAGAAGGATGCAGCAGGAATTGCTGGTTGAAGAGGGAGGCTGGGCACCACTGAGCATCCTGGTACTGCTAAGCTGGTGTAGACTTGGGCTTCAATCAGATCCACCGTCATCTGCTGTCCTTCCAACAAGTACTAGAGGTCTGAATTAGAGGCTGGATCTCTTCCCCTTGTCATGAAGGAGCTATGAAAGAGCAGCAGCTGTGGTAGACGGTGATTATTTTGACAAGAGGATCATATTAAACCCCTGTACTCTCCCAGAGCAAATCATACCTGATCATTGTCATTGAGAGCTACATGTCTTTAGGCTGGTGACTTCTCTCTTTGGAGCATTGCTCTAGCCCTGAATATTGCTTGTTTCCTTCCTTCCCCGGCACTAAGCCCTGCACAAGCAGGTGTAGAGTTTTATCCTTCCCCATCCCTATAATCTGCTGTTATTTCTGCAGGATAGCCTTTTGGATAAGGTATTGCCATGGCAGTGATTTGCTGCCTTTACCAGTGTTTACATAAATAAAACCAGCTATAACAATCCAATTTGGAGCTTACGTGATGGCATTTACTTCCTTTGATCCCCCAGCATCTGAAATGTGATTCTTTCCCTCAGCACAGATACTGTCGAATAGAAACATCTCTCAGCCATATTCAGTCCAGTCTTATCAATTTAACAACCTTCACTTGAAAAAAAAAATAAAATTAATAACCTTATTCCTAGCAAAGTGATGAGTGGAACCATTTTTTGTGGCTTAAATTATTGATTGCCCTTAAGCATCTCATTTCAAACATTTTCAAAGGAGAAGCAAACAAGAATGTATTTTACAAATAAAAATCAGTTTAATGAAAAATTCCATAAGAAAAATTGATTATGATTCTGGCTTGGTTTTGATTAAGAATGTTTTAAAATTATTTTGGAAACTCTTTTTCTCGTTACATTTCTAGTTACTGAACTTTGTAGTGTACATATGGATGAAAACCCTAAAGAGAAAGTTGATGAGAGAATGACAGAGATTTTCTAAAAGGGGGATTTACTGAAATGGATCCTTACTTGCTAAGACTGCAGAATGTATTTATATAAGTGATTCACCATACGGATGTGGGAAAATGTTCAAATATTTGTGTATCAAGTTTGAGACTCTCATAAATGTTTGCTACAGAAAGTAACACTGACTGTAAAATATCTCCTTGCTATAGAAAGTAACACTGTCTATAGAATATCTGTTTGCTGTTTAAAGTAACACTGACTATAGAATATCCTCTGCTTTCAAATCATACATTTAAATCAGGAAACCCAAAATGAGAGAAGGTACCAAATGCCTCAGGAGGACTTTTTACTCCCTGGGTAGTAAGTCCCCATCATGATGACCTTATTGTCATGTCCACATTAACAGAGCAGCTGCTAAATCCATCTATGCCATTCTATACTTGAAATTATATATCCTGCTAGGACATGGCCCAAAAGATGGTATCACCAGCAGCAGCTTGTCTGTGGTAGCATCTGCCATGAGTGATCCCTGGAAGATCTCTGGCAATTCTTCATCCCATCCTTCTTGGATAGGGAAGAGCTCTCCCATGGTTGTGTGGGATTAGTGGTGCAGAGAACTGCCCCATCACATTCCCAGTCAATGAAGGCCAGGTTAGCAAAGGTGGAGGAGCTCTTAATGAAAAGATAGGTCTTAAAAGCCTGTGTTTTAACAATAGCTGCTGAGAAGTTGTCTCTAGGACCACATGCTACAGCTGAAATGTCTCTGGGTGTCTGTAGTGCGACCACTCTTCTCCCCAGGGTAAACCAGAGCTGCCTCCTCCCAGGCAAATCAGGGCTTGAACAAAGGAATCATAGAATCGTCAGGGTTGGAAAGGACCTTAAAGATCATCCAGTTCCAACCCCCCTGCCATGGGCAGGGACACCTCCCACTAGACCAGGTTGCTCAGAGCCCCATCCAGCCTGGCCTTCAAAATGTCCAGGGATGGGGCTTCCCCCACCTCTCTGGGCAACCTGTGCCAGTGTCTCCCCACCCTCATGGTGAAGAACTTCTTCCTAACATCTAATCTGAAAGACAGACCATGGCCAAAACTGTATTTACACTGATGAGCAAAATAGCCAACACATGCATATTCTACTAAAATTTAATTATTGTTAGATTGACTCTTGTGTTCTGTTTGTATTGCCATAGAACAGATTGGTTTTTCTCAGCAGAATGAAGTTGAGTGAAAAGGAAGAAAATTCAGAGCTGCTACTATTTTATTTTTTTTCTTGTAGTTTGAAAAACAGGAACCAGAGGAGAAAATGTGGTCTGACATCCCCACTGCTGCAAATGCTATATGCTAATTTGGATAATTGAAAAATACAAGACAACATAATTATCTGACAGAGTTCATAAAAATTGCTGCTACTGCAGCGCTCACTTAAAAAATGAGTAAATGCAGGGAGAACTTCTTGCCCACAGAGGTCAGGGAAGGGTACAAGCAGCTGAAAATCTTCTCATTATTCATCGGGCTGCACTTCAGCTGCTGTAAAATATGATGCACTGTCATTTAACAGGCCCCAAAACCCCATAAAAAACCCTCTTTGAATCATGTAATCACAGGTACCTCTGGGACAGCCTCTTTGTCCTGCAGAAGAAGTGAAGATATTTTGGAAAGCAAATCCACTTTATGTCTTCCTTCAAGGAAACAGCCACAAATCAATTAGATTAGAGCAGTGAGTGGGTGATGCAGGAGCTGGGGCTGGGCATGGCAGCACTTCTATTAGGTTGATCAGTAACCTGCTGTGACAAATCTCAACAGCACCATCCATGGGCTCTGCAAATCAGTTGTCTTATTATTTTCTCTATATTTTAAACCAGTGGTCATTTTGAACTGGTGTCAGCTTCATTTTGGCTGCTGTGAGCCTGCCAGCTTCAAGAACATCCTCGTGTAGATATTAATACCTGAGATATCATGTGTGAATTTCATCTGGGAAGGTCTGGAAGATGAATGCTCAGTTAGTCCCTGCCGGTGGTGATGGAGGAGTTAAGGCTCCCAGCAATTTTGTGGGAAGGCGGCTTTAAAAATTGATTAGCAAAAAGATCCAGCAAGTTTAGTCATCTTGGGTTTCTTTAATGAAAAAATGGTTAAATATATAAACACACGAAGTAAATATTCCACTAAAAATGATTCACAGATGCATTTTTAAAGCTTCTGTGACAGATTTTAATATAAAGTTTAAACAAAATTGCCAGGATAAAGCTGGTGGATATTGGATTCCTGGCTTTATTGTTCTAAGAATATATATGTTCAGTAACAGATCCACCCATAGAGAGGTCTTGTAAAATAGACACTACCTTAAATAGGCCAGATGAACCTGGAAGGAAGAAAAAGGCAGAGCTACCCAAGCTACCAGTTAAGTCAATGTCATTGTTTCATGGTAAGGACAATGTGTAATGCCATAAAACATGGGTAAAAAGCAGAAACTCTGTGCCCTAAGGTAGATTTCACACGCAACATTTTTGCAGCCACTCACCTGGAAATCAGAGCACTCAGGGGTTGATTTTTCTTTATCACATCAGAGCCACAGAAGGGCTGAGGTTGGAGGCACCTCTGGAGACCATCTAGACCATCCCCTGCTTGAGCAAGGGTGGGCAGAGCAGGCTGGGCTTGGAGTGTCTCCAAGGATGGAACCTCCACAACCTCTCTGATCCTGTGCTTGACCTCCTTCTTATGTCTGAACCATCTCCTGTACTTCACTTAGTGCTTGTTGACTCTTGGCCATTCACTGGGCACCTTTGAGAATAACCTTTGTCTGAACAATCCCAACTCAGCCTCTTCTCCAACCCTTTCATCATCTTCACAGCCCTTTGCTGTACTTACTCCATTGTGTCCTTGTCTTTCCTGGACTGGGGAGATCAGTGCTGGATCTAACACTCCATCTGGTGTGTCATCTGCAGACTTGCTGAGCTTGCACTCTGTACCATCCAAGGTTGTTAGTGGAGAGGTTAAAGTGGGAAATAAAACATGTATCCTCAACAGGAATAAACCTGGTCTGGTGGGAGGTGTCCCTGCCATGGTAAAGGGGTTGAGACTAGATGAGCTTTGAAGTCCCTTCCAACCTAAGCCATCCTATGAAATTAGATTTCTGCAGAAGATAAATACTCACTGAATGAAAATGATGCATACACTTTTTTTTCCCCATTTTCCTCCTCACTAGCAGTGCAGGAGAGAACACAAATACACCTTGGGGAATAAAATTAATATATTCAAATAAGCTTTTTTGCATCTTGAAAACAAGCTCTAAACTTTCATAACGCATTCAATCTCTTTTTATGGCTGTATCAGGAAGGAACATTCCATTTGTTAGCCAACTAACCCAGCAAAAAAGGATTTACATATAAATATTGAACAGTGTGTTGTGAAATTAAATCCTTGTCTTGTTGACTTCTTTGTGCACTAAACGTAGGGAAGAGCTGCTGGGTATGGTGCTGAGGGACATGGTGTAGCAGTGGCCTTGGTACAGTCTTGATCTTGAAGATCTTTTTCCAACCTAGATGATTCTATGATTTTTCAATGAGTATCACTACCAAGAGCAAAGGTGTCTTTGGAAATGCCTTGTAAAATTGTAGCTATAGGATGAAAAATAAAAATTTAATTGCTTGGCTCTCAGTTAACCCTGCTGAATATTGATGATAATATTTTATCTCCGATGGTTCTAATTGTTTTGTTTCAGGAAGCCCCATTATAATCCCATTAAGACACTTCAGGGTGTCTACCCTAACAATAGCACGTCCTGCTGTGTCTTATTACCTCAGTGTGCTTGTGGTTTGCTCTCCCTGCTGCCTCTTCATTCGTCTTTGCTAGACATAGATTGAGAGCAGCTCTTCCCACCTTGGATTTATTTTACTGTTGGTCAATACCATATGAGCTGAGACAAAGTCATTTTTCTGATGATGCTGCTTTTCTAGAAAGCTGATGAGATGAGTTTATCTGTATCATACCTTAAAATCAAGAGATAATAACCAAGTGATCAAACAATGCTAATTAGGAGTTAGCAAGCCTCGTTACTCCTGGGAAGTTAAAGCCAGGCCAGGCTCCTGGACCCTTTGTGCTCATCCCAGGAACCCAGACACATCCAGTTGGGCTGCTGGAGGCTGTTGTAAGACACGTTGACTTGCTGGGAACAAGGTGTTTGGCATTTAGTGCTCTATTCCCATGGGTAGAGACCAGCTGCTTATCCCTGTGGCAGCCCTATTTCAGGCTGAAAAGAGGCATGAAACTCTTCTTTGTCTATATTCTTCACTATAAAGGCATCTGGAAAAGCAACCAAAAGCCTCAAAAGTGCTCAAGCCAGATTTTGGACACCATTTAAGTACTGAAACGGCATCAGTTTGATCACTTAATGATTATTCACATGAAGGCAGTGAGGAGCCAAACATGATAAAGGGTGTAGAAAGTTGCTTTCAGATACTTCAATTTAATCCAATTTCTCAGCAAATGAAATCCACTCTGAGCTGGGTCTAATATCCCTCCTCCAACTCTCCCAAGGTCTGGGTAGTTTTACACTCATCTGGCTTCTCTGATGTCTAATAAAGGGTGAATTGATCTTTTTGAGTGCTGGCACTAATATCCACTTCCCCTCCTCCAGCTCCTGGCTTTTATGGAGTTGGAATGATTTTAATATCTCTGTGAACTCCACCTCTTTGCTGAATTTCATTGTAAATATTTAAAAGCTTAAAAAGGCAGTAACACAGATAGCTGGACAGGTAAACACACATGAGTGTGCAAGCTTATATATGTAGCTCATACATACCTAAAAATAAATTTCTCCTTGGTCATGTCAGCAATCTTCTGCTTCTCCAGTAAAATTAGAAAGAAAAAGCCTTACTAGCAGCAAATACAGGGAACTAATCCTGTCTTAGACTCATTCTCCAAAATGACAAAGCACAAGGGCTGCATTTTATACAGGTGAACAACCAACACTTTGGAAATTACATGTTTAAGTAATGGATGAATTCTCTCCAGGTTAGTTAACTCGGCGTGGCTTAAATTATACCTCTCTCTTAAATATACCTCTCTTGTGTCCCAAGCTGGGAGCACACCCATCAAATACACAGCAATGTATAGAAACCTATAGGAAATTATGCAGCAAGAGGCAGAAATTAATTCCTTATGTTACACTGAAGCAGTGCAGCTCTTCTGAGCTTGTAATCCAATATAAACTGCATTTCTTTCTGGGATAAACATCATCCCTTCTGAGAGTCTTCTACAGAGGAAGCAAAAGGGAGGCCACACCCAATTAATGGCACTTTATCCACGAGTTTTCTTAATATTGCAGGATGCAGGGACCCCAGTTTCACATTAATAGCTGGTTTATGCTTCCCCCTGCCCTAGAATGAGCCATAATTTCATTATCAATTCCAGACGTCTACAGCTGAGATGCATTTTTGGTGTTTACAATGCTTCTCAAAACAGAACTAATGAACTGTGGGTTTTCAAGGATTCTGTGGGGTTTGTAGGCAGGCCTGTTGTTAGAGAGAGGAAGCAAATGGGGAGCAATAAAGTTGAAATGATGCCTGGTGTACAAATAAAAGTTGGAAGCAGCAGGTTGAATATCTTTGCATAATCATGAGTCGTGTAGCTGAGTTATCTGCAAGCAGTGAGCTCGGGGGGGGAAATCATGAAATATTGTTTCGTGAGAGAAAGGAAGAGTTCTTCATGCTGGGGTTACACCTGTCACAAACTGGTGTGTGTGTGTGTATATTTTTATATATATATGGATGTATAACCCAGCATTGAAGGGACACAATCACTCTGGAAAGGTCAGTGTGTTCAGCCTGTAAAATCATCCAGCAATTATACCCTCAAATTCAAAATTCATATAAAAAAAGAGGCAGGAGGAGGTGTTACAAATACTTGCAACTATTCTGAAGATTTTTTCTACTTTATTCTGATTTTCTCCACCTCTGGCTGTTTTCCTCCTGAAGGAGGAAGGAGCTGAGCCAGCTCCTCCAGATTTAGCTTCTTGTCTGTTGTTCCTTTGCCCAGATATTGCTCAGATTTGATCACAGCTAATAACAGATTCCACTTATGTTTCTGTTTCTGATCGCTCTCAAGTCTCTATCGACATCAGCATTTCATATCTCCACAGTCTAATACCAATAAGTGCCTCTCTGATATTTCATGCTTGGACTTATTTTTTCTAGCCATGCAAAAACCTTATTATTTCTCATCTTCTCCAGGACATCCAAACATATCTTCTTCCTATTACATTTTATTGAGAATTCTTACATCACTTTTGCAGATCTGACTAATTTTTAGATGCAGAAATATCCTGCACAGCTTCCTAATAACCTGTGCTCATATTTAACACACACAAGTGTTTGGGCAACCTGGGTTTTTATGGGAGCACCCAGACACAGAATGTAAATGCATATTAGTGAAGAATATGTGCATTTAAACCAGGCAAATGAAAGAAATATATAGATAGGCAGGGAAAATCCTGATTTTGAGTTGTTGGTGATTGGGAAGCAATGCAATAAGGTTGTCAAGCTTGGGCATGTGCTGTAGCACAACGGGTACCTTTGGAGCTGATGGAAACAAACAGGTTTTTTTTCAGGATCAGCTCAGTTATCCTAAACCAGGCATTTAAAACAGGTTAAAGAAGTGCAAGAGCAGCACTACTTATTAGTCATTAATTTCAGTGATCAGTTCAAATGCAGATGCTGCACTCTGTGTAAAGTTTGGTGAGACGGAGCCTCACTCAATAGGATTGTGTAAAGTTTGGGAAGACAGAGCCTCCCTCAATCCCTTTTTTTTCAGCTCATTCACTAACTTGTGCTAATAAGCATTTATCCTTGGGTTTATGGTAAAGAAACTTATCCAGACAGAGATCACTATTTCTTCAGCCAAATAGGAAGAGAGATGGCAAGTAGATGTGGTGCTTTGAGATATGGTCTAGGGCTCAGGGAGATGTTGGACTTGATGATCCTGGAGGTCTTTTCTCAACCTAAATGATTCTCAGTGCGGTGGGATATCACAGAGACCTGGGTTCCTTCTTTTGGGTTTTCTCCTCAGTCTTACCCTGGACATACAAGGCTTGTCAAACCCCTCAGTGCTCCAGTCAATGGGATCATCCTCAGAGCAGATCCAATTTTGCCTGCACAGTAACTCTGCTCTTTTCCTGGTCTCACATCTTGGTTTAATGTATGGCAGGCTGGTCTTTAACTTAACTAGGAACTGTGAACATGGGCAGAATCATGTCCTGCGACGCGGCGCCTCTATTTTGCCAGTAATATATTAGCTCTTTCCAGGGGAAATTATTCTTCAGGTTCATATGTTTTCCCTGCTTGCTTAGCTACATAACTTCTCCCTGGTGAGCAAAGTCATTAAAGGTCACCGTGTGTGTGTATATAACATAAAATTGCTCCAAGATCTCCCTGCCAGCTCTGCAGTGGGGTGTTCTCCTCCAGGTCAGGCGAGGTCTCATGATCACTGTCATTATTCCAAGTAAGCCACCTTAGCGATGCTTCCCCATCTGGAGCACTCCTTGCCAGCTAAAATGCAACATCAAGCCTGAGACAGGAGCATTTGATCAGATTAAGGAGCGGCCTGGGAGTAGTTGGGGGATATTTCTCCTTGGGGAGAACTTAACGTGAGGAATGGGACTTGTGTGGCTGGGATGGATTCTCTCAGACAGCTTATTTGCTGTCTGCTGAACGACTTGGGTTTTGTATCCCCAGGGGTCTGTCTTTTGCCCAAATAGGAAGTATAAAAGGAGTTAGAGTCTCGAGAGGGAACATGAGCAGGAAAAGCTGTTCCTGAAGGGTTGGTTTCCACCGTCCAGGTGAGAACCCTGCTGAGGAAGAGCTTGTTGTGAGTCCACCACACTGGGGGCACTCCACAGAAAGAAATCTGTAGAGAGATATTGACTTGAAATAAGTATTTGGGAGCTGGTATCTATATATTTTCCTTCATCCTCCTTCATCAACGATTACTAATTAATTGTATCAGAATGTTCCCAATCCAGCTGGGTGCATCCCATACGAAAACCAGAGAAAGACTCCAGAGCAGGACTCTTGCAGCTTGCATACACCAGGCACCTTAGGGGAGAAACAAAAGGAAAGCAGGACCTGATCCCACCTGGGTCCAGGAGGGATCTGGGAATCCAGCCACCTTCAGAGTTACTACTCATCCTGCACCATTAGTTTCATCTGGCTTTAAGCACTTAAATCCACTTAAAATTCTTGCCCAAAGCATGTTCTGAGCACCTTTTCTTAATGCTTTCTTTTTCATGTTGGAAATATTGTGTTATTCTGCATTGAATAAAACTGGCAGGAGAGGAAAAAAAGGAAGTTGGTGGCAAAACAACCCTTAATTTGGAAAGAACTTGCCCTGAATTTAGCAGGGTTTTTGCTCACAGCTCTTCCCTCTCTCAGAGGTGACAGGGACTGGCCTCAGTGTCACTGGCATGTTCCTTGCAGTGCCTTCATCTAGGAAAGCTCTTGTTGGGTATCACCCTGAGCTCAGGTGTATGAAATCCTCATAACCACTCACCTGTCAACTGGGACAACTACCTTAAATAAATACTTGTATGTGTTGCATACGGTGATACAGTTTCTATCACTATTTTTAAGCAACAGTCTGAGTGGTTTCAAAAGGCATATATAGGCTCAGGATATCTTAAGTCCTCCTGTTTACCTGATGATTGGGTTTTTTCCTCTGCCAGACATTCAGGAATATGCTTTTTATAGACAAATATTTCACATATTAAAATTCTCCAAAGGAGGAGTAAACATCTCGTTATCTCACTCCAAAGAAAAAAGCCTGAAAACAAAAAAATAAACAAAATAAACAGCTGGATCCATAGAGATACCTGAAGGAAGGGAGCAGTAATAGAAAAATGATGTCCAGTGTGATAAATAAGGTTCTATATTGTCTGTGGTGTTCTCTATGCACACATCACTTACAGTGCATTTTGACTTTGATGTTTTATTACAGATGTTTGTTTGCTGTTATTGCCAGTTTCTCAGTAAATTCCACTGTCTCTCCACTTGGTCCCTGTGATGTTGCTGGCTTAGGTCATTTACTGTCCCTAATTCAGAAAACAGTCAAAGGGGAGCACATAGCCCTGAGACAGAAATCTGGCAGAACTAAAAAATAGCTTTTTTGGTTCTTTTTTCCAAAATAGATATGTCTGACCTATTGCAGACTAGAGGGAGTCTTAATGGAAGCTGGTTATTGTGTTTCCTTGAGAAATATATGGGATAATGTGAATATAAAAATAGATACGTTAGTTTGCTTGACCTGTCTTAATGTAATTATTTTAGTTTCCAGACCTAAACCCACCCATAATTGGGGCAGATCAACAGCTGAGCCCTTCCTGCCCCAGGACTCAGGCTCAGCTTTGAGAAAGTCAAAGGAGCTTCTCTCTTACCACCTTCAAATGCCTGTTAAATAGGGATTATCCTTATTGGTAGCAAAATGTAGTGGCACAAAATTTCCTTGAAAGGCCACCTTTACCTTGCAAATAGGATGAGACCCCAGGAAATTTGGAGATAATTATTTTTCTGCTTGATTTGAAGCTTAGGCTATTTTGCATCGAGTCTTAGTGGCATCCCAACATTCTTAATCTGCCAACTGCAGGCCCTTTAAAACCAAGGGGCTTAAATCTACTCACTTAATTTAGTCCAAATTTGAAAGTTTTTTGTATGATCCCCTTTTAATTCATTTTTAATTCCTTTCTAAATTTTTAATCATGTTATTAGAGGGCTCCAGTTGAAATTCACCTCGAGTGCTGTGTAAGGATAATTAGTTAATGTACAATGAGGAAACCTATTGTGTTTGGTACAGCTGAGGATTACTGGAATTCAAAGTATTCTGCCTTTTTAACTTTGATTGGACACTAATGCTGTCCAAATGGAAATTTGCATCCACAATATTAACCTGGCAAGTGTGAATGGGCAAGAAGAAAAAGACAAGCAAACACCCACTTTCCCTGGTAGTCATAGAATGCTCATTATTATTGAACCAATAGTGACACTGTAGCTGAATCTTGATTAAAAAATTAGTTGCTGGCTAACTATAACAAAAAAAAAAAAGCAAACAAGGAAAGGGGCATTTAGAGAGCTGGGATTAATTGTAATACAATGGCTCAGAAATCCAGCCTTACCAAACCATCGCTCACAGCTCCAGAGTACAGGACAATAAGCTCTGGGAAGGGCAACAGTACCAGGCACCTTCCCATGGCAAACAATCCCTGCTAATTTGTTCCTTATTTACATATGCAATTGAAAAGAATAATGTCACATTTATGCTGTGGAACAGTAAATCTTAGCTTTACTGCTGTATCTCTCTGAGGTTTAGGTAGTTTTATCGAGCAGGGGAAAATAAGTTTGGCTTCTGCTCCACCCAAGAAAAATGTATTGCCTGGAAAAGCTCAATTCATTTTGAATTCTTTGCTATCCTAATGGCCATGCCTCGTAATTATGTTTGAGATCGTGGTGCTATTATGCTGTGGATTGTGCAGATGCATTGAAAAGCAGTCAAAAGAGGCAACGTGGAGAAAGAATGAAGTGGGCAAAGGGCTGGTGTAACCTGCTCGGTGGCAGAACTAGGAAATAAAAGCCAGATCCAATTAGAATTAGCTCAGAGCACTGCTCACAAGAAAGGAGTGAAGTACAAATCATTGGAGAAGGGGCTTGAGAGAAAGGCTGAAAGGTGATGTTGTGGCCAGGTAAGACTTTTAATACTCCTTTGCTTCCCTGGGAAAGCAATTGATCACACTGCGGTGAAATTCTGCTCAATTCATGGGTAGCTGCATATGTGATAAATTCAGGAAGGTGTGTGTCAGAAACTCCCTGACACCCTGGTCTCCTTAAAAAAAAAAAAAAAAGAGGATTGTATTAGGCTGTGTTCTGTGCACGTGTCCTCAAATGCTGCAGGGAGGGTGGAGTTGCTCTCTGGGAGCACAACAGCAATACCCGAAACATGGAAATTTGAAAATAGCTTGTGACTTATTGATAACGTGAGACATTTTCACAAAATTAAGAGTAGGTGAGATCCGAGAAGAGAAGTTTTGTGCACGTGGAAATTTGGGCTTTTGACAACAATATAGAAAACATGTTTTGTAATTGGAATCTAAGCACTGGGGTTTAAGGGTGCAGAGATACTGCTTCAGAATTACAGCTCAAGCACCCCTTGGTCCCACCATCTTCAGTAAGGTGTCAGAGTAGGCCTCATTTTTGGTGCACTGTTGTTGATGAGGTGTGTGTGAGGAAACTCAGCAAGTGAGTGCCTCAGAATTGAAGACAAAGTGCTAATTTCCCACTAAACAGGCAGCTTTGCTCACAGATTTGAGACTACCCATTCCCTCCCTTCATTATTTCACTTGAACTTGAGTTTCTAGTCTACTGGTTTTGTTATCTAGCCAGGTGAAATGGTTCTGCTGGAGAACTTAGTAGAAAGAGATTTCTCCTCTCTGGTACCAAGCACTTCCTGAGGATGAAGATGAAATCTTGCAGAGGAGGAAATTCCCTCTCCTCGGAGGATGTGGCTGACTCTATCCCACATAAGGATCTCAAACCTGTATCCTCCTTTGTGCAATAAGATATCAAGGTATCCTTGGAGGAAGCCTTTATTCAGGATTCAATATTTGCTCTACATAACAGTCCAAACCAGGTCCACCTTGACCCAAGCTGTTCTCCAAGACACTGTCATTAAAGCCCATCAGTTTATAAATCAAAAGCATTCTAGGTAATTACATGGGTAGCACCAAATCTTTGTCTTTTGATCACACCACCCATGGGACTCTTAATCCCATATATTTTTTAGATAAAGTGAAGATTTCATTCAGCCCATGGCTGCAACATAGAATCCACAGAAAGAAACTTCACAGGTTATCTTCAGAGCACCTCCTGCATGAGGAGCTTGGCTGATCTTTGTTGTCCAGGCTCTCTGAGGCTATGCCTTCCACCACCATGATGGACTTGCATGAGGAAAAGAAAATTAAACCACTTTTTCTCTCTTCATTTTGCCTTGAGGTAGTTTGCTTTAGGTGTACAGGAAAATGTCTTTTATGAGGATGTTGCATATCAGCAGAACAACAACCCCCCCTCCTGTGAGGCAGTGAAGGAGCACACCTGACATGGGGGGAAGCTCCCATTCCTGCAGGAGCTATTAGCTCCTAATAGCCTTCTCCTTCTGAAGGGAAGGATTAGACAGTGCAGCTTCTGTGCAGCTGGGAGATTTCAGGGACACATTTAGTGTGTGCATGGCAAATGCTGAATGATGGTAGAACCGAGCTGCGCTTGGTGGTGGTGCAGCAATAACCACGAGTAAATTTGGATTGCTGACTTGGGCCAGATTCAGAACCTTCTAATGCCTTTACAAGACCAGCTCTTACAGACAGCTGGAAAAGGGGATTGCTTTGCTTTTTTGCATGTGTTCTTTTAGAACATGCTTGGTTTAGATTTTATATTAGTGGCAAGCTTAAGTTTCAGAAAGTCTCCATCAGACAGATCATCAATAAGTTATAATAGTCTAAAATGCTCCTGTAAAAACTCTAACCCAAACAACTCATGCACGTTGCATGCTTAAAATATTTTAATCCTTTGGTAGTAAGTGGAAATAATTTGTGTAGAAGTGTGGTTATAGCTGGAGTCTCCATGCACTCTTTCCTCAAAAGACCAGTGGAAATGAAGCTTCTCTGGGCAGTTCTACAGGATCAGTCCCCTCATGTTTTATTTGGCATACCAGTATTTTATTTAAACTATCATTCCCGTCTCCTTAGGTGAATACATGCTGCTCTCTTAGATCATCCTTCACCTTATCCTGACCTGCCTGGAGCACTGCTCCCACCTCATGTTGGATGTCTCTGGATCACCCACAGAGCATTAGAGCTTCCCGAGCCTCAGCTCCCAATTTCAAACAACTTCCAGCTCAGAAGTTTGTAGCTTTGGGTGCTGGCCAAACCCGATGCTGTCAAGCTGATATAAACCAGCTGCTATTGTATTTACCATTTTTTGGCTCTATATAACTCTCTGGATTGGAGGCAAGTCCTTCAGCACAGTCCTTGAATACCAAGTCTTTGATGGAAGGGACAATATGGTCATAAACCATCAATTCAACTGCTCTCAGAAAAAGTGCCATTAAAGTAACAAGAAAGCTCCATGGCCCACCAAAGAGAAGACAGGAAAAAGTTTTATTGTGGTGTTTAGGCTTGATTGTTTCTCTTCTTGGGTGGAATCAGAGAAGACAAACACGAGCTAAAAGCAATAATGAAGCTACTTGCAACCACCAAGGGGGTCTTACCATATCTGACCTGTCTCTAAAAGGGCAAATAACATGAGTTTGTGACAACTAATTTTATCTTTTATAACCAAGATAACTTGATAAACAGTAGGAGTCAAGCCATGTGGCAATTCCATTCATTTAATGAAAATACAGCAAGAAATTCTCTCTCCACAGTGTAAATGGCCCAAAGACATGACCCAAACTCCTCCATTTTTCTGAAGTTGGAGTGAAATGGTAGCCTAGGAAGTGAAAAACTTATTTTATTGAGCCAAGTAGCCTGGCTCTCAGATTTTTGCCAGAGCTGACAGAAGGGAAAGGACAGCAGACACAAGCTGATGATTCTGGAAAATCCAAATAATAATAAAAAATCCACTAGAAGCAATAGTGGTTTAAGTAATCTACTTCACCAGCCTTTAGAGTGTGCCACTCTATAATCTCCACGAAAATAAAACATCAGTATTTTGCTGTCAACGCTGCTTAATATATAGTCAGCAAAATCAGAAATAGGCCCAGAAAAAATAAAACCTGGCCAAAGCAGAGAGGCTGCTTTCCATCCAGCCCCTTTCACGGTGTCACTGGATGACATATTATTGTATTTTGCAGCAGAAACCACTGCTGCCCAAGTGCTGAGATTTAAACAGACATATTTATGGGGTATTCCTGAGCTTGCCCATCAGCTAATTAATTTTTTTTTTTTTAAGTACGTTGCAAACCTTTGGAGAATATTGATGAATTTCTCGTGGGATTTTTATCCCTGGGCTCTATTATTGCTAAACAAAATTTCTGGCCTGTAAGAAAAGGGAGGGAAGAGAATTGAGTCTTTTGAACTTCCAATCCTCCCGTGTCAGGAGATTATTCAGGGAGCACTGAGAATCCTTCAAAACCAAACATTGTCTCTGTGTGTAATAGATGCAAAGCCTGAGCCCTTTGGCATCTCTAGCCCTGCTCAGCATCGTGCCTGGAGACTTCAAATCCTCCTCCAAAACTCTGACAAACCTGATTATTCAGGAACTGTCAAATATCTCCAGCAATCAGAGGAGAGCCCACAATAGTTTATTGGATAAATCCTATTTCTCAACCTTATTACCAAAGGATAAACTGCTAAAACAAAACCCACCTTTTTTTTTTTTTTTCCCCACTATTGCTCTGAATTTTTAGTGTATGCAGTTTATTTAAACTATTTATTTAATATTATTTTAATATTGATCTATTTATCTGGAATGCAATCATAAGCATGACTGAGGAGAAAAAGGAAAAGGAGCAATTTTAACTCTGAGATTTAAGTAAGCTGCTCAGCAAACAAAAGCTGAGCCCTTAGAACTGTCTAAGTATAAATTTCAGTGTCTCTTATTTCCACTTCAGGTCCCTTCATTCTATCTTTTCAGTCCCATCTGTGGCTTTTCCTGAATCTCTGGATTTGATTAAGGGCCCATGTCCAAAGTCAAGCTTTGACATCATTTAATATCATTAAGTTACAAGTGATAATGATGAGTCAGGGCAGTGCCATGGAACCGAGACCCTTGCAAACAGTGTTAAATGAATGGCAAATGTTCTGCTAAGTGTTGTATTGAAATTTGGATATTGCTTCTGCCTCAGCACTCAGTTTTTTGGGACTGGGGCTAATGAGTAACATTACATTAAGAAAAATGTCCATTGAAACAATTTTGAAATTATCATAGAATTATAGAATCGTCAGGGTTGNTCAGGAAACATGTTTGTAGATAGTAAGAGTGATTGTCCAGGGACCAGAAGTATTTATATACTCAGGGTCAGCACAGAGAAGGGTAAAACTGCCAGAGAAAGGCAGAGATAAAGGTAAACAAACTCAAATAGTCACTTTATTCAGGTTTTAAAGTTACTATTAGGAATTCTGCATTATTGTACAGCACAGACACATGGCACAGCTGCAGTGTCTGTGCTAATCCTCTGCTAATACTTCTACCAGAGTATTGTATGTACAATATCAGCAGCTTCTTTATGCTAATAGTGATGATTTGTGCTCCTCTTTTGGAAAACAGCCCAACTCCAGTGATGTGTTAGAGTAACATGTGGTGCTGGCACATCTCCTGCAAAGCTCACCAATAATTCCGCGTAAGACAAACTCCAGCAGCCTTATTAATCTCTTAGCAGGTTTCATAAGACTGGTCTTTGATAGAAGTAATTCTACTTTTTTGTGCTGTTTTTCACTGAAGAGTCTCTCTGATGTCACCATTTAAAATCTGAGCCTGCTCATTCAGGACCTCTCCCAGATCTACCTCATGAACTCCACTGGGGTTGCTCCATGATTTATTTAATCCAAACAGTTCTGAAGTTCTGTGACTATGTCTTTAAAGAGTTGTGTGGAAATTTGTTCTAGAAATATGGAATATGGAAATAGTTTTAATAATAATTTAATACTTAGTACACTATCAAGCAGGTATCAGTCTTAGAATAAGCCCAAACGCCAGAAGTTTAGTTTGGATCCAGTGAAATGCCCAGAGGGAGTTAAAAATAAGAATTATTAAACGTTCCTCATAGAAATGGTGGGGAAAGGCTCATAAAAGTTGTTCCTATTCTCAGAAGAACACTTCCATATTAATTTTATTTCCAAAATAGGTCACTCTTTGTTATTAAATAACTATTGCTCGCTTGATTTCTTTTTTTAGAGGAAAACTACAAGGCTGACATGAAACTTGGGAGGTATTTTGGGCTGGAATGTACTTTTAAATGAGACCTACTTCTACTCCTCTTAGTTCTTTTCTACATCTTGTATTAGTTCCTCTTGTTGAACATTCAAATCCAGGATAAGATTATGCCCCAGTTTATTTCCTCTAGCTCTGGGTTAGTTGCAGAGCCTTTTTCTTCCCTGGTTCTTTCCACTCTCATCACTTTTTCAAAAGGAGGTGGGATGAAAGGGGTGTATTTATGGCAGCCCTTTGTGATTTATTTCTTATTTTAAAAAATGTTGCATACTGGACCAGATCCATGGGTGCACACTTAGAGACAAATTCAGGAGTGAGAGAGGTCAAACAGTGTTGGCAAGTGGACAACAACTGCATTTTACAGCAGCTCCAGGGCGGGGGGTATTTTTTACTCAGCATATTCCCAAGCCACATAATAAAGATGCAAGAAATATTCAAAACACTGAGCAGAATACAAGGAGACCTAAAAAGCTCACTGAGTTTAGATGTGAAAACATCATAGAATCATTCAGGTTGGAAACGACCTCCAGGACCAGCAAGTCCAACATCTCTCTGACCCCCAGACCATGTCCCAAAGCACCACAGCTACTTGTTTGTTGAACCCCTCCAGGGATGGTGACTCCACCACCTCCCTGGGCAGCCTGGTCCAGTGCCTGACCACTCTGTCAGTAAAGAACTTCTTCTTAATGTCCAATCTAAACCTCCCCCTTCTAGGAGACTCAAACGGAGATTGTCCAGGTTGAGGGAACAGTAGAGTCAGTCCTCCTCTAAGGGACCTGCTTGAGATGCCCACCCCATTGCTCCATACACAGTCCCCATGCTGCAGCTACCTCAATGGCTAGAGGCACCAAGACCCACCAGCACCATCCCTTCACCCCTGTCCCCACCACCCTCAGCCCTGCAGATGAAGATGTTCCTGCTCCATCCTGGAGATAAGCAGCTTCTCATGAGGTGTCCTGATAAGGAGGGAATTTATTCCCATGTGCAGCTTGTCCCTCTTGTGCTTGCCACAGCACAAGAGCAGCCGCTGTGAAGATGGCAACCATGGTAGCTGCAGCTTTATCGGTCTATAGCTCACATTGCTGACAAATTGGCAGCAAAGTGCTGCCCATATCTCTTCTGCAAGCAGCAATTATGGTATCTCCTGCATTTTATCTTTCAGTAAACCACCTGATTTCCGAAGTTTTTAGGAACTCTCCATAGGCGGCAGGTGCCACTGGGTGTTTGTTGGCTTCATAAACCCCCTTATTATACAGTTTTGCATAAGTGCATGCCAATTAATTTTCTGTTAAATGAACTTACCTATGCAGGAACACATGACTCCAAGCAGAGTAATATTTGTTTGCTTTCCCTTCTCCTTCTCTTCCCCAGATGAGCTGCAGGCACTTTAGACAGGCACTCTAACTATGAATCTCCAAGGCTGTCGAGGAGAGGTGGGCTGGAGATAGGAGGATGCAATCCAAAAGTTTTCTAAATGGACTGGGATTGCTGAACATGAATCCTTACAAAGCACTCATGTTTGAAAGGGAAGCTCCACTACGTAGCCTCTAATGGACTGGGTTTCATCCTCCAGGTTCTGTATTATCAACTCTAGAAGTAGGTGACACACCAAGATGTGAACAAGGACCTATTTTCTTAGACCTCTGCCAGCTAGAGGTGATTGCAGGTGGCTCCTCTGTGCTTGGTATAACCTATACCTGGACCAAAGTATTTATTCAATGCAGTATCTTAGGAGGTATATGGCCCCTGAGACAACTGAACTGCTATTACTACCAGAATAAGTTACGTTGCAGCTAAATAATGTTACAACCAAAAGGAGATCATTGTGTTAGAGGGAACAGTGGGAAAAGGTTTAAAAGGAACATTTCTTTCCCAAAGGCTCTATGTTTCTTCACCTTCCAACCTCCCAATCTAAAAATGTTATCTCTATTACCTCAGCAAGCTTTTTTTAAGGATTTACAAGTTATTTCTGTGTGCATGTACATTTTGGTGGCTTTTTTCTCCTCTTGGTTCTTTTATGTGTGTGAATGAAATTGAGGTGATAAAAGAAAAGATATTTCATTAATAAAAGCTTTTCAAATCTTTATTAACCGCTAGTACCACTAGTCAGGGGAAAAAAAATAATCCTTCACAGTCAGAATTCACAAGTGGGTTCTCTTAGAGAGCAAAAAAGGGTAAAAACCAGCTGCATTAAAAGAAATATGGAAAGTGCCAATCTGCTGCCTTCGTTGCCTGTGATGATGTTACTTACATTTATCTGATGAAAACAAATCCTGGCTATAAATGCAAAGCAGCACGAGCTGAAGGAGAAGTGCTGGTAGCCTGGCACACAATGGGAGCATTGGCATCAAGGAGATGGCAGTTCTTGCTGACAACCCCTCCTTCCCCGACGTGTTTTGGATCTTTGTGACTAAAGAACTGTACACAAATGCTTCATTTAGGAACTTGGGATTTGTCAGGAATGCTCTGCAGCCATCGAGTGAATTGCTGGATATGAAAAAGCATTTGCTGTTTCATCTAAGTATGAAAAAAAATCACGTATTTTATAGGAACAGATAATCACATCCCTCTCTCTAGATTCCTTTTGGAATCTAAAGCCAATTTCAAGCTGGGAAATACTTGTCTAAGTTTCCTACTCTGCATTTGTCAGACAAATTTTTATCATCATCATCATTTACACATAGATATTTAGCACTAACATATAGGCAGACAAGAAACCTTCTTTCAGCTTTAATAAACTCTTTTTTGGGGCTATTCCTGAGCTGACCTGAAGCCCTGTGAGACTCTAGCACAATATTCTCATACACACTTTGCAATTCTCCTGCAAAATCAGTCTTGTCTTCACATCTACAGGGGAGCTCTTGAAGGGGGAACTCCTAGAAATAGTAAGTTCTTAAAAAGAAGATCTTAAAGGTGTGATGGTTCCATGAGCCAAAGGATGTGTTTATAGGAGATGGTTAAAGTAGCAGGGTGACATCATGCCTATAGCCAATATATTAGTATATATAATATATCAAATATATTCTTAAGTGCCCATAATATGTTTGGGGACACTGATTCTGAAGAAAATGAGCCCCAAGTTGTCTACGACTCAGACTTGGACTTCAACTGATGCTCCATCCTGGGGCATAGGATTTGATTTGGGATGGATGGGGAGTGTTATGATGACAGTTCTCATTGTGACAGTTGGTAATTTCTACTTCTGGTCCACGCTGGTGAAGAACCATGGGAAAAATATGAGGAAAAGCTTTTGTTGCTCCAAAAGTGAAGATTATATTGAGGTTCAAAAAGACAAAGAGAATTGTTTGTACCAGAATTGATGCATTAATCTAAATGCTTCAGAAGTCCCTGTTTTATAAACAATTATGAAATTATAGGCAGGAATAAAACCCAGTACTGTTTCATTTCTCCTGCTAGTTAGTTTATCTTTATAGAGGACATTAGACATCTACGATGATGCTCTCTGACCCTTTGTACCAAAGATGAGGAAAACAAAGATGTTGCAATGTTGTGCTTCAGTAGTTGCTGACGTTTAACACGTCCACCCCAGACACCTCATTTCTGCAGAAACTGGAGTTGATGTTCCACTAACTGAGGTAATTTTCTAGGTCTCAGTGGAGACTCCTTATTCATATAGCTGTGGAAATGGAAGGCCCACAGTGTTTGCAATAAACTTTGCTTCTTGCCTCAAGATACAGAAACGTTTGCAGCAGGAATAACCATGGTTTCTCTCCTATTGATTTTCTATGCTGTGGCAGCTCTGGAATATTGTCTGCTCCTGCCCAGCTGGAGGTGTGCTGGGAATTTCTGGCATTTAAATGTTTATTGTTCTTTCAGTAATTTCTCAAAGTTTCCCTGAGTTTTTCAACTTGCCTAATCCTTAGACGATCTACACCTATGGAAGTAAGTCTAATATATTTCAAATCAAACTGTTCCACCAGCTAGAAGGCACTGAGAACCTTTCATAAGAAGCACATCTAGCTTTAAGAAACAGAAAAATTAGTTTACTTGCTGTGTTTCTGCTTCTATCACACATTGTCAGTCCACAAGCATAACAAGGAAATGCTGTTTCTGTCTGGTTTGATGAGCAAAGAGAATAATCTTGTTCTTTTTGGATCTAGCTATGCCCCTGCAGACTACGGATATCTTATATATAATGTAAAAGTGTTGTAGAAATTGAAATATGTGAAGGCTACATAGAAACAAATCAATCTGGATGCATAGAATGGGAATTCATCAGGGGAGCTGGGCCCAGAACGCACATGGGTAATTTGTGCATGATGAAGATTCTGCCCATCTGGAGGATTTTGTGAAAAGTTCCATTTGTGTGAGAACCTCCTCAGTTCTGTTATCCTCTCTCTGCAGCTTGGTAAATATTTATCCTCTTAAAACAACCTCGCACAGAGCACAAAGTCAAAAAGAGAGGCTCTGGCTCCCAATCCCAAACTGTTGGAGGGATCCAGAGCTGGGGATAACCCCAGACCACAGATCAAATCACTAAATTAAAAATGCTGAGGACAATCTACCTGCTCTGCACCCAGCCCTGCATCTGAGTGGCCAGCAAACCCTGACTGCTCTCTTTGTCTTTGATAAACAGCTCTTTATCTCTCCTGCTTTCACTTACTCAACAAGGAAACCCCTATCAGGAGCTTGCTCCTTTTTCTCACGACATAATTTGGCACGTTCCCTGACAGCAAGCAGAGCTGTTCTTCAGATACCAACAGCACATTTCCTTTCCAAACAGCCCCAGATAACTGAGACCCCTGCTGGTGAGAAGCTTATCTGGGGTGTTTCTATCAGAAAATGTGCAGTGCAACGTCAGGCAAGTAAAGCTGGGGCTTGGCTGGGAGAAAGGGATCGTTAACACAACAGCCCAGGTTAAAACATAGAATCACTCAGGTTGGAAAAGACCTCCAGGATCAGCAAATCCAACCTTTGTCCAACATCTCCCTGACCCCTAGACCATGTCCCAAAGCACCACATCTCCTTGTTTGTTGAACCTTCTAGGGATGGTGACTCCAGCACCTCCCTGGGCAGCCTGGTCCAGGGCCTGACCACTCTCTCAGTAAAGAACTTCTTCCTAATGTCTGGTGCAACCTGAGGCCATCACCTCTTGTCCTGTCATTACTTAGGAGAAGAGCCCAACCCCAGCCTCACCACAATCTCCCCTGAGGTAGCTGTAGAGAGCAATGAGGTCTCTTCTTAGCCTCCTCTTCTCCAAGCTAAACAATCCCGGTTCTCTCAGGCTCTCCTCATATGACATAATATCTTAAAGCATCGTTCATCTTGCTCTTCTGTCTGATTTTAATATTCAGGAGGCTTGGGCTGGGCTGAACCTGCTGCATTTGAGCTGTTCATGCAGTGTTCCTCCCTGCAGGAATGTGAAGAATAAAGAATATTTCTTCTGCTCCTCTCTTCTGGGTGAGACCAAAGCAGGGGTAGTGTCAGTGAGGATGGTGTGACCCGTCAGGCAGGAACCTCAGGATCCCCAGATTTCCTCCTGCATGTTGAGACGTGTCGTTCTTGTGTCTTGGTGTCCTTGTAGAACACACAGGAACGGAGGGAGGGCACCCAAGGAGTCCCCAGGAGAGAGGAGCAGAGCAGGAATGCTGCAGCTGCCGGCCTCCAGCACACGGAGGGAGCAGGAACCACTCCAGAAATGAGGTGTGGAGAGAACTGATCTCCACTTGAAAGGACCTTAAGAAAACATGGAACTGCTCAAGTTCCTGGGATTAGTGGGTGACAGAGAGGAGCTGCCCTCAGCTTCATGCTCACCCAGGGCAAGCACTCAGAAACGTGCTGGGCTCTTACCCAGGGACACACTGATCAACACCAGGGTCTTTCCTCAGAAAATTTCTGCTCTTTGGTTTTCCTGTTGCTTAAGTAAAAGGAAGCATGGGATGAGAACTGGAGCTATACAAGTTCCAAGGATGGTTTTAGAAGCCCATCTGCTCTGGAGAGCACCTTTCACTATCTCTGCCAAGTCAAACCCCAACGTTGTCATCCTGCTCATCCTTTAAAATAAAGCAGAGTTTTTAGCAAACTTCTAAGCAGAATCTAACATGTTTTCCTAAATTCTGCACACCCAGGGAGCAGCTGCAGAGCAAATAATATGGATCACATTGTAAGTGTCCCAGCAAAGCTCCTCCTAATATACAGCACAGGTCAGCAGAGCAGTTCTGCAGTGAATATAATGAGCTGAGCTCCCCTTTCTGCATGTTACATGCAAACCCTTTGTGCAAATAACATTATTTTCTTTACTTGTGTTACTCCCAGTGCTTATCATTTTAGTACCACTTTGCCATTTCTTCCAGGTTTCTCTGTACTATAATTATGCCAGTCAGCTCTCCAAACATACTTTTTTTTTTTTTCCATACTAAAATGCAAAGGTTGGGAAAGAAAGGCAGCATAATTTTCACAGAATTATTTCAGTCACTTCAGAGACTGCACATAATGTTTTTACAACTTCCCGTAGATTTTTTTCTCCCTGTACTTGCTCATAGGTGGTAGTCACTCAGACAACAAGACATCCTGACTGTCACAGAGTAGAAAAAGAAACTGCTGTGCCTGGATTATGAGCACATAGTGCAGGCTACATGGATGTTTTACATGAGACAAGTGGTTATTGGCAAAGACACGGGTAATATCTTGCTTGAGCATTTCCAAGCTGGCTCTAGGACTGTATATGTAACGCTGGCAGTGATGGAGGAGGTACAATATTCCTCAGCATAGTTCCCTGCAGATGTCAGAGGGTTCTACCAGGCTCCCAGGGAATGTCTGACTGTTTATTGCACTGCTGAAGGTCTCCTGCTTTGGAGTGTTCAGGCCAGATGAGGCTTTCAAAAGCAATGACTTGAATTTTATATTTTAATGCTTTTTTGAGCAGGAGTGGGTCTGAGGTTATTTGCAAATTTTTATCAGAAACAAAGATGTGAAATATTTCCCTGAGGTTGTCCATAATCATGTTTGAAATGTGTGAACAATGTGAACGTGGCAATTGCCACGTAAGATAAAACTCCAAGAACTAAGTTTCCAAAATTCTGAGCAGATTTTGGGACTGGGTGGTAATAGTTAAACATATAAACTTTAGTTCTCTTCAGATAGCAGAAACCCACTGGGGCTGGCTGGATATTCAGAGAGATCTACTTTAAAATATTTGTTCATCAGTATGGGAGGCAGCTTTCCTGCCTTCACTTGAAACTCTCCCTCCAGCAAGGTTATAGAGTGGCATTATAATTTCATAATAAGATGTAGTGAGGCATAGGATGAGCACAGTCTTCCCAGTGATATGTGTAAGGCTATTGCACGAGGAGCTGCCTCGCATTAAATGACGGGAAATTACAGAGCCCAGCTAAAATATTGACTCCGAACTCCAGGCAGCAAAGAGCTTCGGCTCAGGTCCAGCCTTTCTCAGCACAGCTCTTCTTTTGGGGAGCAGCTCTAAGCACCGGCATAAGTCAGTTGATTTTAAAAGGGATTTGCTGCACAGACACAGCTTGTTGGAAGTAAAAACAGAAGAAGAGTTTAGCAAGGGCCATCCAGCTCCCCTGGCAGAGCCCGGGAGATGTCAGCTCTTACCTTAGCTCTTGCCTTAGCTCTTGCCTTAGCTCTTACCTTAGCTCTTGCCTTAGCTCTTGCCTTAGCTCTTGCCTTAGCTCTTGCCTTAGCTCTTACCTTAGCTCTTACCTTAGCTCTCCTCTCCTGAGACCCTGGAGCAGAGAGATTTTGCTCCCTGCAAGCCCAGCACCTTTGCCTCTCTCCAAAGCCTCAGCTCCTTTGCTGGCTGAGGATCTGTCACCGTGCCAGGCTGGGGAGGAGATGCTTCACTCTGGTCCGTGACCCCAGGCAGTGGCATCCCTGCTATTCCTTCCATTTCCCTGTTCTCCTCTCTCCTCCCAGCACGGCAGGGGCTGTAACCAGATATCCGAGCCTGTTTCCTTCCAGGCACCTGCTGCCTTGAAAACTGTCAAGGGCAGCAAGTGCTGTGATAGGATTAGAAGGATAACAAGCTAAAACCTCAGCCTGCCAGATCATAGAGACATAGAATGCCAGGTTGGAAGGGACCTCAGGGATCATCTGGTCCAACCTTTCAAGGCAATAAATAAATAAATAAAAATATATCATTTACCTGAGCTGGCCCAGCACCCTGTCGAGCTTTCTTAAAACTGTTCAGTGTAGGGGAATCCACCACTTCCCTTGGGAGACTCTTCCAATGCTTACTTGTTCTCATTGTGAAGAACCTTCCTCCGGACTCCAATTGGAATCTCCCCAGAAGCAATGTGCATCCATTTCCCCTTGTTTTTCCCACGTGACTCCTTGTAAAAAGGGACTCCCCTTCCTCTTGGTACCCCTCAGCCACTGGTACATGGTCTGCAAGATCTGTGAGGCTGGTTAGGAAGGTTCTAAGGGGACTCAGAGTCCAAAAGTTCTGTGCAACATACAATCCAGGATTGTAGTAAACGTGCTGATGGCAATTTACTCATGCACACACAGATAAAAAAGCAGGAAAAAATCCATCTTCTTAAGTCTGCTTGTGACACAACTGTGATTTGCCATCATATTCCTCACAGCGTTGATGCAAAGCAAGTAACCTCCATGGGGTCACCAGCTTTGCAGTGCCACGGGTCACTCTTCATGAGATGAAGAAGTGTGGATGAGCAGATGTCTCATCCCCTGATGAGATCTGCTACCACACCATGGCTTCTACCACAGGCCCCACAGGAGCAAGCTGAAGCTGTTGAGATCTCCCTGGTGCAGCAGTTTCTCTTGTCTTATAGTATATTATTGATATTTCCCTAAAGGAGAGGGATTCACCCCTTCTAATGATAAGAAACTGCTAGAAAATAAATGAAACCAATTATTAATAAAAGACGGATCTCCAGAGCGTTAAATCCAGATTATCCATCACAGGTGTGAACTGGAGGCAGCTCATGGCAAAAGACTTTGGTCTTCAAGTTCTCAATTGAACCACTACGGCTGAGCTGGTGGCTCTATTTACACTATTTACAGACACTGTGTGAAATCAGAGGCATAATAAATCCAGAGAAAGTGCTGGTGAAATTGAGAGGGAAA
Source organism: Brachypteracias leptosomus (assembly GCA_013401335.1). NCBI lineage: Eukaryota > Metazoa > Chordata > Aves > Coraciiformes > Brachypteraciidae > Brachypteracias > Brachypteracias leptosomus. Next base: position 187,955 of record VYZX01001308.1, read on the forward strand.
TTCGCACTTCATTGAATTCCGTGTCAACTCCCATTAAATTCAGAGGGCCCTGAGAGTCTTCCCGGGGTTACTGAGCAGCTCTAAACATTTCCAAGTATGCCCCAAGTTACAGGTTTATTTTTCAGTTCAAAGAAACTGGCCAGGCAAAAGTATGTTTATTTCTTATTATAGAAATAGGAGAGCAAGGAAGAATTAAGATGAGAGGATTTATCAGAGCAAAGACATTTGAAAAATGGAGCAAGACCTTGTGATATTTGGGGTGTTACATGGTTTAGGAACCCCACTGGGTATGGCAAAAAACTTTTTGTTTTTTAAGGTTCTTGGCAACACATTCATTCTAATGTGACTTCAGAGGCTCTTGGCATCCCCCCATTTCAGGTCTGATATGCTCATGTTGAGGCACTGAACTAATGGACTTGTTTCACAGAATCACAGAATGGTTGAAATGAGAAGGAACCTCTGGAGATCATCTAGTCCTACCCCTCTGCTCAAGCAGGGCCACCCCCAGCCAGTTGCCAAGGGCTGGCTTTTGAATATGTCCAAGGATGGACACTCCAGCACCTCCTTGGGCAACTGGTTCCAGTGCTTGGTCAAAAAAAAGTGTTTTCTGATGTTTGGGTGCTTCAGTTTTTGCCCTTCTCATCCTGTCAGTGGCAGCACTGGAAAGGGCCTGGCTCTGTCCTCCTTCCACCCTCCCCTCAGGTATTTATATACATCAATAAGATCCCAGTTGAGCCTTCTCTTCTCAGTCTGAACAGTCCCAGCTCTGTTTGGACAATGTTTCCTCCTTAGCTGTCTTCATCAAAAGGCAAAATACCAGCTCATCTCAAGGCAGGGACAACAGGATTGCTGGAGTTTATATTAATTAATAAAAAGGTTGAAGTGAGAGGGAAAACCCCACCGTGATGAGGTTAAAGAGCTCTTGTTCAAATAAACCTTCTCGCTTAAATAGCACAGGAAGAAAAGAGGAGGGATATTTAAACAGTTCAGCTGAATTAGGATTCCCTTTAAAGCCTCCAAACTTCAACTGAGAGGCTCTCACTGACTTCAGTCACCTTTAGACAAGGTTTCTACTGCAAAATATTGAACCAATTTTCAGCAGAAGATCTTAGAGAGTGAAATCAACAGATGACTGAAAATAATCATAAAGTTTTCTTGAAATCTTGGGGTTTAATCATTACTCTGAGCTAAAATGGCAAACACAAAGGCTGGGGTGAGCTCTGCTAGCCTGGAGCTTTAATAGTTATAAACAACTTGGAGTGGTAGGAAGGCAAAATTATATTTGTTAAGAAATAGGCTGTGTATAGAAAAGCCCTGGCTGGCATTTATTCTGGGAAATCATCTTGTCTGGGTTTTTCTAATGATAAAGCAAAACAATACAGAGTAATCCTGCAGATTTCTTAAGGTGCCGTAACACTGAATAATAACCCAGGCAACAGGGAGGAAAAGCAAGAAATAGAAAGGAAAGGGGGAAAAGTACAGGAATAACTGAAAACTACCTGAGATAATTTGCTAGAAGGATGCAAAATGGAGAGATTAGTTAGTTAGTAGTGAGATATATTAATTAATGAGAAAGGAAAATGACCTGAGTGTTTTGGTTACATGAATTTAGATTGAAACTGGAGATTAAAAACAGGTGAACTCTGGATTCTAGTGTAGAAAAAAAAAAGTGTGTCCACATTATGTAGCTTGCTGGATTTTAATCATCTAAATATTGACTGGAATAAGAATTGCACACAAAAAGAGAGGCTGTTTGACTGGAGGAAATGGTGTTTCTCCTTGAAGACTTCCTTGATTAATGAGTTTATTCTTTTACTGTTGTACATGTCAGGTTAGTCAGAAGTCCAGGGCTGAAGCTCAGTAGCTGTTTAACCTGGTTGTTGGCAATGTCTCTTCTCTGGTTGGAGTTCTTGAGGAGGAGGGGGAGTTTCCCTGAAGGAAGCAGCAGAAAGTTTTCCTTCATCATGCAGGTGGGGGTGAAGAAAAAGGACGTTGTCAGCAGCTCTGCCCACCCCTCTGCTTGTGTTTGGCCACTCTGAGCTCTGCCATCAGTCAGCGAGAGGAGCTTCTCCATAGTGCTGAGTTATGGTGTGATACCTGGCTAGGGGACTATAAAGGGAAGTCAAGCAGCTAAGGCCTGATTCCCAAACAATGAAGGAGAAGTTCCATAATTCAAGCAGAAATACCCTTGGAGCAGGACACGTATTTATTGCAACCCACAATTCATTTCTTTGTGTTTTATTTTACAAATTCTCCATTACTTGCTTCAGTTCCAGTGCAATGGGCTCCTGTATTTCAAGAGAGTTCAAGCTGATCTTGTACTTCACTTTTCCATGTCAAGAAATAGCCAGACAGTTGAACAATCAGATTACTGAGAAGCTGTTAAGTGCCTTGTGATGCAGGGAAGTGTGAGCTATTTAAGAACTAATGTGAAAAATGGCAACTTAGAGTCTAAAAGGGAAAAAAGGAAGAATAAGTCAATAGGATTAGACAGGGCTGTGTTCAACAAGCACACTCTTGTTCTCAAATTGTGGGAGAGGAATATCATTTCTTAGGAGGTTTTCCTTTGGATTGTAGAAGATACTTCTCCTCTGGAACATGTAGTTTGTCCTTGCAGTCCCCACAGTTTGTAAGAGAATTGGATGCACAGAAATAAGGTGGTTTTTTTTTTACACTGGAGAAGCTGAAATGAATCCTCTCTATTAAAAATTGCAAAGATTATTTATATAAGAAGGATGGGGGGAAAAACCCCTCAATACCTTTACTGTAAAACCACAGCACAGGTACATGTGAGTGAGCAGCTTCAGTATCAGAAAATGCTTTTTTTTAATGACATAGATCTAAAATATAGCAGAAATTGTGTTTTCCATAATCTGCAGGATAGAAGTAAACCAATGGTTATTAATATGTGAAAGAAATCTAAGGATTTATGGTCATTGAAAACGGAGTGCTAAAGAATTTACCATTTCCATCAAAATTTAACTCAATGGCAAATTATGAAGACATTTTCATGAAGTTCAAAGGATTGCAAGGGAAGTGTAAAGATACTTTTAATTATAGCATTTTCTATCTATCTATATATTTACAGAAGTAGATATGCCCTACAGAAACGTGGCAAGTATTTGTATGGAGAAAGGTGAAGAGGGTCAGCAAAAATGCCCATTCTGCAGAAAAGAGGGAATATGGGCACTGTAATTAATGGATCAAATTGCCAAGGAAATTGCACAGAGGATCAGAGGGTAAAAAGATAATTAGCAGATCAAAGGGTAAGAAGCCAAGCGTTGGAATAAAGTGGTAGTAATACAGACAGCTAAAGAGGAATTATTGACCAATAATTGTATTGCTTTGGGCAATGTATGCTTTGCTGGAACCATTATTAACAGAGTTTTTAATGGACTAGTCTGTTTTTATAAACGTGGAGTTCTGAGTGTCAAATGCCATGAATTCACTGGAGAGCCAGAGTGCACTAACAGTAACCCAGTTTTTAGGAGTTTTTAACAGCAATACCAAGGGGAAATAGAAGGAACTGAGGCTGCAGTGGCTGGTTACATGGTCAAGGAGCTTCCCTTGAATATAGAAATCATGCCAAGTGTGATTTTTTTCAAGGGTTTGGCATGAGGCTTGTTCTTATATCAACAACAATTGCAGGGTTTATTCTGTGGTGGGTGACATCTGGGGCTAAAACCTCCCTGAATCCTCTCCCTTGCTCCAGGTGGGTTTTATTCCCTTTGTTATTCCAAAGGGTTCAGATTCTACCAGTAGAGGACCATCTGTTTCCATGCTGGAGCACACCCACCTCACCAGTAATGAGGCTAGATTGGGTGAGTGGGAAGGAATGGGCAGCCAGGAGGTTCCAGTTGTCCCCTCAAGGGCTGGCTCACCCAAAGAGCAAGACCTCTGCTTAGATAGAGATTTCACTCCTTCAGCCCACCAGGCTGGAGCTGCTGGGTCCTGCTGTGGTTGACACTGTGGGATGTGGTTATCCAGAGGTTAACTGGGTGGAAGGAGCAGGTAAGACCCTGTTTTGTGCTCTGTACTTAGCACAAAGTGTGGTGAGAAACCTTGTGCTGTTGCTGCTTTACCTCTGCTTGAGGTAACCAGAGTCTTTAATCTGGGGGGGTTGTGCCCAGGGAGAGGAAAGAAAATTCAGTGAGGGTTCTCTGGTGTGTTGCTCAGACCTAGTCCAGCTGCTTCTCAGAACAAGGCTGAGTTTTGACTAAGATAAATGTTTGAAGGTCTGGACCCACAGGGGATAGTCCCAGGCTTGGGAGCTCCTGCAGTGCTTGGTTGCCTATGTTCCTCTCTAGAATTGACTTCTTGGTTATATTGACCTTACTATTTTTAATAATACTCCCAGGATCTGAATGTGGATAAGGATGGGAAGTGCTACAGTGGAGCAGGGTTATGGTGCAGCCCATTGAATTTGGTGAGAGCCTTGATGAGGGAGAAGAGGACCCTCAGAGAAGCTGGAGGCATGGTGGCAGTTCTGCCAGGATAATTTTGGGTTCTGCTGCAATTTTTGAGAGCTCATTCATTAGGAAAATAACAGAAACATGTGAAATGTAAAGTAAATGAATTGGTGGCATTTTTAGTTAACTCCTAATGGGTTTTTTTGCTTGTACATAAATACAATTTGTCCACAAATGTAGCCTCCAATTTAGCTCATCATTAAGAGAAATCTGGGGGAAAAAAGTGGTGTGGCTTTTTTTTCTTACATAGTAAACATCTCCCAGATTATTAAGTGATAGTGAAGATTGAAAATGTCACTTAAAGTCGCTCTTGTGCTTCTGCTGGAGGCAATGACAAAACTTCAATTAATTGAAAGTCACCCAGTAGTCTAAAACTGTGAGTGCTGAGGTTGGTCCCAAAGCGAGATGAAATATAAAAGTATTGTTGAATGGAGGCAACCATGTGCACAGTTTTTGTTTGTAATAATCATTCCTGGAACCAGAATAATGCCTGCAGCAAGAGCTACAGGATCAAGCTCTTTTGGAAAACAGCAATAGGGAAAACTAGAACTATCCAGAGCAGTGTAGCAAGGAAAACAAAGCATGAAATGGAACAGATTAAAAAAAAATGAAAGATAACAAAGCAGCATTTTTCTCCAGTTCTAACTCTTAATTAAAAAAAAAAAGTTAAATATATTTGCCTCAAATGAGGAAAAAGGAGGTAATTTTAATGTTATTTAGTGACTGATGTAACCTCAGCTAGCAGCATTGATAAAACTTGTAGCTCTGTAATTAGTGAGTGGGAAAAGTTTAATATTTCAGGAGTATCACTTTGGATGTGTAATTCCAGCTGCTTCTCCCAGTCCTAAATGAAATCCATTTGAATGACTTCCTAAACAACACTTGATAAACGATTGGTCACATCTCTTGCTGCTCTTTCTGGGTTAATTGTCTCCTATATGAGATGATAAAATCAGATCAATCTAAAGTCAGTTGGAACGTATCTATTCTGTCAGAAATGGTAGAGCCTGTGATAGGGAGAGGATAAGGAGGTACCTGAACGTGATGAGACGTGGTGCAAGAGTGACTTTAATTTGGAAGATTGAGAGGTGTGGAGATAACAGCTTTCTGCCTGCCCTTCTACCACCACTCACTATAACTGAGCACTTACAAATACTTCATAAATTAAAGAAATTAACCACAGCACTCCCAAACTGCAAGAACCACCTACACCATTTGTACATTGTTCTGTTAACAGTGGCTAAAACACCAGCTCCTGCAACCATGACGTGTATTAAAATGGAGCAGAAGTGAAAAGGTCACAAGCTGGTGTTCTTTTCCAGGAAAATACTTGGATTTGGAAGGACTAGATAAATAGTTTTTTGTTTAAAACAACTATTTGCTGACCAGAATGACAGTATTTTAAAGGCAGTGATATATATAAAGTCCAAATCCAGTAAATCCCCAAAAGACAGACCCCCGGAGCCTCTGTGATGCCACTGGGAAGGAACTTTTTCATTGTTCGCTTTTGGGTCTGGAATTAAGCTTCATTTTTCCTCCTATTTCCCCCCAAACTAACTGAAATCATTATGTGCCTAAGCCCCCCACCCCAGCACTTCTGCTTGCAACATACCTAGAAGCCTGATTTAATCTCACTTGCAATCCAATTAAAAGGCTCTCAAAAACTCACACCTGTGCTAATTGTAGATTCACATCAATGCTTCGTAATCATTAAATCCATGACTTAAGTTTTGTGGGTTTTTTATGAGTGCAACTAATCTAGTTTATCAACAAAATGCTGGGAGGTTTTTGTGCTAAAACAAGAGAATCAGTATCTGTGCTTCAAGATTTCAGTAGGGGTCAGGAAGGAATTATCTTTGTCTTACGAAGAGATGCCTAATGATGTTTGTTCATAAAATTCAGTCCTAAAACAATTGAAATCAGATTAAAAGCTTTTTGAACTTTTAACTGTGAAGGACTAATTTGGCTGAGGTGTTGATTTCTATAGGAAGTCCTGAGGTCACTTCGACCTCCAGTGAAGACCTAAAATACACTTTGAAAATGCAAATGCATTAACATGCAAGTCTCCATGTTGCTTGCAAAGGGTGGAAACGTTCTGCTGAGAGGCAATTACTGATGAATCTACCCCTCCATGTACATATGTCCATGTGTGTGTGTATGGATGGATATTCTCTAGGAGACACCTGATTTTGAAGCACCTCTCAGCTCCCCAAGTCAAGGCTGCTAAATATTAATTGAGTGCACACAGTTGCCAAATAGCTCTTGTGGATCCTGAAGACACAGTATTCAAATTTCTAGCAAAATAGAAGATTTTAGACTTAATTTTTTAACAAGTTTCTTCACTTTCATACCTAGCAATGGAAAAGCCACCTTAGAACCTCAGATAGATGAGGACAAATAAAACCAGAGCAATGAGAAAGAGAGAAATAGTTGTAATTCAGCCAGAACTCTTTTTTTTCCTGATGGGTTCTTGCCGTAAGTCCACCCAGAGTCAACCCAGGGCCTGTGCAGCAGCTGGTTGAGGCTGGGGAGCAGACCCAGCTGCACTCATGGCTTACCCAGGTGCTGGGTTAGACTTGGCTGGCCAAGAGCAGAAGGACTTTGGCAAATGCCCCTTGGCTTGGAAGAGAAGAGCCAGGGGGAAGCTGGCAGCAGCCCCAGCCAAGCTCTCATTCATTCCTCACCCCCCGCCCTCCATCACTGTCAAATTCCTGAACTTGGTTTGTAATTCAGTGGGAGGCTTTTTTTTCTTGGCTGGAGTTATCGAAACGGACGCTGGGATACTTGGTGTAGAGTGTTAAGCCTTTCAGTTGTGGGTCACTCTGGAGTAAAAGTGCTTGTGGAGGGTTTTATGGTCTTTTTTTTTGGTATTCTCATCTGTTGTGTTCCCCCCACCTTGGTTTCCCCTCTTTCTTGGCTTTAGTATTTTTTAAATTTTATTTTCCTCCTTGTTTTTTTTTTTTTTTCACCATCCCTTCGTTTTGTTTTTTTGTTTGTTTTGTTTTTTATCCCTCCCTCCCTTTGAGTTTGGTGCTTTTTATTCTGTTTTGTTTCCCCACCTTCCACTTTGCTTTTGGTTTTTGGGTTTTGTGGGTTTTTTTCCCCATGGATTTCTTGTTAATGTTTTTCAGGGTTTTTTTAGTGGTTGGTGGGGTTTTTTGGTTTGTTTGTTGTTTTCTTCCCCCCCCTTGGGTTTGTTGTTTAGTTTGTTTTGTTTGTGTTTTCTTTTCCCTCCCTTGTTTGTTTGAGGGGTTTTTTTGATGTTTTATGTGTGTGTGTATGTGGTGTTTTATTTGGGTTGTTTTTTTTTCCCCTACAGAGGTCATATTNTTCACCATCCCTTCGTTTTGTTTTTTTGTTTGTTTTGTTTTTTATCCCTCCCTCCCTTTGAGTTTGGTGCTTTTTATTCTGTTTTGTTTCCCCACCTTCCACTTTGCTTTTGGTTTTTGGGTTTTGTGGGTTTTTTTCCCCATGGATTTCTTGTTAATGTTTTTCAGGTTTTTTTTTTAGTGGTTGGTGGGGTTTTTTGGTTTGTTTGTTGTTTTCTTCCCCCCCCTTGGGTTTGTTGTTTAGTTTGTTTTGTTTGTGTTTTCTTTTCCCTCCCTTGTTTGTTTGAGGGGTTTTTTTGATGTTTTATGTGTGTGTGTATGTGGTGTTTTATTTGGGTTGGTTTTTTTTCCCCTACAGAGGTCATATTAAGCTTAGACATCATGAAATATATATACATTTTTCTGATGGATCCATCAGGTTTTCACAATCTAAGATAATTTTCTCTCCAACACTGTATTTAATAATTTTAAAAGCATCTTCTATTCCTCACGTTGCACAGATCTCCTTCCAACTATCAACTGCTAGAGATCTGCCTCTGTTCCTTGCTTTTAAGAGATGCATGTGAGTTGTCTATTCATGAAGAGATAAACTGGGCATGTCTATCTGTGTTTATAGAGCACTAATCTCTGCTCTGTAAATAGCCCAAGCCTCTAGTGACCAAAGAAGGCCAAAACCAAGACTTCCACTTAGACAGGAATGTGGCTTTATCTGTGAGATAAACCTGGAGTGATGGGCAGGGCTTAGGACAGCAAGGCCTGAGTGTGCATCCATCCCAAAAATCCAGGATGTGAGTGTGAAATCTGCAATTGGGAGGCATCTTGGAAACCGCAGGGGCATCTTAGCCCTGCTAGAGACAACCTGACAACGTTTGGGGTCTGAGGGCTCCTGTGCGGAGCTAGAAAGCTTCAGGCTGGGTTGGTCCAGGGGCAGGGTACCCTGGACATCCCAACTCCTGCAGGAGCACAGATGGGATTTCATTCAAGTGATGCTTCTCTTTACTGGAAGCTTATCTAACCCAAATGCCTTTAGACAAACAGCTAAAATGCAAAAAATGGTGGTTTTAATTACACTGAGTTTTGCTGGGAAATTCTGGACTTTGCTCCTCTTCTGAGTGTCTCTAAAACGTGTGAAAAGTCTGTGGTTTAATCAGTGTTAGCTTATGAACCTAATGACAACTGGTTTCATGCCAACATTTTTGTTGGCACCACAGTTCATTTTATTACAATCTTGCAGCAACTCTGGGACTAAATTCAGAATTCTTCCTTTGGATAGCAAGAATGGTAGGAAAGAATGGACACATTTTCTCTGGTTTCACACAGAAATCTTGGTTTCTTGCCTCTTAAGCCAAAAGGAAACATTAATTACCAACATTACACCATCAGTGAGGTCTGGGTGAGGTATCCCTCTAATGTGTAATCATCATTTTAGGCAATGACACCGTATCCTCAAACAACTTCCAGCCTAAGTTTGTCTGACCTTTAGTTTGAAACTACCCACAATGGTGACTACTCTTTTTTTTTTTTCCCACTCTTCATGACTTTACCTACTGGCATCCAAGTGCTTAAGGCTTTCCTTAAGTATTTGGATGTGTGGGATTTGAATATATGACTACATGATATCTTGATTTCATATGAATGATAAATGGAGAGATTATTTCCCAGCATATGAAAAAATACAAAGCTAGCAATGTATTCCCATCAAGAAAATCAACAAACCCACGCTCCAAACAAATAGTGCTCTAACCTTTCTTTTATTCTCCTTTTCTTTCCTCTTCCCTCCATGCTTAGTCCTTCTCAAGAACATCACAGGCATGGTGTGCATGCTGTGGGGAGGACAGGAGTCTTCCAACAGACTTTATCCAGCCTAGCTCACAGCACACACACACAAAGGACACCTTCCCAGGAAAAGATTTTATGAACTGCTTTCCAACCTGCCCTTCTCAAAGGCTATTTGTGCATTTTAATTAGCTCAGCTCCCCCCCCCCCAGTTCAATTAGGCTGATTAGACAGAGAGATATTGAAATATAGCCAAGAAGAGGATATCAAAAGAGACACGTGCTGATTTGAAGCATGCTTAGGTGTTGCTGGTGCCATCAAGGCTCCCTGTGGCAGACCAGCACCCAACACATCTATGAAGCAGACCACATAAATAAAATGGGGAGTGCCAGAACTGGCTCAATGGTGGGCAGAAAGTTCATCCCTCTGTGGTTTTTGTTTCAGTAGCTGACCATTGACATGAGGATTATCCAGTAAATACCCAATACACTCTAGACTGACAGCTCTCCACATAATTATCAATAGCAGAAACTATGCTGATGTATGTAATGAGCTAATTACCTGTGGCATCACCATGAAGTGCTGCATAAAGAAGGCTTTTGAACCTTGGGCTGTTCCAAGTTTTAACCATCTTGCTCAAAAATTACCAGGTTTTTTTATTGCAGTCTTTGGAAATACTGTGCTAAGAGATGGCTCTCAAACATGTAGTCAGGAAATAATTGTGTTCTCTAAGAAATAACTGAAAAGATAACCCATCATCCCTTGAAGAATTGGGCCTTTCTGCAAAAAGAAATGCTTAGTGTAGGGACACTGGGTGGTGAAAGTGATTGCCAGAGAGAGAAGACTCTGTTCACTATCTAGATCTCTTCAGTCTACTCTACTTGAGAAGGAATTGAGCAAGATCCCAGTGTCTTGAGAACAGAAAATGGATGTACTGAAATGCTGTTACATTTACAGAAAGCTTTGGGATCATTTATTTATGAGATGGGTTGTTGCTTTTACATACTCCTTATATTTATCAAAACGTTGGCATTTATTTTTCCCAGTTGGGCCAGTGAAAAGCAGCCAATTAAGGTGTTATTCAGGCATGCAACTCCCAACCCTATCCAGAAGCAGAGAAGTAGGAAGAAGATTTATCCAAGGGTTGGGTTTTTTTTATAAGCTTCTGATAGATTCAGCTCAAGTAGGTAGAAAGGGATCTGGGAGGAGCCCACTTGTGTGGCAGCTACAGCTCACTTGACCGTGTCAGAGCTGGGGCCTCCCCACCAAGGTCACAATGTCCCTCTGCAGTGATGTCCTTCCCACCCTGCCCCAAGAGGAGCAAGGGCTTTGCAGCCAGGTCCTGCTCTCCTGGGAGAGCTGCTCTCTGATGGATCTGCCAACATGCAAACTCATTGTCTCCTGCAGGCAGAAAAACTGTTCTGTCATGTTCCAGTAAACGTGGGGCTGTCTCTTGACTAGGAGGCAACTTGGTGGACAAAAATATCATAGTGTCTAAGGTCCCTTCCAACCCAACCCAACCATTGGAGCTTACCTCCACAGCAGAGACTCTTACCAGTAGCAGACAGTGTGTTCCTGGGCAGGGAAAGCTGTGAGCTCATTCCTTTGTGAACCTGTAGGTCTTTACTCCTTGAAAAATGAGACTGGCAGAAGCAGAGGCATCAGTTCTTCTGGCTTGTTTCACCACGGCACTTCACACAGAGTGGGGATGATTTAGGTCTTCAATCCATACTTTGAATACTCTCCTACTCTGGCTTTGTCCTACAGATTTAGCCATAAAGCAGCAACGATTCGGGCTTTAATGGCTGCCTTAAAACTTCTTGGTCTACCAAGCAAATATCACTTGGTGTGTCCAGCAAAGTTATTATCTCTTTATGTTTGTGTCAATTAAATGATGTCTGGAGCAAGGTTTAAGTGTTGTGGCACTGCAGTTAAAGATCTCAACCGACTGTGCTTTGCATGGCAATGCTGTAAACTGCTGCTATTTCTATTAAGAAAAAATCCATTTTTCTCTAACAGATTACATTGTTTCTTTGAAGTGTGAATTTAAGCAGCTCGTGTTTGTAATAATACGTACATCATTCATCTTCAGACTTTAATCTCCACAGCAAAGCTTCAAAGGGGATGGATGCCTTATATTGTTTATTGAGATATGAGGTAAAATAGAAATGAAAGATCTGGGTAATCAAAATTACATCCATAACGGTTTTTTAATCGGCTTAACATATTTAATGCTAGATGTGTTAGAAAGCTACCTGTATATTTGCCTGATTAACAGTAAATCGGACATACTGGAAAGGGTAAACATATTAATTAGAGCCTGCACATCTCTCCTTCTTGCTAGTGTAATCATTAAATTGATTTTTCCAGTCTGACATGTAATTGTTCCAGCGATGGAATCCTGCTTTCCACTCTCGTTCTGCTTCATCAATATTTCCTGTAAAACATGAAATGGGTTACATTAATCTAAATCCAAATCTCTTTATATGCTAATTGAAGAATAATTTGGATTATCAATGTCATTTGCTCCAAATACATTATGGGATGGTCTTTTGCCTCTTAAACCTGCAATGGCTGAAAATTCCGTGATTAATGCTTTATCTTTCCATCAGGAAGGAGGGACTGCAGAGATACAGCAGGGTAATGAATATACTCATCTATGGGCTTGTTCCTCTTGCATAATACTTCTGTCCATCACATTAATCATTTTAAACCCACTCTTTTTTAAAATATTGCTTTGGTTCAGTGCACTCTACAATGAAACCTTCGTATCCTGAGGATGATGATGTGCAAACTGTGCTTGTAAAGATACAGTGAAACCACAGCTTTGGTCAGGGCAATGAGAGTATTGCCATTACTTCCAGTGTTTTTCAATGGATGGCCAGGATCTCACCCTACTGGGGAATAAATCCCCCAGTCTAATGTGTAAGGGGCACAAGTTTGGAGAAAGATGCTGTAAAATGTGCACTATGTCAACATGAAACCACCTTATCTTTTCTTTTTCTCTCCAGCCTGTAAAGCATTTGCCAACTGATCCCATGTCCCAAGGCAATATTTATTGCCAAATTTGTTATAGGCACCAGAGCAGAGGGTGAGGATGAGAAGAGTAATAAAAATATATCATTTTACAAGGTTCCAAGAGTATTTTATGTACGGGGTTTGCTTCCTCCAGTCCCCAAAGGTAATTAATGCTCAGGCAAAATGCAGTGACCTTGCAGGACCAGCCCATATGAGGACTGAGGCTGCATCCAGACTGTGGCTTATTAGTTTGGATCAGTGGCAGACTTTAGGAAAAAAAAAGTTTAGAAGCCATTTATGATCTGTGAATGCTTTTATTCATCCTGGATGCAATTATCTCAGTGTCCCATATTGACATAGTTTGCTTCCAGAAAAACTTGGTAGTGGTGTTCAGGAGATAGCAGCTCCATGGCTTCTTTATGCTCTTTGGACTTGATGTTCTGCTGCTGCAGTAGAATGAAGGCCTTTTCCCTCCATAAATACACCCTTTCCCCCCTTTTTTTATGATCTGCCAGCACTGCAGTTTAACTGGGTATGTGGAAATGAAATACTTTTGTGTTTTACACATCAGTAGAGAAAATATTCCGGAAAGAGAGTGAACAGATTCCGAGATTTAGTTTGGGGAAGCATCCAGTAATTTGGTTGCTTATCTGCAGTTTAGCTCAACATTTCCAAACCTTTTTGGTCTGGAAATCCAGATGGCAGTTTAATGAGACTTTGAAATGAGATTTGCATTACTTGGTTTCAGTGAGATCAGGAATAAAACCAAGACACTTTTTTCTTGGGGAGGTTCTGTACTTCTGCGTGCAGTTGAAAGGGAAATTGTGAAGAACAAATACAGAGAAAAAAAAATTTTAAAACTAACCATACTCCTCTCCCTCAGTTCAGAGGTATAAATAAGCCTGTTTACTTTGGAGATCATAGAAAAGTTCAGATCATTTTAATTATTTTTTTTTAATGCAGGCCACATTTGTCATTAACTCAAAGGGGATTTGTAAGTGCTGGTAACAATAAAACTGTGTTTTGATATCTAAGCTATCCAGATATGACTCTCAGAACTATGGGGAGAAGACATGCACAATATTTTACTTTCCTGACTCTAAGAACTGGCCTTTGCACATATCTTAAAAGATGTAGCCAGGGTCTCAGGTCAAGCCAAATTTTCCACCTATGTCAAACAGTAATTTAGCATATGAACTAGTACTAATATTTGGAGAAAAATGCCTCAACTCTGTCCTTGCCTTATTCTTGGTTAGGGGTATCCAGTTTTATTCATTCAGGCAAAACCTCCACTTCTGCATTAAAACCCCAAACCTGTTCCTTCTTTAGTTATTCAGGTTTAGATGTTTGAAGACTTGCCCAAAAAGTTTAGAAACTGGAATACCTCCACCAAACACACATCTTCAATTAAAAGTCACTGTTCTAGAGTATAAATGGAGGCATTTCAGTGCCTCATGATGAAGAATTGAGCCAGCTAGAGAAAGCAGACAAGGAGGAATCCAGAGGAGCCACCATTATGAATCTAAAAGACAAAAGGGGGAAGGCAAACACTGAAATAAGATCTTGGATTCCCATTTGTTTGCTTTTTTTCCCCTGATAAGATCCAAATTGAAGTCACAAGTCAATGCATCCCATTATCACCAACATCATCAATCTCTTTGAAGCAACCACCCATGACTTAGATGAGCTGACAGCTACAAGGCAAAAAAAGAAAAAAAGGAAAAAAAAATTAGAGAGTTGAACCTGACCAATAATTCCAGCTCAGAGCCCTGGGTCACTACAAGGTGCTGTAATATTATGGCAATCAGGTGATGGTGCAATGGGGTTTTTGGCTATATACGGTCGTTTAGGCAATCCCAAATGAAAGGGGTTTTTTGATTCTCCAGCAGTGTCAGCACTGGCATTTCTTCTCTTTCCACCCAGACAGCCCTGGCTTTAATAGCATCATAGCAAAGGTAAATTTATCTCCACACCATCATTTGTAGATGTGCCAATGAAGTGCTAATCTTAACTGTATTTTTGTGTATTGACATGAAGATTGGGATAAAGGCCATAAAGCTCTGGTGATATAGCAGAATTAATAAGACATGACAAGTCAGAACTCATTTTTTCTGTCCTCAACAGCTCATAAATGCAAGTACCTGCAAACTTCTTGATTCATTAGTATGATAAATGCTCCAAGTTTATCTCTGCTGTACGTTCTGGTGGTGATAGTTTCTACACAAGTGCTCAGGAAGGAGAAAACAAATAATATCTATGTTTCAGCATCTCCATTCAATGTTCTTTAATCACATATTTGGGATATTGATGCTTTTTGAGCCTCAGAAATATGTTTGTTTTCTTATGTATTTTTGAAGGACTTCAGATTTTTACATTTTCTTCTCTTTTCTTTCAAAATCAATAGAGCTTTTTGGGAAGTGTAATTTCTAAGGGCTGTCATCTCTCCTAGGACCTGGGGTGCAAGGTATTGGAGTTCAAAAGAAACCAGCTCCTAAGGTCCACAGCTATATTATAGGAGCTATACTTTGCTATATGCATAATGAGTGCAGCATCCAGCTCTGTGCAAACTGAAACCTAATTCTGATGGTGCATTTTCTGATTAGTCACACTCTTCATATTCTTACTACCCTGGTTATTTGGCTCTGTAGAATTCAGATACTGTTTGGAGGATCAAAGCAAATACAATTATTTGGATAATCAAGCGGTTGAATTTTTCTGTCTTCACATCCAAAATCGTTTTAGGATTGTTTTAAAAGATAATCTATTTCTATTAACTACTTTGATTTCTCTATAGATGATATATGGTGCAATAATATCGAGTAAAATAGGAAAATATGTACTAGGCACACTAAAATAGTAATGGAACCATAAAGGGCAAGCTTGGCTGCCTGCAGCTCTCTACAATCAAGAGGAAATGGGCAAATATAAATAGTTATGGCTCTAGATGCCTTCAAGATTGTGCTAAGGAGGTAGAGTCGACCATAAATGCTTTTATAATTAACATATGATTGCTCTAAGAGCTACTTAAGAGTCACTTACTGTTCACTGTCCCTCCGGTGTGTTTCTTTTAGAAGCAGTCATCAGAACAAGTTCTGGTGCTGGTCCCCGTGCTCACGCCCTTGAATGAAATATTAAATACTGAATGCTCCCAGTTGGGCCTGGGGTGCCTGGGGATGGGGGGATTCTGGAGGCCTGTGCAGGAGGGTGGGAATCTGGGCAGGAATTCTGTCTACTTGGAATGGAGAGCTCCTGTAAGGGCAAGTCTAGGTCCAGCCTACCTGGCTAGTAGCTGGACACAAAGCTACAAGTTTTAACTCTTGTCTTCAATTGTAGTTTTATATATTGAAATGGAAGGAGAAGACATTGAGGAATCTTTCAGAATCGTATATCTAGAGACATAAAGGCCAGTATTTTATACATGGCTGTTACTGTCGAGTTAGGGTGTGAAGATTGTATTTTTTCTTATTAGTTTTCTCAATCCATAACCATGACAATTTTTTTTTTAATATAGCTGACTTGGTTGCTTGAGGAAATTGGAAAATATCTAGCCATAAAGATGGCAGGGACTAAATATTCTCCTTTAACTGCCTGAAGGAGCCTGTTTTACCCAGCCTGTCCAGGTGCTGACCACACTTGGAGCTGATCAGTACCTGCCAAGAAGACCTCAAGAGGGTAGCAAGGCTTGTGCTAGGAGGGGAGCAGTAACTAAACTAGTGGTTCATTACCAGCACACCCACATAATCCCACAGTGAGAAATCCCCTCGCAATTCCTGCAGCATAAGTTGGTTTGATTGTCCTCTTTAGGTGCTACCTGGTGCAATTCTGCTCTCTCTGAGCCCTGCTTGGAATGTAACTTGCAATTATCGTACCAGAATATTTCCTTACCAGTTCTGTGTCATCTTCTATCGTATCACATCAAAGCAACCTTCTCTTTATCAATGGAAAAAATAATAGACAAGAGAGACCCTCAGAAAATGAGGAAATATGTGTATTTATGGCATGTGCTGTCATTTGGGTTTAAAAGGAGACAGGAATGCAAAGTAATATTTCAGTGAAGAGAATTATTACAATATAAAGTATTATGTGTGTAAGGAGAATCTTAAAGGTTTCTTTGTCAGAATTGTATAAGGAACATAAATATAAACCCAAAGTACTTCTATGGTGGTATTTCAAGGGCTGACAGATGTAGATGCCTGACAAAGCAGTGATTAACAATATTCTTGTCTCATTTCTATTAGGATCCAGGCACGATAATTCTTTCCTTTTAGCTAAGGATATGCTCAGGAACTTCTTTTAATTAAATTACTTCAATTTACGTCGTGAATTACTGACTACAGCAAAGTGCTTTTGAAAAAAACCTATTGAGAGGGGATAAAAGTTGAGCCATAATATAGTTATAGGCTCAAATGAGGAAGGCAGAAATGATTTCAGAAGGAATCATCTGTGCACCATGAAAGTTTGCACATTATTAAGCCTAATATTGAAACTGAATGTTAAGGAAGGCTTGTAAATGACTAATTAACATTTAAAAAAAATGTGTTATATTTTTGCAATGAGACTTCCCTCCTTTCCCCACATTCCAGCTGCAGAATCACTTTATAAACCCAATTTGCTTCAGAGGCTTGGTCTGTTTGGGCTTTGCAAACCCAGTGGCACTGGGCTTGTAAAGAAAACCCAACTCCTGTGTGTTCAGCGGAGCTCAAAGTTCCAGACAGCCCCTGGTCCTTTCCTAGGTACTAAAATCTCATAAACTTTTTGCATACATGGTTAGGCACAAATCAGTTCTGTTTTGCACAGGCAAATCCTGAAGTCTCTGGGTTGTCATCAATGATTAACACCCTAGAAGTACAACACGAGGCTCCCTGGTGTGAGCTGCAGAACAGAACCCCCTCTTGGCAGCAGCCATGCGCTTCATAGCCTCTGTGGACTGGCTGCATGATAATACAATCCCATAAATAATAGAGAATATAACCCAAATATAACATCCCACAACATACCTTAGACACATGAAGTATGGCCAGTTTGGTCCAACATCTGAACATCTCATGGAAACTCAGTTACAAGTAGGAAGGCAAAGGTTTAAACTCAGGTATCACATTGATATCAAGCAAATGATCCTTGTATAAAAGGTCTCTAACTAGCTGACCTTTAGAGGCCCCTTCCAACCCAATACATTCTAGGATTCTATGGTCTATAAAAGCATTTTTACCTGTCAGCTCCAGGACTTTGGGGAAAAAAATATTCCAGAATCGACAGTGCTGAGCCCGCAGCTTGGTCAGTATCTCTGGAGTGTTGGTGTTTAGTGTCAGGTATTTCTGCTCAGCACTAGTGAAGAGTGGCCACCTGGTTCCATTGATCACGTTCCCA
This sequence comes from Brachypteracias leptosomus, assembly GCA_013401335.1. Taxonomy (NCBI): domain Eukaryota; kingdom Metazoa; phylum Chordata; class Aves; order Coraciiformes; family Brachypteraciidae; genus Brachypteracias; species Brachypteracias leptosomus. The sequence goes on from VYZX01001308.1 coordinate 205,914, forward strand.
TTTGGAGTTCTAAATGAGAAAAGAAACGTTTCATTTGGAATGAGAAAAATTACCCCAGCACATCAATGAAATGTTGTTTATTTAACAGTTATTTCAGTTTAGGTATGTTAGCTTGGAATTACTGAAGTATACTTTGGGAAGTAAAAGGGGGGGAGAAAAGGAAGGTAAATGTAATTTAACTTCATTTGAAAAGAAGAAAATTATTTATATTCCCATTTTGAGGTGTTCTGTGTTCACCTAAAGGCAAAAAGTTAATCAGCGACCATACACAAACTACCCTTGTTGAATCTGGAGATTCTCACAGGAGCTGTAAAATACTCTAGATGACTTAAGAACAAACCAACCAACCACACTAGGAGGTTGAGTGTCTCATGGTTTAGTCTGAATGTTGCTGGTCCCTTCAGATAGACAAATAGAAGAGATTGGATTAAACAGCTTAGATAAAAATGCAAGTAAATGTACAAATAACGTTTAAACTTTGGGTGGGAGCTGTACTGGGAGAGAAAACAGTTATTCTCATTAAGAAAGAACTATTCCTTCTTGAAATATGCTGAGCACCATCAAACAGGAGCAATCCCAGACCTTTTGGAAACTGGGAAGAGGTACAGAGAGCTTGGCTCTTTATAAAATGAGCTCTGCATGCTAAAGGGTCATAGCTGTAGTATTAAAAGAGTTGTGGTAAATACATGTATTACAACAGAATTCATAAGGTTCTAGGGACAGGCATCTGGTTTTTCACCTGCAAAAAGGACTATGTAGTATCTGTATGTATATATATACACTACATACATATATAGAGGTATATATCATAGATACCTAGAGAAAAAAATATCATATATATCATATATACCTATCTAAATGTATATATGTACTCTCTCTATATATATACACACTACATATATATATAGGTATATATCATGTATATGTATATATGTACTATGTATATATACACTACATATATATGAATATATCTGGCTTTTTACCTGCAAAAAGGACAATATGTAGTATCTATATGTATATATGTACACTATATATATACACACACACTACATATATATATAGGTATATATCATATATACCTAGAGAAAAAAAAAATTGGTTTAAGTGTGTAGAACCACAACCAACAAAAGAGTAGTATTGCATTTGGGAACAAATGAGGCAGGATATGATTTGTCAGAAAAAGAAGTAGATTTATCCTTTAAACAGTCACAAATCACCATTAGCTCAAAAGAAGTTAAGAATACAAATGAAACATCTTATTGCAGTGCAAGCAGGACTCATTTTTTCTTATCTAGAAGGTGATCTCAAGGAATCTGGGGTTTAGGGCAGCACGACGGTGTTTGGTGGGTCTTGGTGGGGTAAATTAGGAATGCTATTAGCTGAGTTAATTGGGTTATCTCTACTTTTCACCAGGACTCTTCCCAGAAGGCAGCGACCAGAGAGGAGCCCACTTGAGTTCTGCTTCCCAAGGGTGGAAACAAGATCCCGGGTGTAGATGGGAGAAGGTAAGAGCACAAGATTCAGCTGCTGCAGTAATCTCAGTATCTCTTAGTTCGTTGAGAATTAATCAAGTTTTTGGCCCATGTTTTAATATTCTGGGGTCTTTGGTGTCGGCTGCTTGCAGAGTGATGTGAGAGTAAGAGATTCAGCATGTCATTTCCTGAATTGCTCACTTCTTTCCTAATTTTTCTTTACTAATTCAGCTCTGATTAACCTGTGGCAGCCTTTTTAACTGTGCGTTTAGTTGTGGCTCATGAGAGTGATGACTTAAGCAGAGCTGACTTCCACTTCAGTTCAAGATCAGGATGCTAATGGTGCTGTCAGTATTCATTTAACAGCTTTTCTGCTAGGAAATAAATCATGACATTCCACATTATAATTTACAGGTGTGTGGGGGGGAATTACACAATGGCTACAGCTGTATTTTACTAAAAATGATTGAAAGAACCATCAGATGAACACAGCATTTTAAAATACATGAACCTGCTGGTTATGAAATTCTCCCTGCCTTTCTGGCAAGCTTATTGCTCAAAGAAATGTCCAGTAATTTCCTCCTTGGTTGCATTATTGAAAATTTCCCATTAAAAAGTATCTCCCAGTTAGAGCAAAGCAGAGAGGTTGCAGGAGTGTAATTTTTAACTGATAAGAACAAGCTATAAATGTACCTTGTTCTTACAATTACTGTTTATTCCTTCTTGCTAATAACTTCACGAGGAGAATTCCAGTGCTCAGAGCAAGCCATAAAATTCCCTGTTCTTTGCACCAAACTCCAAGTTTAATAATACTCATATAGAAAATTAGAAATATTGTGAGAATATCTTTGAACAGAAAGGAATCCAATGCATTCACAGCCTTGTCTCTGTTTGGATGGACAATCTTTGCTGATAAACTCTAGGAACCTGCTTCTGCTGTTTGTAGCTCTAAGCTCCAGTCAGGGAAAACCTTCATTTTCTTTGGAGAAAATGTGAGCTGCTTCCCTGAATATCTGAGAAAGCAGCTACCTCCTTCTCTACACCCTTTTTAATGTTTACAAGAACAAGTCTTATGGCAATTAAGAAACACAATTATTTCAATTGCTCCCAGAGGAGAAATGCAAGAGAGGAAAAAACCCAAACCCTAAACTACCTGTGTTTAAACTTTGGTGTAAACAGAATTTGTTTCATTATTTCAGCTATTTATTTTTCCTTTGCATGTGCCCTGGAGTTATAGGCTGGACTCTTTCTCCTCTCTGATAGTGGTAGAGCAGCTCATCTAGAGTTAATTATTTTGGTAAGATATGTCTTTAGGGCAGCCAAACTTATTTTCTTGTTAACTTGAAAACCAGAGGATCTTTGTGGGCTCAGTCTCCAGTGTTCTGCCTTTATCCATAGATGTGCTCTCTGTGAGGTTCATGTGCTTTATTGAATCTTGTGCTTAGTGGAACTTGCTTGGTATTACTCATTGTTACCTAAGTCAGGTTTTCTCCCCTCTGGGTGTTGTATGTCTGTAACTGTCAATAACATTTAATTCTCAAGACTCATAGTAAGTTTACTAGATTTGGCATAGGAGTTGGTTTTAGAAGAGCTTATTCACTGATTATTTCTGTATATTTAATATTCGTCTTCAACCTCAGAAAGTTAATTTAGTTCAGGTAAGAAATGCAACAACTTGAACACTGTTCTGTTAATAATACATTACATACATACATTACCACTCTCATTAATATGATCAATATAGCCTGAAATACAATACTAGTTCAATGCATAATTATTAATAATTACATGGCATTGCTTGNACATATATATGAATATATCTGGCTTTTTACCTGCAAAAAGGACAATATGTAGTATCTATATGTATATATGTACACTATATATATATACACACACTACATATATATATAGGTATATATCATATATACCTAGAGAAAAAAAAAATTGGTTTAAGTGTGTAGAACCACAACCAACAAAAGAGTAGTATTGCATTTGGGAACAAATGAGGCAGGATATGATTTGTCAGAAAAAGAAGTAGATTTATCCTTTAAACAGTCACAAATCACCATTAGCTCAAAAGAAGTTAAGAATACAAATGAAACATCTTATTGCAGTGCAAGCAGGACTCATTTTTTCTTATCTAGAAGGTGATCTCAAGGAATCTGGGGTTTAGGGCAGCACGACGGTGTTTGGTGGGTCTTGGTGGGGTAAATTAGGAATGCTATTAGCTGAGTTAATTGGGTTATCTCTACTTTTCACCAGGACTCTTCCCAGAAGGCAGCGACCAGAGAGGAGCCCACTTGAGTTCTGCTTCCCAAGGGTGGAAACAAGATCCCGGGTGTAGATGGGAGAAGGTAAGAGCACAAGATTCAGCTGCTGCAGTAATCTCAGTATCTCTTAGTTCGTTGAGAATTAATCAAGTTTTTGGCCCATGTTTTAATATTCTGGGGTCTTTGGTGTCGGCTGCTTGCAGAGTGATGTGAGAGTAAGAGATTCAGCATGTCATTTCCTGAATTGCTCACTTCTTTCCTAATTTTTCTTTACTAATTCAGCTCTGATTAACCTGTGGCAGCCTTTTTAACTGTGCGTTTAGTTGTGGCTCATGAGAGTGATGACTTAAGCAGAGCTGACTTCCACTTCAGTTCAAGATCAGGATGCTAATGGTGCTGTCAGTATTCATTTAACAGCTTTTCTGCTAGGAAATAAATCATGACATTCCACATTATAATTTACAGGTGTGTGGGGGGGAATTACACAATGGCTACAGCTGTATTTTACTAAAAATGATTGAAAGAACCATCAGATGAACACAGCATTTTAAAATACATGAACCTGCTGGTTATGAAATTCTCCCTGCCTTTCTGGCAAGCTTATTGCTCAAAGAAATGTCCAGTAATTTCCTCCTTGGTTGCATTATTGAAAATTTCCCATTAAAAAGTATCTCCCAGTTAGAGCAAAGCAGAGAGGTTGCAGGAGTGTAATTTTTAACTGATAAGAACAAGCTATAAATGTACCTTGTTCTTACAATTACTGTTTATTCCTTCTTGCTAATAACTTCACGAGGAGAATTCCAGTGCTCAGAGCAAGCCATAAAATTCCCTGTTCTTTGCACCAAACTCCAAGTTTAATAATACTCATATAGAAAATTAGAAATATTGTGAGAATATCTTTGAACAGAAAGGAATCCAATGCATTCACAGCCTTGTCTCTGTTTGGATGGACAATCTTTGCTGATAAACTCTAGGAACCTGCTTCTGCTGTTTGTAGCTCTAAGCTCCAGTCAGGGAAAACCTTCATTTTCTTTGGAGAAAATGTGAGCTGCTTCCCTGAATATCTGAGAAAGCAGCTACCTCCTTCTCTACACCCTTTTTAATGTTTACAAGAACAAGTCTTATGGCAATTAAGAAACACAATTATTTCAATTGCTCCCAGAGGAGAAATGCAAGAGAGGAAAAAACCCAAACCCTAAACTACCTGTGTTTAAACTTTGGTGTAAACAGAATTTGTTTCATTATTTCAGCTATTTATTTTTCCTTTGCATGTGCCCTGGAGTTATAGGCTGGACTCTTTCTCCTCTCTGATAGTGGTAGAGCAGCTCATCTAGAGTTAATTATTTTGGTAAGATATGTCTTTAGGGCAGCCAAACTTATTTTCTTGTTAACTTGAAAACCAGAGGATCTTTGTGGGCTCAGTCTCCAGTGTTCTGCCTTTATCCATAGATGTGCTCTCTGTGAGGTTCATGTGCTTTATTGAATCTTGTGCTTAGTGGAACTTGCTTGGTATTACTCATTGTTACCTAAGTCAGGTTTTCTCCCCTCTGGGTGTTGTATGTCTGTAACTGTCAATAACATTTAATTCTCAAGACTCATAGTAAGTTTACTAGATTTGGCATAGGAGTTGGTTTTAGAAGAGCTTATTCACTGATTATTTCTGTATATTTAATATTCGTCTTCAACCTCAGAAAGTTAATTTAGTTCAGGTAAGAAATGCAACAACTTGAACACTGTTCTGTTAATAATACATTACATACATACATTACCACTCTCATTAATATGATCAATATAGCCTGAAATACAATACTAGTTCAATGCATAATTATTAATAATTACACGGCATTGCTTGTACAGATGATTTATCACACACATACACAAACATAATTCATTATCTAACTTGTTTGGGGGTATTTTGGGTAAGTGTTCCTGATAGAAAGTACCTGTAAAATATTCTACTTTATTTTTGTGAGAGATCTCCCAATCGTTTTCCCTCTGCTGTGATATCACCATTTAACAGGGAGGTTCTTTTGTACTCTTGAGTTATGGATTTGATATAACCCACAAAGAAAAATTTTCTCTGAGAAGTCTCCTGCAAACAGTTTTGGGCATCATTTCCCTTCCTAATGAGTGTTGTAAGCACAAACTGTGCCCCACGACTGTCCCAGGCTCTCACTGTGCTCCCATTTAGCTGCTCCATTTGTAAATGGAGCAGGTTAACATGTTGTGTGTTTCTCTGGAGGACAAGAAAACCAAACCCCACCTCATTTTACCTGTCTCAGACAGATAAATTACAGCGACCCAAGCTCACTAAGAGATGCACAGGCTGAAATGCAATTTTTCCCTCCAGTCCCTGGTAGCCCCTTCCTGCAGACAGACATTTGTTCTGCCTGGCTGGAGCTGTTCACAGAGATATTGCTCCCTGAGAGGAACCCTACACTAATTCCACCTGAGCACTGTGTTATTGCTCTTAATTGTCTCTTCCCATTGCATCTGGCTTCCCTCGCACCAGCTCGGGAAGTGTTTGGGGCATTAGTCAGGGAAATGTATCCAGATGTCCCAAATCCTTTCTAAAGGCCACAATACATGATATTTATAATGATATTTTTATATATGTCCATTTTCTTGTTGCACACAACCACTGCCAGGTTCCCAGCAATTTTTTTAGGCCATGGTGTGGTCCCCGCGGGGATGATGGAGCAGCAAGGGTGTGTTTGAGTAAGGCTGTGCTCAGATGGCACGACTGGGACTTTAACAGATACTTTCCAGTCCTATTAAAAAGAAGAGCAGATTTTACTGTTAAGCACTGGCTGGATCTTCACAAACCCTCCAACAATTTGGCTCAGTGTTTGTTCCCTCATACCAGGCTATTAGTTTCAGATGAGTCACTGTTAAGTAGACACCAGAGAGGCCCATGAGGTTGAAGACTCAAAGTCCTTAACCTGAGGAGCAGTCCTTGCTCCTGGAACAAAGGAAATGAACCTGGCCACGAAACTTTCCTCAGAAAGGTTAGCAAGGGTAAGGATGAAGTTTCTGTAACACCTGTAAAAAAATCCCCTTAACTGTACAAACACCCCAGAAACTCTCATTAATGTATGAGCTTCCTTTTGGTGATTGGGGTCTCTACAAGTCTGAAAAGCTCTGACTGTGTGAATACCTGGATTGCCTCCAATGTAACATCACCATCCACTGGGTCCACCCATGTGTGATTCACTATAATGAATTTATTCTGAGAGTTTTGAAATTCAGAGAGTTACCCAGAACATTTTCACGAGTCGCCTCATTATCTACCACTTACCAAAGTGAGTTGATGGACTCTTTACATTATGCCAAAATATTTTGCTTTAAATTGTACATTTTGAGGCTTTTGTTATTAGAAACTGCAAAAGCAAAGACAAGATGACAGGGGCACTTTTCTCTCCATTATCCAAAGTTTATGCATTGGCCCATTTAGAATAACAAGACAGGGAGAAGTGTCACCTCTCAAGTGAATTGGAAAACTGACATGTTACCGCTTCACAAATATATATATTTATTATTTTTGATGTTGTTACTGCTACCAGTTAACACTCTTTATACATGATACTGCATAACAAGTTACTTTGCTAGGCTTTATTTGATTGAGACAGCTCTTCAAAGTATTCCTTAATATCAGTTAATCAGTACCCATCCCATCTATTGAGCTGATGGACCCTCGGTACAAATGCGCTGTCACACTCAATATTTAATTTTCAAATATTCTCTTAAGGTCTTTCTCCTCTTAGATTAGATTGCTGCTGTCTTCCCCATTAGTCTATCAGCTGAACAGGGTGAGTGGTGCCATTTATAATAACCAAGATCTAAAAACCACCACAGGGAAAGGTAACAACTCAGACAGGGGTGTTGTCAGCCCATGAGATACCAGCTGATTGGAAAACATCTGCAATTATCTCCTTTATACACTCCCCTGCAGCCTCCTGGCATCAACATTCTCAAGGTGTCAGGTCTGTGGCATTATGAAGAACTGGGGAGTATAGGAAAAAAAAAAATCTGGTTGTTTAAAAACTTTGTTTTATTTATTAGAATTTGATTCTTGAAAGAAAATAGTAACTAGTTGCTGAAAATATGTAGTAATTAAACCTTTCTTGTTTACTATGATGCAGAAATCAATTGTCCTGATTCTGCAACATTTGAGCCTTAGATTCCCACTGCAGTGAATGGAGGGACTGATGTGATTGAGTGCTGTGAGTTGGAGAGAGGTTGTAGATTTGAATCCTTCAAATGACTTTTCCTAAGCAGCTGTTTCTGGGAAGTTCGGGATATTCTGTTGTGCTCAGTGACCCCTCAGTTCATAACCCAGGGAGTGCAAAGTGCCCCTGGGACACAGCAAAAGGAAACTGCTTTGCAAGTTGTATCGTAGATAAATATTATTTCTTCTGGTGATCCTTGGCAAAACCTGTAGGATCCAGCTGGCACACTTCTTAACTGACAGAAACTGGAGCAGGACCTTTGCAGCCAGGCTTCCTTACACCTTCCCAGGCTAAATAAAGCTCAGGATATTCCTTGCAGATGCCAGCTTGGTGACAGCAGTTGTGTGCTTAAATGTCTTAAACTATAAATTATCACGGTATGCACCATTACAGCCAATATCAGTTTCAGGAAATGAAGCAACAAGCTGCTGCTGCTGCTTTTTTTGGGCTTATTGTGTTCAGCTCTAAGCAGCCTCACAGAGCAGCCATCAAGCTGAAATGGGTCTTGCCTGAGCATGTCTTGGTGCTTATTGGTGAATTCCTGCTATATATAAGGCCCTGACAAGGTAGGACTTAAGGCACTGGCCATAAATAACGCAGTATTTGGGCAATTCAGATCCAGGATGTTCTGCCTTGGCTCTTTGGGCATGCTTGCAATGTATTTAGGAGCTCAGTGCCTCCTGGAGTGGAGTCTGCTCTGGTGTCAGGAGGAGTAACAAGCCAGGTCAACCAAGCCAGAGCTAACGAGCCCTTCAGACCCTGGCTGTGATTTCCTCACCTCCTGGGTCCATCCTGGCCACTGCTGCACGTAGGTCTCCTCCTCCTCCATGGGAACACGTTCAAGCACATCTTGGGGCTATTTGAGGAACCCCTGCCCCAAACTCCACTAGCTTTATAGCATGTGATGGGATGTGATTGCTGTACCAGCAAACCAACCATCCTGTGTAAGAGTCACCAGCACTAGAGAGGGACTTAAAACGTCCTTTCCTGGTCAAGTTAAACATGACCAGACTTTTCTCTAAATTTAGCTCTAATAATGAAGATTCACATTGATCTAAATGAGAACAACATTGTCTGTAGGACCCTCTGAGTGAGGACTATCAGACCTGTGTCTCCTGCCTCTCAGCAAGTCTATGCTGTGGTCCCAAAGCCCTGACAGGCAGAGGTCTCTCAGTGTGTCCCAAATAGATGCATATTCTGCACAGTTTTGAAGGGGGTGTAAAGAAGAGACTGAAGCCATGCTGAGGCCCACAGCTTTCTCATCACAGGATTGTTTCTAGGCAAAGAAATCAAAGGAAGCTCTGAAACTGGAAAAAGACTGTGATGCTGTAGCTGCCACTGTGAAAACAGTGACTGGCAAGAGGAAAAGAAAATAAATGTAAAAAACCAAATGAAAACCAAATCAAACAACAAAACACAACCCCAAACCAGTGAGTAATCTTCAACCTAATGATATGGCTTTCAGAAGGTTTGAAGTTAAATTCAGTTCAGGGAAATGAATGAAATTTTGACCCTGATGTGGAGGCAATTTTAAGCCAGAAAAACAAATAATTGATCCTGTTTCCTTTTAAGAAATCTTTATCACTTTGTGATGCTCAGTCAGACTGAATGTGACAAGTGTCTGCCATAACGTACCTACAACACAGAGTTGTAGCCATTTACACATTTAGATTATGTATTGGGATAGAGCAGTAAAGAATTTTCAAAAGGATTTTATTCCTCCTGCGTAATGTGCCTTGAATCTCCTGTGTTATGTTGCGTGTGTTTGAAGACCAGTCCAGCACTTTTTGAGGTGAATCAACTCACTAGTTAGGGGCTGATCCAAATCCAAACAAATGGAAGAGCTTGATTGACTTCCCAAGCTTTGGAGCAGGTCCCAGCTGGAGTTTGCAAAGGAAGCTTCTCTTTTCCTGGGCAGAATTCACAATGATGGTTTCTCACCTTCTCCAGGATTCCAGATTCTGGTGTGAATATTCACAGTTCATATTTGCATCACTTTTGAATCATAAAATGGTTTGGGCTGGAAGGGACCTCCAAAGGTCACCTAGTCCAACCCCACTACAATAAGCAGGGACATGTCTAACTAGGGCAGGTTGCTCAGAGTCCCATCAAGCCTGACCTTGAATGTCTCCAGGGAAGGGGCCTCCACCACCTGACATGTCTCATAGATGTGAGAGGGGCAAAACCATGGCTCAGTCCTCCTTTATTCTAAAGCAACACTTCTGCCTTTTTTTTTAATGTTCCTGTAAAGTATTTTATAAGATCCTTATGCCCTTTCTTCACTATCAATTTTAGCTTTCAAGGAGCACTTTTCAGAGCTGTTATTTTTTTACACTCTAGGCTGCAGCAAGAAATCAAATGAAACTATAGTTTTTAGTCTTCCTTGTGGAGGTTGAAGAGGGCTATTTGGAAATGGAAGAAGGTGCTGAACCCTGTTGAGGCCTCCGAGGAGGAAGGAGCTTCCATAGTATATAAGTGAAATGAATAAGTAGACAGGAAGGCGTGTGGCACTTGCCCTTTTACTCATCCTCCAACTGTCCTGTTTTCTCTATAATCTCACTTCTCCTTCTCATAACCTGGGAAAACATTAATGTCCATAGTATCTTGACCAAAATTGCTCCCTGGGGCAAAGCTAAAGAGAATAGGTAAAGGGAGAGAAAAATGGTTTTATTGCCATGGCACTATTAATACTGTGCTTTAAATTCCCAGTGGCTTTGGGCAAATTTGTCAGCCCAGTGGTAAGAGTGAACACTGCACTGCCATGTATATGATTGCTGCTTCCATCTCCTTCTTTCTCTCCCATTCATAGAGCTCCACACAGACACTCAGAAATTGTTAGATAAATGCATTCAATGCTTTCCTTATCTCTAGACACCCAATTTTCAATCCAGGCTGTGTAGTAGATACTACACGAGGATATTTGAGCTTTCTTTTCAGTTGTAATTACCCTAATCATGATTTCTTACTGAGATTGATGTGATGCGTAGCCCTGTGCCAATTAAAATCATCAGGATTCACTATGTCCTGATGAATTTCATCAGAACTTTTCTCTTGGTGTAGGTCAAACTGAGCAGTCCTGTCTAGGAAACCTTTAGGTAGCTTTCAGTATACGTGTTATTGCTTCATCTGCAACAGGACTAGTGGGACTTACGATGGGAAATGTAAATAAGAAGCTGTAATGTTCATAAAATCCCCCCAAATTATTTTTTTAAAAGAAGTTCTTTTCCTATCTGTGCTATAAATTCATAGTAGGCTTGGCATTTGTAAGTGGAAGTTAGATTTAGCTTTCTTTGATAAACACATTTAAATTATGTCCCAGCATTATAACATCCTCTGAGTCTGATCTGAACCAAGAGGGAGATTTCCAAATGCCAACATTTGGACCAAGAGTCAATGAAAGGTGTGCTCTCAAGAGAAAATATTATGTGAAGAGTGGAGGATGCCTGAGCCTATCCAAAATCCTTCCCCTTCAAAATTGAGGGGGCTTTTGTGGAAATTATAGTATGCAGAGTACTTCATAGCTAGGAAAAAACAACTGTTAAACCTCTAAGTGCTTCCAGTTGTACAGAAAAATCACTTGGAGACTCTTCCTTCAGAACACCCTAGTGAGTAGCCTCTAGATCTTTAAAACTTCTTTAGTTACAATAAAAATCTCAGTATTTGAGCAGCAGCTGCAGTAGAAAAAGGGTCACCCTGGTGCAAATTTGAGGCATGAGTCTTTAGAGTTTATATGTTATGAAGTTAGGAAGTTGTCCTGTGGTCCTTCAAGGAAAAGTTTAGAACCCAGATGGCAGGAGAGATGTCTGGGAAAGCAGACGGGGGCAGCTTTTAATTTTCCCTCTGCACTAGCACATAATTGTGTAACATCAGTAACTGTAAGCATGAAATTCTTGATTTCTACTGACGCAGCTTCTGGGCCTGTGGGCCAGAATCTCACAAACCCTGTGACTAAATTGCTAACTACATTTACCCACCACTGGCTTCTCTTGCTGCTGATTGAACAAAAATTAAACACCATATTGAGCTACCTTCAAAAATGGGATGTTGGGTAACCTCTGCTGCTCCTCATTTCCTCTTCTCTCCCCTTTGCCACTTTTCTGAAACAAGCCAATCTCGTGCGTTGGGGAGTAAATTAAAATGTGCACCAAAAGGTTGCCATTCTTCAGCTGAAATTTCTCAATAGGACTTCAGATTAGTGTTCCAGAACCACCTGGAAAAATGGGGTTTGCAGACCTTTTACACTTCAATTTCTGCCTTTTGATGATGAAACAAGGAGTAAGCTGCAGAAAAGCAGCACGGGAGAACAGTGCCTCTAAAAAAAGAGGATTAACTCCGGGTGAACGTTAATTAGAATTTCACAGTGACTTTTGCAACCGTGTGTTTACATGCCTGCAAAAGTTATGATACAGGGCAAGTAATCCCTAATCCTAGATTATCTCTGAAGGGTATTGCTCTTCTATGTGAACCTGCTTTATATAGAACTCCTAATAAGTTCATACTTGCATTTAGTTCATGTCACTGCTTGCAGATTCTTTCACCACTCAAAATAGTTAGCAAGTCTCTCAGATATTTTATCTTCCCATTTCTTTTCATTCTTTCCCTCCTCTTTAAGTCTTTTTTTTGTTGTTCACCTACCTTCATGCATCAGTTAGCAATTCCCTCTCTTGTTTTCCAATCTTCCTTACTCATGTACTTTCTATCAAACACTAAATTCTTTCCATTCAGGCTTCCCACTCCCAAATTTGAGGTAGCAGTCCTCAACAATGAAACAAAATATTGTGATTTTATTCAAACTCTTGGAACAGTTTTATCTCCTCATTCTTTTCCCCAAACACCTGTGGAGGCTCTTTGCCAGGTTCTGGACACAGCATGTGACCACATCCATCTTCTGCCTATCTCAGAGCCACATCCAACATATCTCCCTTTTATTCCAGGGGCAGCTAAAGGCAGCTCAGCTCTACAAACACCCACCTCAAAGAGATCCACGCTTTATCTTTTCTTTTCTTGTCCCTGGTGTATGTGTTTGTGTGTCTCTGACTTGGACACATTGCTCAGACTGAGTGGTTTTGATCCCATGGGCTTTGACAATTGCATGAGAGCTTCCCCTGTTCTACAAAGCATTGCTGGTGTTAGATTCAAGGCAAAGCTTTGTCTTAGAGTTTTATTTTTTGGGGACATTTCCTTACTAGATGTTCTCTTCTCATGCTTGAAAAGAATAGTTTTGACTCATCTGTTGCAGAGAACAAAACCTGCGTGTGCTGCACATACGGAAAGTAACAAGACACCTTCTGGTAATTTTGGAATATTTGCAATAATATCAAGCTAATCTAAGCAATTCACATCCCAGACCTATTATCCAAAGATGACTGAATCAAATAGTCCTGGTTTCAGCTCTGAAGCTCCCCGACAGCTTGTCAGCTTGCTGGCACAGAGATGATTGCCAAACAAACACCAGTGTCAGGTTACTGCTTTTTTCCATGATGCTCTATTTCCAAACAGGCTGCTAAAAAGATGTTTCCATTACTGCTCCTGAATATAACAATATGTGTTCACCCTAGAAAGATGAGTCACTTTTAAGAACCCCAAAATTGAAAGTGAAGATGGCGAAATAGGAGTAAGTTTCCTACAATCTGACTTTTTTTTGGTTCCTGACTGTGATTTCCACATTTTTTTCATGGCTTAGAGGTGATTCCAGTGAGTGTGAGAATCCGAGTCCCCTTTTGGGTCCCAATTAAAGCTTTGCTTTTTCCTAATATGGGAATGGCAGAGTTTCCATCTATCTTTTGGTATTTTTAGAAGCCTCTCTCATGTGTCTTTTATACTCCTTCATTTTTTACCTCACACCCAGGAACCTTTTGTTCTGGATTCTTGACCTGGCCCAGTCTCATCCCTAGTTAAGATGTCAAATAACTTATTGTAGATAAGTGAGATTCCAGAAGCAGCAGGCTCAGGGAAAGGCTCCCTTGGTACCACTGAGCTCCAGCTCCAGGTTGTTTGAAGACCTTGTGAGGACCAGCTCCAGGTCTCACCAGTGGCTCCAACCCAGGCACCTGCCCTGTGAACGTGGGTAATCTCAGGCAGATGCACAACCCCAGGGAATTTCTTACCATGAAGTGGCTCATTGGGACATCAAACTTCCTAGTTGCTGACGTCTTTGAAAATTAAAAGTGGTAGGAAGGTTTTATTCTCTTTTCCCCCCAGTATATTCATTCCTTCCCATCTATAGAGTATATAGGGCCCCAGCTCAAGCTGCTGTCTGGACCCTCTCTGAGGCTGTTGGTTTTGTCCTCGCTGTTCTGCAATGGCTCTCTATAAACATGTTGTGAGAAGCTGGTAACAAAAGCACTGAAATTTATGATATGTCTACCAGCAGAACATCAGGGGAAGGCAATAATAACCAGGCAAAGTGCTTCAGAGCTTTAGTGGGACAATCAAAGCCTCACAAATTCCCCTCAAACATGGGAGGAAATATTTCAAAGGCTTCACTTTATAGAAAAAGCTGCAAAGATTTGTTTCAGCAGTTGTAAAACTGGCAGCGAGACAAGTTTTGCCAGTTTCCTTTTATCTGAAACATTTTTCACCCAGCCTTAAAAATATTATCTTTGCATGTTCCCCGACATTCGGAGTTTTCATCTCATCTGGTTTGTCTCCTTGTCACTTTATGTCACTCATAGCTAAAGAACACAGTTAGAAAAATCTAATGAATAAAGTAACACAAAAGGCAACCTAGCAACCACTGATTTGGGATGCCAGGGGTTTTTTTCATGATAAATAAAATTTCTCCTTACTGGAGTTAGCAGAGCATTCTGCTGCCTCTGATTGATGGTCCCTGTTAGTGTCACCTGCTTTCCAAAGCTTGCTGAAGAATAACAGGAGTGCAGCAGAGAAATGAATTTTAAATGTGGTTAAAAAGAGAAATTTAAATTCTTTCAGCATGGACGTCACTTAAAATCAACTATGGTGGAAAGCACTTCAGGAGAAGGCCGTTGAAAATTGACTTAATATTGTTGAAATGAACTTTATTTGAACACAAACATAATTGTACCAAGCTTGGTCCAGCCCCTTCCATATGATATCTGTTTTTTCTACTGAATACAATTTGGCCACATCTCTTTGCTGTTTAATTTTGATGACATCTGGAATTTTATCAAATTATATTAAATATATATATATATATAAAAATAATAGGAATATATACATAAACTATATATGTAACAATAGATATTCAACTGCTAATGTTCTTAAATACAGTCAGCTGAGGTGACCCTAGGTCAGGGGAAATGGAAACAACTGAAATCAAAGTGTAGATTGAGAACATTGATTTTGGAATCTGTTCTTTCCTACAACCCAAATATTTTATTCCACTTGATTTATTCAGATAGCACCAGTAAAAACCCTCTCGCTTTCCTCACTGGTAGAACAGAGGTTTTTTGAGGGTGTGATGAAATTGTTGTTCTTTCAAGGCTCACATACATACAAAGCAAGTATTTTATGAAATTATGCTTAGAGCACTAGGAATGCCTGGGGTGCTTGGTCAACCTACCTTCCCACCAAAAGTTCTGTCATTAAAAATTGTAGTGATAATGAAACAGGGGAAGGGTTCAATCCCAGGAATTAAAGGCAGTTTAGTGATAGTTGCCTTTCTCTGCACTTCAATGACATGAGCACGCACCTTAAGACTGACCCCACACTGCTCAGCCAGGACTTTCCTACCTCTGTGCTTTCTCCCTCTCTACTTTAAATCCAGTTTTTGAAGATACATGCGTTCAGCTGCCAGCAGAATTCAGCTACCAGCACTCTGGGGAGACAGGGAATCCCTGGATTTTCCTCCTCCACGTGTAGCACGTCCTTGCAAGAGTTTAACAGATAAGCTGGACCACTGATGAGCATAATAATATAATAATAATATATATTTTTAATATATATAATATATATATTACATTATTATTACATTATGATATATATCAATATATAATATAGTATTTCATATATATAATTATATTATTAATATATATATATATTTAAATATATAATGTAATAATATAATTGGAGGGTAAGCCCCTAGTCTGCTTATCCACAGCTCTATGGTAGGTGCTTCCCTGCGTCCCATGGTCTGCCTGCACACATCAGGTCAGCATTAGCTACAGATAGTCCAAAGGACTCATCCTCAACATCACTGCCAGGAATCTCACGGGCCTCCCAGCCAGTCCTTTCTTCCAGCTACTCCATGTTAACTGCTTGAAGAGCCAGACTCAGGAGGAAATTTGCTCCTTTTTGTCACTCTTCCCAGACGCTGTGATTTGAAGGAGTGTTTTGATGGTACATAGGGTGCTGAGCAGCCTGTCCCTACACGCAGTAACAGAGGTACTTATGGTACCCACCACTCCCAGGGGCTCCCAAGCTGCTGAGTACTGAATCTGCAGGGACTCTCAGGACTGAGGGGCAGAGGTTTATTGTCATGTAGATTATTTCAGCAGGGTCTTCGCAGATGTTACATGTAAATATATAGAATATTCCTAAAAATGACACTGCTCCCTGGGGTACATGAAAGAAATATTGGTGTCTAACACCAGTATCTAACTTCAAGCCTCTCAGGTGAAATATCTATCCCCTTCTCCTGCTGAACAATTTCCATTCATATTCAAAAAGAGAAAATCTTTATTCCTGTTAATTCTAGCAGAAATGATCAGTTATCACTCATATTTATTTTTAGGCAAGGATGTGATATAAGTGCCTAAAGACTGGGAAAGCTGCATCAGCTGTTGATGGTGGTCAAGTGGGAACCTCTTGGGCTGACAGTCTCTTTTTTTTTTACTGAGAACTGTAGAAATCAAGAATTTCACAGACACTCCTTCAATCCTTTGAAGGAGTCACCACTTCTCTTTTTCTCCCTAACATCTTTTCTTTTGTTCTTACATGACATTAGGCATTTCTAAGAAAGAAAAACTGCTCCTACTGGGCATGTGGTGCTTTGACCAATTTTATTCCTAGTGCTCATGTGAAACCCAGAGATCAGCAAAATCAAAGGATGGGCTTGAAGACCCCTGGTGAGAAACACAGAGCCAGGGGCTGTGGTGACATTGAGGACACAGCTCCACACGCAGGGAGCTGAGCCACCTCTTGGGCCCTCCCAGCCAGAAAATACCAGGAGAAAAACCAATTTCTCTCAGCTTTTGTTATCTCTCCCTTCTCTCCTCTCCTCTGCAGGCTGCCCTCCCCTCCCTTGTGCTCCTGTACTTCTGCACATTAGAATATTAGGTCAGACGCCCTCACTGAAAATTGGGCTGTACAATATTTCTGATTTTCATCTTGTTGCTCAGTATTCTCCTCGTCCACTGGGGACATCAATGGTAAAGTAATTTTTCCCTCAGATGTTTGCCCTTTGAGAATTTACTCTAAAGATTATGTCAAATGGGGCTTCCCCAGTTGTTTATAAATATTTACTGTGTGCCCAAATGTGTCAGGAAAACAAGGATCAGCTCTCACTTTTGGAATTACTTACAATTTTTATTATTTTCTCACTCATTGTACACTATGGATAATATGTTCCAGAGCCTTAGGGGGCTGCATTCTGGGTGATGAGGAAAGGGTCACATAATAGGTTAACACTGATCTTTTGCTATCCTATAAATGGCATGGTGGATTGTTTGCCCTGATAGTGGTGGTTTTGCTACTGGGAGGGATTATTTGCTGTTTGCTGTGGAAACCACTTGAAATTCAATCTGGAGGCTAATCTAATTATAGTGTGACTGATAATCAGGCTAGATGTCAGGACTGTCTTCTATCAACTTCGACCTGAGTGCACCTTCTGTTGTCTAACTTTAGTGAGTGACAGGGACAGTGAACTCCATTGTGCACAGCAGGCTGCTGAGATATGTATAAGATATATTCAATTTGTATGCATATATACATACAAATATATATATGTCTCACCCAGTGGAAGCCAATAGTTGACAGAAATGTAAATATTGTTCCTCAAACTAATAGAGACCTGAATTTCTCTTTTCCTACAAAGAAATAGTTCTGTTTAATGGCAGGATCCAATGTTGCTGGTACAATCCTAACTACAGACTCCTGCAGGGCAGGTTGCAAAGCTGCAGGATCTAACCAGGGGTCTCCACTCAGTTTGCTCTCCAGTAATGTCCTACTGACTCCAGCTTCAAAGCAGTCTAGTCATAGCATGTCTTCCTCATGCAGGAACTGTTACCAACCTTTACCTGACCTCACTGTGCAGACTTCATCTTGGGAATCTATCATCAGATGCATTTTTGGCATTGATATATCAACCACAAAGCTCAATTGCAGAACACTCCCTGTTGAATGTGCTCTGTGCTATTGTCTTTCATGCTAAATGCATGGGGGGTGCTGTCATCAGGCTCTGGGTAAAGAGGGAAGCAAGGAAAGCTCATAAATTAAATTTTAGATTATATTTTACAAGAGTAAAACCTGTATGAAAACATTATGCACTGATGAGTATAGCTATCTGGATAGTCATTTGCTGAGTTTTAATATGCTCATCACTCATGGTAAAAAAATACAACAGGCTCCAAAATAAAGGGGATAGGACTTGTTCATGTAATTAATAATCTTATGTATCAAGGCAAAAAAAATCACCCACACCTGTTGGTGAGCAAATCTGTCAAAACAAGGATGCTCATAACAATGAGCTGTTGGTTCACCTTGGAATAAATGGGAATAGCAGGTTGAGCAAGAGGGGATGGATGACAGCTGGAATTAGGACTCTTTGGGGACAACGGGGTTTAATTCCTACAAGGAAAGGTCCAACAAGGTGTTGATTGAGTTATTTTAGAGAAGAGGCATAGTTACTATGTAAGGATTTGAAAAAAGGCATTATAGTAATAGTCTCAAGTGTATAACCTATTGAATTAATATCAAAAAAGAAGGATTAAGGGTTATTTGAATAGAAGCTAGAATTCTCTCTGTATGTAGCATAAATTGTAATAGAATGCTCAGCAAACAAAATACAGCTTCTGGAAAACCCAGAATAGGCAAATTCAGACCCAGCACAAAACTGATTTTTATAACTTGTAAGCATTTTAAGGGTCATTAAGTTTAGAACAGCCTACCAACATTTGCTCTGCATGTTTCATCACTGGAAATGTTTAAGTCCTACCTGAGTTTTGTGTTGTGCACAAGGTTATATGGACTAAATGAGCTCTGTGGTCTCCTCTGATTTCTAACCTAGTCAGAAAAATAATTAGATCCTGTTCCAGAGTTGATTTCAGCCTTTACAAATCTACGTATCCTTCGCAAATCAAAGGAAAAGGCCACCATGGAAGGAAAATTAAAGCGGGAATTTAAAATTTAAGTTAAACAAACACTTTAAAAGTGTGAATTAAGCATTTGGTTGCATGTTCTCAGAGAGTTTGAGAGCCGTAATTTTCTCAGGAGAGTGCACAAACCAAGCTCCTAAGAGGAGGAGGTACTTGCCCTTCCTATCAGGCTTGGATGAGGTTTTACATTTCTTTGTACCAACTGCTGCCATGGCAAAAAAACGTTTTGTATTTGCTTTTATGGGTGACTCCACATTGTTTTCTTAAGATTATCCAATACAATGAGCTCCGTATCCAGAGCTTGTTTTACTAAGGTGCTATTTTAGCAGAACTAAAGCAGGAATTCAGGGTCGCTGAACAATTAATATTTCCTCATCATTCTCCAAATCATCATCAAAAGAACTGGGGTTTTTTCCACCTGTGGAACAACAAGCATCTGACCAATCAAACAAGAGGCTGCAGCAAACTTACTTACCCAGTTTTTGCAAAAGTTGCCCAGTATCTCAGCATGGACCGGCTTAAAATCTCTTCAGCTTTGGTGTAATTGACCCTCCTCTCCAGAGGCAGCCCGAACACAAACTCGATCTCGTACCCGTGCATCACCCCCATCCACTCTGGCCAAGGCAGCTTGGAGGAGCGATGCTCAAAGAAATAAAAGAACACGCTGTGGCCCTGTTCTGCAAACTTCTTGGTGAATTCCAGGGTGGGACATATGATGTGGTAGTCACCGACGACATCGTCCATGGCATCACGGTAGTGCTCGGGCTTGTGCTCGTTCTCCCAGTCTGTGTACTGGAAGATGATGGATTCTATAGCCAGCTGGCTCACCCCTGGGAAGGAGGCAGTTAAAGCTGTGTGAAATCCTGTTCTATTGATCAGGCTGTCGTGGTCCTTGCTGAAGCCAGGGACTCCGTATGCTAGAAATCCTGAGCCTTCATCTTTATTAACACCAACTAGGAGCTGTGTCTGTTTGAAATGGCCATTTTTAACCAAGGTTTCTGGCATGTCCGAGAGGAAATCCCCATCCACAGCTGGGCAGAAATAGATGTGTAAAAGAGGGTCGTATTTCACAGCAAAGATTTCATTCTCCAGTATATCCTTTGGGTCCTTGTCTCGGAGACAGAGAATTAGCTCCGTCTCGTCACTGGTGGGACACTGGAGCTGTTTGGCCAAAGCCACCGTTCTGTTTCTGGCTTCAGCTGCTGTGATTGCAGCCCAAGGGGCGTTTGCAGACCCACTCTGCATGATGGCCCTTGTGAATAAAGGATGGCTCTTTGGGGACAGGACGTGGTAGCTGACAGAAGCTGAGCCAGCACTCTCTCCAAACAGAGTCACACTTTTTGGATTGCCTCCAAATGCTGCTATGTTCTCCTGGACCCACTCAAGTGCCAATCTTTGATCAAACAAACCCGCGTTTCCAGGAGCATCCTGGTTTCCTGGCAGAGCCAAAAATCCCAATGCACCAGTCCTGTAGTTCATGGAAACTACAATGACTCTCTCTACCCTGGCCAGAAACTTGCCATCATAGACCGGTAAGGACGTGGACCCAGCCTCAAAGCCACCACCATATATCCAGACCATGACACTTGCATTCTTGGGTTTGGGAGAAGGAATCCATACGTTAAGGTACAGGCAGTCTTCACTGAGGTTAGTTTTTGGATTCCACATCTCGGAGCCAGCAAATCCTGGGAAAGTTGTATCTATCAGCTGGTAACAAGAGTTGGCATGTTTGGTGGCATCCCAAACATCCGACCACTTCTCCCGAGGTTCTGGTTTGCGAAATCTCAGCCTCCCAACAGGGGGCTGTCCATAAGGAATTCCAAGGAAGGCTGTCACCGTGCCCCCCAGCACCTGCAGGTTCATCCCTCTGACTCGGCCTTTTTTGGTTGTAATGATGTTGTCTTCAGGCATTACCTTCCTGATGAACACACACAGGAGAAGAAGCCACAGCAGAAATCTCATGTTGAGACTTGAACAGTTTGTCCACATCATGACGCCTGAAAGACAGGAAAAAAGAAATTCAGAATGAGTGCTGCAATGTGTTAGTAGCAGAGCCAAAACAGGTTACTCAAGAAGGGTGTAGGTCATCCCAAAGGTGTTGGAAATCAGGTGGAGCTGCTGCAGGAAGCTCTCCAGCTTTTAACCATAAGTTCTTGTTAGTTGTGTTCAGAAAAACTCTGTCTCTAAAAAACCATACACCAGAAGAAGCCAGACAAGGGAAGGGAAAGTCATATTAGGAGGCTCTGATTACTTCAGTTAGCAGATGACTCAACCACTTGCATTTCCACTGGTGTGATGAACATTTTGTGTCAGAAAAAGCCATGCCACAACCAGCCAGTATTCTGCTAGAGGTTACTGTGACAATCTGTATTCCCAAGTCAATAAAGAACAATAACAAGCATCGCTAGGCACAGATTTTTCCACACAAACACACATCCCATGGACACTGAAGAGGAGTTTGAAGCCAGGTTTTAATCCAAGGTTTTCCAGGTCCAAGTAAGTTTTGTTGTGTCACAGAAGATCCCTGGGCTGAAGCAAACCATTGAGGTGACACTGCTGTAAACTTCAAAGTACTGGGTGATTTCATTGTCCTACTGATACATCTGAAGATCTGAAGATGTTTTAATGAGCAGACCTGTGAACTGTCTGTCCCTTTGTCAGCTCCTGTGGGCAATTAGAAGTGCCCCAAGATCAAAATGAAACGTTTCTTTCAAGATCTTTCTTCTCTAAAGCAGCTTGACCAAGTTTACAACCATCATAGTCATACTTCTACCACTTGGAATGAAGATTAAAATGCTAAAAAGCCAAAGATTTTGTTTAATATATGTAGGTGGTACCTAATAATTTAAGTAGGTCCTGGTCTTTACTTCCTGAGAAGTTTCCAAATGATAATTATCTGAAAGCTGAGGGTATAGATGCTGATTATACACCACATTTAAGCATATGAACAGCCCTATTTACCCCAAGCTTTTCAAACACTATAAAATCCCCTTGAAATTGGAAAGTCAGAAGAAGACTATTTGCATGAACCCATTTCTAGAGCTTATACACTTGAAAACACTCAACAAAGCCTCCTTCTCTCTTTTGCTGGTGGCCCCATCGTACACAGTGTCCTCTGTCCTGGCACTTGGAACAGGCCATTCTTTGTTAATGAGCAGCACTCGTGGCCTTAAAAGGAAGGAGGCTAATTAATTGCTGTGGAAGTACAGCTGAGGCCTGGGCTCAGCTCCTCTGCTGGGCTGCAGGGTCTTGGACACCAACTCAGACCAGGCAGGGAGAAAAAAAGGAAGCTTCTTGCTCAAAGAGGTTCCTAACTTTGAGATAGCATCAAAGGAGCAGGGAAGAACCTTCAGAGACAATGTTTTTAGCATTCATTAAAGTAGATAGAAAATAGGTAGATTTTAGAAACTATAAACACTTATCCTAATTTTTTTTTTAATAAAAAGAAAAGGTGGTGGTGAATGGGATCAATAGACCTCAGAGTCGGTTTAACACTCCACTTACTTGGCCTTCAGCTTGACTTACAGAAACCTGCAAATGCCCCCAGGTATAGTACAATTTAGAGGTTTGAGGAGTCACTTTGGATGCCTCACGTGGTCCAGAACCTCCTGAGGAGTTTGAGGCAGCAGAGGCCACCCCAGCAGCCCCAGTACCCACGTGGAAGGCTCAATTCATTTAGTAGCATTTAGCTCCCCTCTCTGCATCCCAGTCATTTTTTATTCCATTCATTCCTGTAATAAAATCCTTCTAGAGCTGGGGAGGTAAAGGGATGGAAAGATCAGCTCCAAGCTTAATAACTCTGTTGTTTCACAGACACTTTCTCTTTTTCATATATTCACTTCCAACTTCACACCCAGGACCGAGTCACAACAAGAAGCTGAAAATAATAGGAGATTTCAAACATTATCATTAAGAAGAGGAGAAAATGGCACTAGGAAAAGCAAGAGACACTGAAGCTCCTAAAGCTTTTCATATCTGACAGTAATTAAAATTAATTCCCCTCTGCACTTTCCTGTTAATTATAAAAGAATAGGATGGGAGCACCGCAAAACACAGAGGCATAACTTTTGACCCTAGGAAGTTTTAGATAAGGATTTTAGGAACAAAAAAGAAAATAACAAGGCATTAGATTCTGTACCTTTTTAGTTAGCTCTGTAAAAGAACAGGTGACATTAAAAATAAAGTTTTAAATAGATCAAGCCTGAAAAAACCAGAAGTTTTGTACTACTGAATGAGAGGACTTGTCTCAAGTCACTGCTAATATTTGCAAAAGCAGCAAGTGACAGAGGATTGTTATTACACCTGGAAAGTGTAATAAGATTTAATAATAGATTTAATAAGATTTAATAAGATTCTTAATGCTGCATTAAAACAAACCCAACAACGTGAAGCACACCGAGCAAAACAAACATCACTTGATTATTGCTGAGAGGGAAAGGGTCAGAAGGTTGCTTCAGCTCATCTGAGCAGAGATACATCTTATCACCTATTTGCATCTTTAAAAAGCTGCTTCTGGAGGAGTTTCCTCCAGCAAAAGTTACACAGATTATACTTTCGTATCCTTATTCAGCAATTTATTTCAAGGACTATTTCATCTCCTCGCGAATCTTTGCCCAGCCAAAAATTGCCTATAATATTCCATCGTGATTCCATGATTCTATAATCACTATTTAACTAGAAAAGGTGGTTGAATTAATAAACGAGCTCTAGCTCAGCGTAATTTGTTTAGCCCAGGGTCCCTTGAACAGGAGTTTTCCCAAGAGAGCAACAAATGGGCAGAGCACAAGGTTTTCAACCCCACTCCCCGTGCGAGCCCAGCCGAGCTGAGCTGAGCTGTAAGTCACCCTGGCAGACAGAGCCGTGCAAAGAGAGAATCACTTACCCCACTCCCACCACAAGAACTACAAAGTTTTTAGGAGTCAGGATCTGGGAGCACCTCAGGGGAAAGGCGGCTGCTGCTGTGAGCCCGTAAATTGGGCAGCACTGACACTAATGGACTGTTCCTGACCCAGCGCTCGCGAGACTTGGCAGCGGCTCGAGCTGAGCTCCGCAGCTGCTCCCAGGGTAATGGGGGGGCTGTGGGGACACTACCAGAGAGAAACCCGCCTGGGAGAAGAGCACAGCTCCTACAGGAGAGGGGAAACGTGGTTTGTTATTAACAATTTGATAATCCAGAAAGATAAATAGGATTGTAAAGACAATAAAATCCTGCCTCTCTTTCCTCCGTCTTGCTTGGAGCTCAGATTTCACCTGTGCTTTCTCACTCTTGTGCAGCTCACCATTAGCACCATTTAGAGTACCTCAAACTTGGCTTTTCACTGGAAGACAAATAGTTATTTTTAGGTTTAAGCTCCCAGGGCAGATTAAAAAAAAAAAAAGGAGTGTTCCCTGCACAGACGTGGCAACAACTGGCAAGGTTCTGTTGTGTTACAGAATCATTTAGGTGGGAAAAGACCTCCAGCATCAGCAAGTCCAACCTTTGTCCAACATCTCCCTGACCCCTAGACCATGTCCCAAAGGGCCACATCTGCTCATTCTTTGAACCCCTCCAGGGATGGGGACTCATGGTCCATCTGTAGAAATCTGTGTTGTCCTCTCCTGATGTTAGGGTTAAAAACAGTACCCATATGGTGTCACATGCTGTTTGCTCTCTCTCTTAAGCTTCAGATAGAAAAATCCCCCGTGCTGCTTAGTACACCTGATACTTTCCTTTTGCCTGACCCTCTTAAACATCATTTCCACCAGAATTCAGCACTGCAGGTGCACAGCCAGTCTAAAGCACAGGTCAAGGCTGCAGCACAGCTGGGACATGTCCCACAGCGCAGGGGAAATATTTAAATTGCAAATATTTCAAGGTACAAATGAAGATAGAATGGAGGACTGGGGAAGGTAAATAAGTTACATACATCCCTCTTACAAAATGTCTTGTCAAAGCCACGTCCCTGAGCCACCATGTGAAACCAGAGGGTCATCCCTGGCTGGTGGAGCTACTGGCCCCCAGCAGCATCTGCTCTGAAAAAAAGCAACTTTCCCACAGGTTTCCTTCTACCCAGATCCTTTGCTCCCCCCCCTAGGGCTGCAGCCAATTACTTTCCCTCTGTTTAATAATCAAACTACAGCTCTGTTTCAATTACACAAAAGCAATATTTGGCAATGCAGAGAAGAGGAATAAAGCAGAAATAAAAAGTTAAGTATGAAGTTTATAGACCTTAACGTGGAGACTACAAGTGGGTTTTAAAAGCTAGCATGTGAAATAGTGTTTTAATAGAGAAAAGCTCAAGAAAACGTGGTCATTTAGCCTCTCTCAGGAATTTCACAGTCTACCTTTAGGATCAGGCATTCAGTAGGTATATTGGACATGTCCCCTGGAGAGAATCTCTCCCAGGTTAACCTAAACCAGGTTATAAATCCCTAAGGTTTCAGGGTGGAAGTGTTACTAGCTGAGAATTCAGAATTCTTAGCTGAGATTGTAATCTCAGTAATGTAAATAATAGAAATATTTCATGCCAAAAATTCATAATCATCTCTAGGGGCAATTTTTGCTGATCAAAACATTTCTTTTCTCTTTTTGTGCTCTTTAAATTAAGGCATTTTCTAATGTTCTGTGATGTGCACATTCACTGACCTTCAGCTTTTGGGTTACCTGGGTGTCCTCAGAGAAGAGGGACATAGGCCAGACTATCTGGACTGTTCTACTTCCCAGCTATTCCACTTCAGCCTAATGTTAGACTATTATGCTCTATTTTTAAAGAGAACTAAGCCCCTTCTATCATTTTTTCCTTTAATTAAAAAAATTAACATATAAATTGAAGCCTCACAACTGTGTGCTGTGGGAAGAAACACTTATTTTGGTTATTACTTATCTTAGTCAAAATACCTGTGCAAAAATTACAGATTAAATACATTTAATATCTTGTGTGTGTATAAGAGCTGTTATACATGCAAACAGATAAATGGGTCCCTATAGTGGTACTTTTAAATATTTCTATCCATCTACCTATAATGCTGGATTTTTTTGAGATTATGCAAATTCTACTTAAGGCAAGGGTCTTAGAAGTCACCACCCATGATAAAAGTGTCTTTTCATTATTTCATGTGTTCATATGAAATAGATGTCAGGCTGACACAGGAATTTTGATACGAGAGATGTCCAGGTCTCAAGAAATTAAAGCAAAGGCCAGTTCTAGGAAAGATTGACCTTTAGTAGGTTAAGAAGCTTAGACAATTTAAACTATATGTATTATAGACATATCAAACATTTCTGGTATGATTTAGTTCATTGTTGAGGATGCTATCTGAGCATATGTAGATGATTACACTTACAAATACTTGAAGTGCTGGGTCCCAAGCTGGAGTTGACCTATGGATGAGTCCCAACCCAGCAGAATGTTGTGTTCCCCAAGGGGTTTCAGGCCCCAGATATAGAATCTGGCCCATCTGGAGGTGTTGGGTCCCACCTGCCCCCAGGTGATCATGGTTGGGGTGGTGGGAGGAACCAACCAGTTTGAGAAGAAGCAACAGAAGAAGCAAGAAGCTGATCAGTTTGAAGAACGTTCCTGAGGAAGAGAGTTCCTGTAACAGATGAAGACTAAAAGATGAACAAATGAAGACTAAAAGATGAAGAGGAACATCAATGTTTGTCCTGAGTGTGGAAACAAAGACCAGAAGATGAAGGTTTGCTGAGGAGATGTTGCTGAGTTTGGTGTGGGCTGGAGGAAGCAGAGAATTAACATCCCAATATCCTGAATTATGTACATTTGGGGTTATCTTCAGAACTTACCTGATAGACCTGGGGAATTTATGAGAGTTAAAGCTGCTCAAAAAGATCTATGTCAGATATTTCTAATGAAAAACATGGGTCCCTCTCCCAGGGTGTTCTCTGAGCTTTCAGGATCTACTTGCCCATGAAAACTCTCATTCACCAGATTTGATCCTGCCCTTGCAAACCACCCACAGGCTCAGAAGGAGCAGCTGAGCTCCTGGAAGGATAACTGGGCTGAAAAGCTTGGGAAATGTCACTTTAAATTAAAAGATAGGACATAAGAAGCGTGTGCATGTGTGAGAACATATTTCCATGCTAATAATATGTAAAAGTAGGAAATGTTCTTATTTTTTTAATCTTTGAGAGGGAAATCAAAAGGTAAGGTGTACCTGAATTATATGAAATGGCATTTGTATGAAAATGGGGAGAGGTTTCGTTTAAAGTCCAGCCTTGCTGAGCTCACCTGGGGGAGGACTCTGCTGTATCTGATCCCCAGCTGAGTTCTCACACTGTGACCTTGGCTCAAATCTCTGAGAAAACAGCTCTGCTGGGAGAAAAAGCTGTAAACCAAAACTAACCCCATGTTATCATAAGCTGTAGGAGATAGGGAAGGTGAAATTGCTGCCACGGGTGAGATTGCTGAGGTGGGGCCAGGTCACAGCTCAAGGACTCGGAGGGGAAAACAGCAAAGCTGCAAGCTGGGAAATCCTCAGGGAAAAACCACAGATGATGGGAGCTCAGCAAGGAGCTCCTGATGCTCAGCACTCGCTTTATTCTACTGTGCATATTAGGGAATAAATAATTTCCTCTACTTTTGAGTACTCCCTGCTTGCAGGGCATCTTTCCATGCCCAGACACAGTGACCCCAGCAGGTTACACCTTTCTCCTCTTTCTCTATTTCTTTTGGAACCATGATTCCAACTCCCATGGAGGTTGTAGTTGCTGGTCAGACCTGTCTGAAATTCTGTTGTTATTCTGGTTATTCAAAGAAGCCTCACTCCAAAGAAGCTTCCAAGACTAGAATTTCCCAGCAATAGATCCCAAGGGTGATTTGATAATATTAGTAAAGGTGTCTTAGATACATACCATGAAAATGGATACCAATTTATTAAGTATACAGAAGACACTAACACTCATATAAGCCATTAAACATGATTATATTTTCCTCTTATTGGTTCAGTTACGATCTGCTGTACCTTTTCCCTTATTACTCTAATTATAGGTTGGTATAATTTCCTCTTTATTAGCACAGTTATGGTCTGTACTTTTACAAAGTTTCTTGGAGAAATCAAAGCCATTGAGGAAACAGAGCCAGTTAAAAGATAATCGTATTATTATTACTATTGGTATTGTTATTATTTCCTTGGAATGCTCACGTACTCTTAATTCCTTATGGCACTCTTAGATAACTCGGGATTTTGTTTCCTGTAGGGATCAGATTCAATAAAGCAAATGAAAAATGAATAATGTATACATAATATATCTTGCATGATGTTGTTCTAGCCCGGCCTTTAGCTTGTAAGAAAACAGTGTCAGTAAAGAGCTGAAGTCGTGTATGAGCATGAGAAAGATAATTAAATTATTAAGGTAGGTTTCACAGATTTCTGCAGAAGATGAATTGACAAAATAACTCATTTCCATTTCTTTTTGTTTTCTATGGATAGTAAAGTTCTAATTGTTTATAATTATGTAAAGATACCTGAATAACCAATCTTAGTTGCCTTTAATCACCTACCCAGAGCAGTTTTACCACACAATGACTGTATGCCCTCTCATACCCAACCCCTGTGAATAACTAAAAACTTTGATGGCTAAATGGGCTAATTTCAATCTGTTAAATAGAATTTGTATCTGGAAGGCAGGAGCTCTTCCCAATTCCCAATTGTCCCAATTCTGACTCTTTATTTTTGGCCTTACCACTAATATGATCCTCCACATTCCAGTTTCTGCCTCCCCAAGAGATGCACATCTCTGAGGAAAAATGCCATAGGGATGTTCCAAGGTTTAGCTTACGTCATGGCCGTTTTCAGGTTTCAATTTCATGCAGCATGTTGCAAATAGGAATGAAAGAATTGAGCTTTAGAGCAGGACCTGCTGGGAGCTGCGGGGGGGAAGTTACAGAGCAAACAAGTTCAGTGTGTCCCAGTCTGGTCTCCAGGGAATGGGTCACAGCAGCTGAATATGTCACATGTATGGATTTTAGTGGAAATAACCAGGTGTTTGGCATGAGAGAACACTCCAGATCCACTGGTGCCCTGTCACTGCTCTGTGTGGGTCTGAAGCCCGTGGCTGAGGAGGTTTGAGAGGTTCCTGCAGCCCACGAGCATTGAAGGCAGCTGGGCTGCACCGTCCCCTTAGCTTTGCTCAAGTAGGAGGAAGGAAACGTTGATGTTGGTCAACATCAGGTCACGAGTTTTATTTTTCTTCCCTATGACTCCATCAGGGCTAAACCCAAAAATATTCCAGAGCTGGAGGATCATGCCCAGAGACCAACAGGCTTGTGAAAGCTCAGACACTGTTGAGCACTGTCGTAGACCCATCAGAGAAGCAAAGTTGTGTGAATTATAGAAAATAACAACAAAAGCAGCAAACTTGTCAGGCTGAGGGAGTTTCTAACAGAAGGCCCCTTCGTTCCGTGGATGTGCAAGTGTTGTGTAACCATGCAAATCTCCTTCTCAACATCTGTGCCATTTTTTCAGGGTGCTGCTGTGATTGGTGAAGATCAGGTAATTCATCACAGAGCCATCTGCTTGAAGAACAGAGGTGCTGGAACAGCTGGTTTAGTGCTAAGGTACAGTTGACTCCCTCGGGCCTTGCTCTGTGTCTATATATTAAGTAGATAACATTAACTTCAAGGGAATATTATGTTCAGAATATGATGCTCAGGTCAAGGATCCAGGTCAGAATACGAAGGGTATTTTGATTCCACCAGTGTCCTTGAAGCATTGATCATGTATAACTACTAGGAAACATTATTACATAGAAGAATTCTTCATCAGTAACCACCAGTGGTTTAACAGTACACCCTGCTCATGATTACTCTGCCCTGTGCAGATTCCTCATGGATTAACCCACCCCCCAGATTTACCTTTTCTTCCTCTCACTTTTGTCTGCACAAAGGAAATCACACAAGCCTGAACCAGCTCTGACTTTCCCCAGTCTCTTTCCCCTTACCATGTAGCAGCATTTTAACACCAAAACCAAACCAGGAGTGTATTTTCCCTTAGCAGGGGTTGGGGCAGGTTGAAATAGGGAATGAAAAATTCAGTGCACTGCTGGAGAACATGGGACCACGAACAGTCCTTGCAGCCCTTGGCTGGGGAGGTGCAGCATTTTTAGCAGTTGCAGGAGCTTTATGATTCTCTGCTCATTCTCTCACTTTTGCCTGAAGGGAGGTTCAGTACAAAATGCTCTCAGACAGTTCACAAACTGAAGGGTTCCTATTTATCAGACCAAGCATACTGGGAAGTTGAAAGATGTGCCCAAGATGATAAGAAAGACTGTGAATGGCATTGACACCCAGAACCTCAAAACACCACCCGTGTTGGTTTAAATCCCCCAGTTCCATAGCTGCAGTGTGGTTGGGGTTAGCTCAATATTACTACTAAAAACTGAAGATGGTTTTGATGGTCATCTTGAATAAAAGCAGGATATCCATCCCTTTCCCACAGTGAAGAGAAGTCAGACCTTGGGACTCAGAAGCTGCATTTTCTCAAAGTCACCACAGGCAATAATCAGAAGACGTTTCTGCAACTGGGGTTGTTCAGACTGGAGAAAAGGAGGCTCAGGGGAGACCTTCTTGCTCTCTACAACTACCTGCAAGGAGGTTGTAGCAAGGTGGAGGTCAATCTCTCCTTCTAGGTAACAACAAACAGGACAAGAGCAGATGTCTTCAAAGGAAAGAGTGTCAAGGCCTGGTCGAGGCTGTGCAGGGCAGTGGTGGAGTCCGCGTCCCTGGAGGGGTTTCAAAGCCCTGGAGATGTGGTGCTGAGGGACAGGGGTTAGTGGTGGACTTGGCAGTTATGGGTTAACGGTTGGACTTGGTGGTCTTAAGGGTCTTTCTAACCTAAATACTTCTATGATCCTATTCTAAGGGGACCATGGAACCATAGTCCATAGTACCATGGGGAAGGAAATCCACTTCAGATCACTCTGACCAGGACCTTCCAGTGCCTCTTGTTGGAGCCACCACCGCAGCATGAGTCTTTTGTGCACAATAATGAATCATAATAAAGGTTGTAGTGAGGATTTGGTCTGGAGATGGATTCAGGTGGAATATCATGGCACAAACCCACGTGCCTTCATTACTGCCAGAGCAGCAACTCACTTGGGTTGAAGAAAACCTCCGGGTAGGGAGGCAGGTGCTGCCAAGTGACTTTTAGATGTTTAGGATTTAACCCTGTGAGAAGTTGACAGGACAAGAGGAGATGGCCTCAAGTTGCACCAGGGGAGGTTTAGATTGGATGTTAGAAAGTTCTTTACTGCAAGAGTGGTCAGGGACTGGCCCAGGCTGCCCAGGGAGGTGCTGGAGGGGTTCAACAAATGAGTAGCTGTGGTGCTTTGGGACATGGTCTGGGGGTCAGGGAGATGTTGGACCAAGGTTGGACTTGCTGATCCTGGAGGCCTTTTCCAACCTGAGTGATTCTATGATTCTAAGTGGAAAGCAATTTGCTAACTCTCCTATGCTGCCTTTTCTCTCCTCCTCCTTTTATTCCACCCCCGAATTTTTAGTCAGCTATTCACAGTGTTGCCAAAAAATGTGTAGCTATGTTCTTACATAGAGAATATAAAAAAATAGTTTTTCTAATAAATGTTAACAGCAGCCATAAACCAGCAAAATAAAATAACACTAGGAAAAACAATCAATAAAAATCTGTAAAAGAATTAAGTAGGAAAAGGGGCTGAATCAGAGAAACCTGGAGCTATTTCAAGAGGAGAAGGGCAAGAAGTAAATTTTATCAAATGGTGCTGAGATAATTATACCAGAACGGACAGGAAGGAAGATGTTTGACCAAGGGGAATGTAAATGAATGGATCCAGCTCTTTTCCATGCTTCCCAAACCATTGTCCTTTTGGGCTTAAGTGATCCCAGCGTGGCACCATACA
This sequence comes from Brachypteracias leptosomus, assembly GCA_013401335.1. Classification (NCBI taxonomy): domain Eukaryota; kingdom Metazoa; phylum Chordata; class Aves; order Coraciiformes; family Brachypteraciidae; genus Brachypteracias; species Brachypteracias leptosomus. The sequence continues at coordinate 238,047 of VYZX01001308.1, forward strand.
AATGATTTTAAGCTACTGCTGAGACAGATGTTTCATCAATGGGTGCCTGGACAGCAGGAATTTAGTTTGTGTTGGGCAATGGGGATTCAGTCTGTGGGATCAGTCTAGAGCTTCTCCAAACTGGGGGGGGGGGGGAAA
>VYZX01001309.1:0-20674 GCA_013401335.1 Brachypteracias leptosomus
GATGATTGTATGATTCTATGATTAATCTGGCTAATTTAGTCCTTACGGACAAGAGGTGATGCCTATAAAATGACTGTCCTGGCTGTTATGATGTTAACTGCTATGATGTGGTTTGTTGGAGCAAATGGTGGAATACTACAAAGTGTAGACACATAGTCATGATGTTAACCTAGAGAGCAACTTAGTTTTCCATTTATTTCTTATAAAGGGATGAGCCTTGTGAAAGATAGGTACGATATCCAGTCTGTAGCATCCCTAACTATTTCATAATTACCTAGTGCCACCAGTAGCCAAAAGTGTTTTCAGATACATATATCCTTACAACTTCATACACAGCTGGGTGTTGATGACAAGGAGGAGTGGGAAGGCTGAGAGGACAAACAGGCCTTTGAGTGAGGGGTTGCAAACAGAGAGGGGCGCTGGCTCATTCCTGACATGCTGTTTTAGAAGACAGGTCAGCTACAGAACGAAGATACCCAAGGCCTGCCACAGCTTCTCCTCTAAATCTCTGCTCCTGTATAGAGCCAAGCTGGCTTTGATACCATGTATTTTTTATGTGGGTTTGTCTCCTTGACCATCTCTGAGCCCAGCTTTGGCAGCGAAGCGACCACCAGCGCTGTCTATTAGTCTGGCAGACTTAATTAGAATCATAGAATGTTTTAGGCTGGAAGGGTCCAACCTCCCTACACAAGTAGGAGCATCTCTACCTAGNAGTGGTTCATATAGCTAGTCTAGCTCATATATGCTAGTCTAAAAGCTACAGTAAATGCAACAAAGGAGCTGTCAGAACCGTAAGAATAAAATAGGTATCAACTTGGCAGATCTGCTGTGACTGAAATGAGAAATATCAGGAGTTTAAAAGCTGCCACAGGTACGGGTAGTTCTCCACAGTGCTGTGCATGCAAGAAAGCCCTTGTGTCCTGCTGGCTCTATGTAAGTACTGCGTCTGCTTTCTCAGGAGCTTGGACTGTAAACCTGACTGACTCAGTCAGTTAAGAGGCTGTAGAACTAAACAGACTAATTTGTGACCATCTGACAGGTATTTGCTGGCCAAGGAAAGGTAAGCTTCATTTTAATAGCTTTGGAGGATCTGATTCCAGGACAATCTGTTTATAAGGAAAAAGAGGGGGTTTATTTAGTAAGAGGTTATAACAAAACAATCTCAATGTATATTTTCTCCTTTACCTCCAAACCTACAAGTCTAGCAGACCTGAAGCACGTGTAATGGGATAGCATAAGCATAAGCTCAGCAAGAACACAAAGGTGTGCTGGAAGATTGAGGTCACCTTCTGTGATGGACTTCTATTTTTGGAATTTAATATCAACAAAAATACAGGCAAGACAGCCTCCTTACAAATTCTATACCTTCTCCATAAGGCTTATTTTCAAAGTTTCTGTTTCAACTTGCTCTTCTTTCAACCTTTACTACTGAAAAACCCCATCTTTATCATCTATCTCCTGTGCACTGAGTCCCTTGTTTTCAGCTAATCCAAGCCCAGTGGGACTGCTTGTACCCCTCTTTTTGGCCTTAGAAGGGGTCTGATTTGTATCTTTGTCTGACTGAATATCAAAAGGTGACTTTATGTGGCTCTTGTGGCACTTCTGAAATGTGCTCTGAAAGTTACTCAGAATGTCCTTTTAATTCTGTTTTACTGAGCAAGTATTTGTTATTTTGGAGAACTAGAGGAAGTGTCAAAAACATGCCTAAATGTTCTGCTTTTACTGACCACATGACATTAACCTTTAATTTCCAGTGTTTGTATAATGAATCTGTAATGGGCTTTAGTACATTTGAGGTTGTAGATCAGTGGACACTTTTTATGGCAATGTTAGCTTAAAGGTTTCCCGTTCCTCATTCACTCTTCACTGTCCCTTTCTGTGCTATGGCTGCCCTCACAGTTCATGAGGCCTCATGTTGAAGTAGATCAAGGAACTTGACTGGGACAAAAATAACGTCATAAAAGAAAAAGTTATTTTAAATGCAAATTAACTCCCTAATTTGTCAGAAAATTAAGGCAGTAAAGAAAAGACACAGAGTAGCTACCTCTCAAAAGTGGAATTTTTAGAAAACCTTTGGCATGTAAACTTGAAGCACACCATGGAAGGACAGCTATTGATAGGATGTTATCATTAAGGGTATTTGCATCAATTATGTTAGGAAAAATGGGAAAAAAAGTTGTTCTGTTAAAGTAGTTATTTCAATAACAGTCTAAGGTGAGAAGAGGCTATGAATTTTGCCTTCTGAGTGGGAGGTGGAGCCACTCAATTCCAATTCCTCTAAAGAGAGGTGTGGAAAGGGTACCAGCCCAATGAACTTCAGTGAAGCACTCTGCATAACATTTTTTTCCAGGTGGAAATCTTGAACATTAGACTCTCTGGTGTTATACTTTTCCTAAAAAAATCCCATACTTTTTATCCCCAAATAACTTGGGATGTTATTTTTCAGTGCTGTTTATACATCCCACTCAATAACTGCAATGATTCTGACAAAAGGTATTATCTATGTGTGAAATAATTATAACTGAGATGGAGAAGAACAGAATGGCTGAACTGCTGTGAGAGCTGCTAGTAGAAGGAATATATGAGCTGGTTCAGAGAGAAGTATTGAGCACAGTATATTTCTATATGGAAAAGGGCCAATCTCATTATGAACACTGTTTTGAATTAGTCCAGATTTGGTGATGGTTTTTGAGTCACCATGTTTGACCTCTGATTTGATGCCGTCAATATTTTAGAAACTTTTCTATGAGCAATACCCTCCAAAATGTTGCAAATAGCACCAAAGCTTGATGTTGTTGCTGTTCTGAAAGAGTAGTTTTATTACAATAATTCTATTTAATCTGAACTAAGAAATAATTATTTTTAACATTAGAGTCTGCTCCAGGATCAAAACAACAGGATGTTAAGTTTCTCCAGCCACTAAATCATTCAATTTCAACCTTCTCAGCCTCAGAAGTTTTAAAGACCCAGCTGGATAAAGCCCAGAGTAGCATGGTCTGATTTCATAGCTGACCCAGCTTTGAGCAAGAGGTTACACTAGAGATTTTCCAAGGTCCCTGCCAACCTGGATTACCCTAATTTCCTTAATTTATGCTTCTCGTGCTAATAACTGAAACTTCCAGTTGGATTAAGCCCAAGAATCAAAAGCTGAATTTCTGCAGCAAGTGCCCTAGCTCGCTGGAGTGCCCCTGCTCAGCAAGACACCTTAGGAAACTATGGATGTTCTGTTGCAAGCGCTGTAGGAACTGGCTTTTGCTGAAGTTTTTTGTTTGTTTGTTTGCTTTTTTAAATATTGGGACACAAAATTGGCTCATTCAAGTCACAGAAGGAACCAGAGAAAAGTTTTCTTATATTAATCGGAGTTTTCAGCATGGGTCAGAACACAGCCTGAGTGCCAGGGAGACAGAGCCTGCACAGCCAGGAGTTGCGAGGCCAGCTCTGGTGACAAACATGCTGAGTTAGTCTTCTGCATCTAAGCTGTTATGTGACTCATTGGGCTATTGGAGCCATGTGTCAACATGTATGTACTGTTCTGATTATCTTTCTAAACTTTGTTGCTTCAGTTATCTCTTTAGGTGGCTAGAAAAGAGAGAAAGAAAAGCCCAAAGACAGTCTTCCACCTGGAAGACTTAGACACATTAAGTGAAGCAGGAGAGATGCACAGGACATTAAAACAAAATTCTGCATTCATTGACAACTTGGGCTGGCATAGCAATGGGGAGTTCTCTCTCTTTTCAACAGAAAACCCGAGGGGCTGTATTCAGTGTGTGTAGATGAGATAAAATAGTCTGTGATTTTGAGAGAGAGCAGCAGCCAGCTGTTTGGGAGGCAATTCAAGTGCTTGAATATCAGTGTTGTGGAAAGTGCAGGTTGTCTGGGATGTCTTCATGGAGTTGGTATATAATACAGGATCTCTAAGAGATCTTCTGGAGACAAGCAAGGTACTTTGGTGTTTCTTAAACACCCTCACACCCTGTAGAGGCTCCTTTACTCCTTGTTAGCATGAAGATTAAGAGGGTGCAGAGCCTAACTCTTCTCTGAAACTAGCAAATCTTTGGGCTAAATAGAGCATTATAGGGACTATAAAATAGAGCATTATAGCTGCAAATGAAATATAGAGTTATAGCAAAGGAAGATAAGGAAAAAAGTCTCTTGAGAATTACTCTTTTAAAAACAGTCAAGGTATTAAGATCTCAAAAAGAGAAGCTGCTGATTTCTTCCAGAAGAAATGGTTAAAATATACATTTCTGATTTTTAAGTATTTGAAAAATAGCATAAAGGAGGTTTGTGTCCATATTTGAAATGAATAAGAGTCTAATGTAGTGATCAATGTATTGGATCTTGGTTTAGTGCTGTTTTTAAGGAAAAATCCTGCATCTCATCTTTTGGGAGAATAGGAATGCTGTGTGAAGCTCTGTGGTACCTTGGCAACAGCCTAGGCAGATGAGCTAGAGGCAAATGTTTGTATTTTTATTGTTTTGTGTTTCTTCTGACAAAAAGTATTATCTGTAGGTGGAAAAACAGGGGGGAAAAAAGAAACCTATCTCCATATATTAATTTTTGCTGACTTCCTGGCCTTTTAAAAAACTGCATGTTCATAACACCTTCCTCATTCCTGAGAACTCTGTTTTCCTCAAAGCTGACTTAAAACCCATCCAGATTTTAACCCTTGATAACTATCTCAAAGGCAACACAAGCTAGAAACGTTCAGGAAGAAATAACTTTTAAAATTACTCGCTTTCCTTCTAGAAACATTTCTTCTTCCTTCTCTGAAGTATGGAGGAGAGAAAACACACATTTAGGTCAGAAATGTAATGCCATACAGCTCTGATCATCTACCATTCCTACTGTAATATTTATAAATGCCATATATTATTGTATTTTACTGAGAGTAATTTACAAATGTGAGTGGATTCAGTCACAGAAATCTTTTTCCTGTGAAAATTTCTCAGATGAGTTGTTATGAGTCTACATGACTTATTCCAGTGGTGAACACAAAGGTTAGACAGAGAGCACACTCATTGGGCACTTCTTAAAACAAATTTCTGTAAAGATTTAGTTGCAGTTTTGCTACATGTGTAAGCTCATAGCTCTTCTTTGGAGCTTTATAATTCCTCTTGTATGGAAACCTTTCACAGATTCTGGTTTTCAGGAAGTATCCCAGAAAAGCACTGCCATAGGTAATACACTGGTTGAGAACTTTCCTTTTGCAGAGAAAAGCTGCATCAAAGCTTTGTTCAATTAAAAAGAAAATAAATAACAGAAAATGCCAAATCCCATGGATGCTGTTCTAGGAATGTTTTGAGGCATACCATAGTAAGGCGTAGTTTGGAAAAGCAATAAAATATCTCAGCTGAGGTAAATCCCTCAGCTGTTTTTTTGTTGTTGTTATGTTTTCTTGTATTTTTGTTGTTGTTTGCAGTAAACCTTCTGCTAATATTTGAAAGAGTTTGGCAATAAAAGTAAATGAGATCTGTAACTGTTAGACCATCAAGAATTGAAAATTTGATACATAAAAGACCTGTACATAGTGATGTGCTCACAGCAACAATGCCATAAGTTAAATTTAGACCTGAATAACTGGTTTAATGTTTTGTTTTTCTGGAGATTTCTATTATGTTGATGCTGGCAGCTTTTCCCTTCCCTTTTGTACATGACAGATTAGTAAACACAATAGAACTTCTTGTACTTGATCAGCAACTTTTACCTTTGTAGTTCACGAGCTAAGAAGGCTGCCAGGGTGTTGTTCTGTTCTTTTTGGCATTTTCTGTTTGAGAACAGGTAAGATTAACCATGAGTGTTCACTGTCCAAAGCTCTGCCAACAACTAGCATTTAGGTTAGGGTCAGAAAAGAAAGAAATCTACGAGCTGCAATAGAAATGAGCCTGCAAAAGCACTGCAGAAGTGAAGAACAGTCATCCAAATGGGTTCTTCCTTGAAAACTTTTTCATGGGAACCATGGCTGGTCATCATGGTCCAAGACTCAGCCCATGCCTAGAGTTCAGTTTTGGGCTAGGAGACTCACAAACTATACCTGCTTTCTCAGAGATAAAGTGAGCTGTATCATGTGTACGTGTGTATATCACACTTCTGGCACTGTGTCTTATCAGTGCTCTGTTTTCCCATGTATAGGATATTGAGTCAGCCTAGTGCTGCACATCGGTAGCTTGGGCTTTGTTGACAGCGTTTGCTTTCAGAAACTTGTGAGTGTATTGCTGAACGTATCAGACTTCTGTTCTTTTGGGTTTTGTTTACTTAACATTTGGTCCAAAATGATGTTTTATATTTCATTCTTGGTAAGGTAAGGGGTAGAGGGTCAAACTTTGCAAGTGGCATCAAGCTTTTCTTTAGTTTTTTCAAGTTCTTTGTTGCCTTTAAGGTCAAGCGCTGGCTTACAGCAATTACATAAACAGGAATGCTGCTACTTCACCAGGCAGGCATCTCAAATAATGCCAGAGTAGGATACATCCCCAAATGAACTGTTTAAAGATTCCCTCTCAGCCCTGCTTTCAGGCTGAGTGGCCCTCTTTCTCAAAGGCACAGATAGAGGAGATGCTGAAGAAAATGGAGAGATTAAGATGGAAGATGTAGGTCAGGGACCCTTGCAAATTTGCGAGTCACATAGTTGGAAGAGAAGGGAAATGTGCCTGATGGAGACAGTGCTGTCTGGGGCCCTGATTATTGCTAGGCAGAAATAAGTAAAGAACAATACACTTGGTTTGTAGGATGGGTGAAATAAACCCAAAGCTTGGACTTTTTAGCTTAGACTCAAAGCTCACTAGTTTTTATCATTAGCTGAAAGGCCTCCTGCCATCAGGGACAATGACCAGATAACATTTTGCTCATATTTTTCATCTTTGCAGAGTTTGTACTCAACATTGGATCTGTTGCTGAGAAGATGATCATCTATTAACATAATTTATTCCTATTCCTAGCTGGCTCACTGCCTAGCTTGATAGTATCTCCCTCGTTGCAGTGTCTTGCAAATAGTAGTGGGTGGAAGCAAGCCTAAGTGCACATTTGTACAGGGAGAGAAGCAGCAAAATCACTGCTTGGAGTGATTGTAACATGCTTTGGTACCAGGAACCACACATGCCTCCCCATCAGGTGGCAGTGACTGCTGGGAAAGCCTAAGCCTTGCCCCAGGGCTGAAATCTTACATATTCCTTAAACACTCCTGCACTCATGGTGTCTGTCTACAAATCCAAATGATCACAACTCATCCAGTTTAACTGAAGTACGAGGACAAATGAGAGACTTAAAACTTCCAGAGTTTTATGATACAACATGTATATTTACCAAGTTGGAATAGGGTCCAAGGAAGTTGTATACCCTCCCCTGAGCACTTCAGGCACCATGGGAATTCTCTGTTGTAGACAAAGGATAGCATGCTGTACCCCATGACTGCTGCAAAATTCAAAGACCTTAACACACTAATGTTGCAAGACCAATTTAATATCCATTGCAGGAGTCTGATGTCATGTGAAATGGAAGGTATGATGTTATCAAACAGTACAATGCATCTACAAAGTGGCAGACAATACATTGAACCCAGTGAATACATAAGTTAGCCTGTATCCAGTGATAAAGAAATAAAATGCTAGTGATTTTATCAAAAGTAGCTTGCATAGTGAGATTATATTTCTTTGTTAAAGTAAGAATTTCCTACTTTAGAAAACAACCTTTCCTGAAACCCAGATAGATCAAAACTACCCCAAGTACCATGCCAAAACCAGCAAAGCTGGAAAAGATATAGGTGAGTTTTTAACTGGCTGATGACAGTTTTCAAGAGGTGGGCTGAAGGAACTGCTTCTAGGCAGGTTCTCAGAACTGGTATTTGGGTTCAACTAATTAAGTAGTTACAAGGCTGAACTCAGCGTGAAAGGAGAGCACTTATGAAGCATGACAGTGCCATAAATGGTTTGATGTCTTCATTATGGAGAACAATGGAAATATCCTGCAGAAAGCACTGGATTATATTAATAGAGCAACAGTGGTGGAATAATAAGAGGAAAAAGCTACAAGTCCTGAAGTGCTTTTGTTCCCCAAGAAGATGTGGTAACTGATGCTCCTTTATTTGCTTTGCTGTAGTGGAGGCACAGAAGAGCTGATCAGCAGTGCACAGGCCTCCACTTACGGCTCTCTCATTGATATGCACGTGGATGTCCTCTAAAGTTTGCTGTTAGTTGCGTTACTCCTGACAGCCGTCTTCAGCTCAGATTAGGCACTCCTTTCTCTTAGCAATTGAAATCTTTTCCTTGGATAGCAGCTCTAAGCTCTCATGACTAGGTAAATTGTGAAGGTCTAATGGTCAAATAGTATTTGCCAATATTGCTCCCTTTGAGCATTAAATACTTTATGGAGAGGTTTGCCTTTCAGATGAAATGGCTCTGTGCCCTGAAAGCACTTTGCTTCTAGTACCTTGAGAACATTGTAGCAGCTATTTAGAGAAAAGGCAGAGATTTGACATCTTCAGTGCCTCTAATCAGTATTATTAAAAGTATTTTCAATAATGCAGCATTTCCTGCATATTTTCACCCCTAGCTTTCACAAGTATGGCTTTTGAAAAAAGCCTGTCTCCAATAGCAAAAATTGGAAGCTATGTGTGACTAACTGGTTGCTGTTCCAAAGACTAATACCTATTTCTTTGACAGCTGGTACTTTCCTCATTTCTTATCATACAGGTAACTAATTATTTTACTCTGGAGTTCATTAAGTCTCTGTTTCATTTTGCAAAAACATAAAAAATGTTTTAAATCATCATAGTATGTCTGCAAAACTTAATTGCAACTACAAAGTCATAGCCACCAGCAGCTGGAAATGTTTCAGTCACTGCCTTTTCTGTTGCTGACCCACACACTGATGGCTCTGTGCAAGCAGAGGAGTCCTTAGTGCAGAGGGCATCACAGTCAGAATCTGTCCCGTCTATAAATTAGTAATAATGCCTTGTGTTCTCTTAATGCCTTCCACTAAAGGGATATACAGGTAGCTTCACTGGGTAATGGTGCAGTTTTCAAACTGCACTTTGAGCTCTGATGACAGAATAGGCCAGAAAGTATGATTACCTGTATAATGCTCAAGTGAAATTACAGCTTTAATTTCAAGCAGGTAGAACTCAGAGATGACATTTATCCAGGTCGTTCAAGTTAGCACCTCTATCACATGTGCTTCTTAACATGGTCTCAGTTTAATTTAGGACATCTGACAACAGATGTAGACATATCCCAAAATCTGCATTAAACTGTAAACTCAGGTTTCAACCTCCTGAAAAGCTTTTCTCATGGACTATCCCAGTGAATGATCCTCAGCATCACTGATTTCTGTCATGGAAGGCAATACATTTTACTCATTGCCTAAATGGTAGATTTTCTTTACTAAAAGAATTGGTTTGGTTTGGTTTTTTAAAATTTCATACTCATTTAAGAACTCCTAAACAGAGTGTGGCAGTGCAAGTGCTGGTGAGTTCCTTTCTCAAGTAGAAGTCTAGTCCAGAACATGCTTTACTTCAGAAAGCTGTTTTGCCTTGCCCCTCTTAGGTCAAATATGTCCTGCTATGCTGTTCCTTGAGCAGCTGGGACAGTCATTTCATATTATTTTCATGTATCTGCTCCTGACTTAGCCAGTACACTAAGCATTTGCAATTGGAAAGAGGTCAGTTTTCAGATAGCATGGTTAAAAATCATCACAGCCTGTATATCAGAGAGGAAAGCTCAAAACCAGGTCTACATATTGGAAATGGTGGGGGTAAATGAATAATTGTAGTGCATTCAGAGTGTATTGTAATTACCTTGATAGTCACAGCAGATAAAAATTTGGGTTTATCCAAATGTAGTCTGTTTTTCTTCTGAAAACCCAGGCAAACTCTAAAGACAATTCTGAAGTGGGAATACACTATATATCTATTGGAAGAAATAAGTATTCAAATACATGCTGATTTAGCGATTAAATTCTACAAACGTGCATGTGGCTTTCAACACAGAGATGTCTGGAAGGATCAGGACACTTCTCCAGCTGAGAAGCAGTGCGACTTGCAGCGCTGATTTACAACAGTCCGTGGTTGGATTATTATTTTATTTTTACCTTTTCATCCTTTGCCTGTGTTCTCGAATTAAACTAAGTATTATATTTATTGTCATCCCTTTGTTAGCAACAGGAGATGCCAGAGCCTTGCTGGAATCTGATGCAGACAATTTGTTTTCCAGTCTGTATACATGGGTTTTGAGCACTGGTGTTCACCAAGAGGTTATGTCTATCTACTCTTTCCAGAATGTCAGAGTTGACAAAAGAAAATTTAACAAGAGAAATTAGTTAGAGAGACAGGTTCGCTTAGTATATGCCACGGGTCCTTCAAAGAACTATTGTACCCAAAGCTAAGGAAAACCAAAGATCCTTCAAAGATTGAGCAGTCAGATGGTATTGGGTTGCCACAGGGTGGCTCTGCGGACTGACACAAGATTGGAGACCTTTTCCTGTCTGCACAGTGGTAGCAGTTAATAGATGACACTTCCTCATACTTCATACCCCCATATTACTACAGCTACATAGGAGATATTTACAAGATGTTGGAGGAGGAGAATTTCCTATTTTAATTTCCTATTTCCATTTTTTTCTAATTTTAATAAGATAACCTATTGAAATGATAATCAAAACAGTTTCTGGAGAAACTGATTTTAAAAGAAAGATTTTTCACAAAATATTTGGGGAATTTAACAGAAAATATTTTAAATATATCATTTCTGACCTTGAACAAGGGAGGAGACATACTGGCTACTAACAGCTTAGCAGGAGACTCAGATTCACTCTTCTTCTGTCTGGCCAACTGAACCATTTATTATCTTTACAAAATGGAGCAGGTGCAAAAAAAGAGAGAATGAAATAGCCCAACTCACTGCAGCTTATACCACAGGCACTTGCTTAGGAAGGAGGATGCCTCTTTCAAAATCCCTAATCCCAAACAGATTTCTCATGTGTGTGTATGTTCTGTGCTTCGGTTTCTTGCTTTTGTTAAAAATGTCAAGATTCTTTAATTCTAGATGGCAATTTCACTTTTTCCTTCTGCTCTTCTCAACTTCTCTGTGAAACAGAAATTTTATCTTCAACCAGCTTTGCTAATTTGGAAAAATGTCCTGATTTAAGTTAGTCATGTCACCATTGAACTTTTGCACCATCGCTTTTGCAACCACTGTAGAACATAAAGCAATGTGCAGAATTGCACGTGACAGGCAGCAAAGGCGCATGGCAGGACATCAGGGCAGGAACAAGTGGAGAGGAAATGAGTGGATGTGAGTTCTGGAAGAGAACATAATGATGCTAAGGAAAACAAAGAAGAAATGCTGCTACTAGGATGGAAAGAAGGAAGGAAGGAAAGTAAAAAAAGAGGTTTAATTTCCCAAGAGGGAAAGGGTTTCAAAAGAAATAATGAATAAGGATTCCTGCCTAATTCAGTTATATACCAAAGTTATGAGTATTTTATTTGAGATTTTTATTTAAAATGTTATAAAACCTGGGTAGTTTACACAGTTTGGATCCATATTTTACCTAGCTTCAAAACAGTCCAAAATTTGATATTGTTGATTCTTGTACTTAAAGTCAAACTTTACTTTGATTATCCTAAGCCAAACCTTATCAATATGTTCAATTTAACCCTTTTATTTTTCTTATACTTCTGGGAAATGTCCCTTTTGCTGAGCCAGCTAGCTGAAATTTCTTGGCTATAAGGTGACTATTTTGATGAAAAAAAAAAGTTTCTCAGAGGAATGATGTAAGCAGAAGGTGAGAGCACATAGATGTCTTATGTGACACGCCTATACATGCTGTTTCTAAAAAAAATATATATGATATAAATTAAAACTTCTGCGAACAATATCCCAGCCATTAATGAATTGCATTCCTGTCTGATTCATTATGACTACATTAACTGAGTTGGAATAGTATCGCTTTAAAAATGAACTTGCAGCTCACAGAGGGGAAAAAAAAATAAGAGCTACTGAGAAACCTCTTAAGTTTTAAAATGGTGTCCTTGTTCTTGTAAATGGCTAGTCCATCTTTTTCATTATTTAACTTTGTTACTTACTGTAAACCTCTACACAGAACGAAGACTTGTAAGAAGATAATTACTTTCAGTTATTTATCTGGAATAGTCATAGATCCTCATGATTTAGAAATGTTGGCATTAACTAGAAGAAAAAAAATATCCTTCCCAAGTAAAGAAGAAGAAGAAATAAAGGCAAGCAGCCTTGATCCTAATAGATGAACACATCAGAAATATCTGATGAAAATATTTTTTGATAATTTTGTAAAAACTAATAATCTGGGAATGAGGAAGAAAGTGGTGGAGGGTCTTTGTAGGATTGTCCCCTAGTAACAGATAGACAGGGCTGCATGAATAATATGATTACAAAGAGGAACATGTATTTTACTCTCTGACAAGATGATAATAAATCTATCTGTGTTTGTCTACGTAGGTGTATATGTGTGCCTGTCTATGTGTATGTCTACATGTGTGGAGAAAGAATTTCCACAAAGCAAACATTTCCTGATCATCTTTAGTGCCATAAACCATTTGTTTGCTGTTTTGCTGTTTACTCTGGGAGAAAGTGATTTGCATGTTTCCAGTGCCCAGTGCTGGAGGGACTAAGCACAGCAAACCTTTCTGGGTGATGCCAAGGAGAACAGCCACCTGTGAGCTGGTCTTGAGCAGGTAAAGCAGGATCCTGCATGAGGAGCATGTGGGAGGGCTCTCCAGAGTACAAACACAGTGCCTGGAGGGTTTGATTTAGATGAATCAGTCTAAAGAAATAAGAAATCCATCCTTGAGCTCAGATATCACAGACTGAGAAGAGACTATTATAGTAACAACCTGATCAGACTAGACTGATTGTAAGATTCATTGGCTGAAGTTCAGCACTGAGCTCAAGCTGTACAGTTACAAAGGCTAAAATTTGACTTGCAGCATATTTGTGTTCTACAGCAGAGTTTACCTATTGTGATAGTTACAGAACACCCACTGTATAGGTTTCTTTCTTGTCTCCTGATTTGCAGCCAGGAAAAGAAGCCTTTCCCAGATGTTTACCTCTGTAAAAAGAAGCCAGACAAAAGATGTGGCTATGCTATCATGTTTGATAAGCAGGTTACTGGTAAGCAAACCACTTATCTGTGCTAATAGATCTGTAAGACCTCATCTGCTATTAACTGTCATTACGCTGCTGATATGGATGGCACTGTGAGTATTCAATTCAGCTGCGGATTTAACCTATGTGGTTAATTGTATCACTTTTTATGTCCCTTCATCTGGTTGCTTGCTTGTTTGCTTGGTGTGCTTTTGCTCCTGTTTAGCAGGCAGGATCTGGAGCACAGGCTCTGCAGATATTGCCATACTGTCTGTATTATACTGATGACCAGAGGCTTCCGTGATAATTGATGTGCAAAAGCTGTACAAGCATAGGGACAGGCTTTGCCTCAAGGAGCTTATAATCTAAGCAGAAGCCAAATACAGGGAGTGTAGAATATAGCTTACTTTAGGGAAAGACTGCTGGAGAAGGAGATCATAGAATCATAGAATGTTTTGGGTTGGAAAAGACCTTTAAAGGTCATCTAGTCTAACCCCTCTGTAGCAAGTAGGGACATTTTAAACCAGATTAGGTTAAAGGTTAAACCTGACCTTGCATGTTTCCAGAGATGGGGCTTCTACTACCTCTCTGGACCAGTGTTTCACCACCCTCATAATAAAAAAATGTCTTCTTTATATCTAGTCTAAATCTACCCTCATTCAGTTTAAACTATTACCCCTTGTCCTGTTGCAATAGACCCTGCAGAAAGGACTGTCCTCATTTTTCTTATATGCCTCTTTTAAGTACTGAAAGGCTGCTATAAGGTCGCTCAGCCATCCTTTACAGGGGAGGTGTTCCATCCTTCTGATCATTTTTGTGGCCCTCCTCTGGACCTGCTCCAATATGTCCATGTCTTTCTTATGTTAGGGGCCCCAGAGCTGGACACAGTACTCCAGGTGGAGTCTCATGAGAACAGAGTAGAGGGGGAGAATCACTTTCCTGTAGCAGCTGGTAATGCTTCTTTTGCTGAAGCCCATGATGTGACTGCCGTTCTGGGCTGCGAGCACACATTGCCAGCTCATGTCCAGCTTTTCAGCCATCAGTATCCCCAAGTCCTTCTCTGCAGGGCTGCTCTTGATACCTTCATCCCCCAGCCCCAACCCAGGTGCAGGACGTTGCACGTGGCCTTGATGATCTTCATGAGGTTCACACAGGCCCACTTAAGATTGCCCAGGTCCTTCTGAATGGCTTTGCTTCCCTCCAGCATGTCAACTGCATCACTCAGCTTGGTGAGATCACACCACCCTCAGATGAGAGGTGCATACAAAGCTAAAACCTAGTAGCATTCACTGCAATGTTTCTGTATTCACAGAATCACAGAATGTTAGGGATTGGAAGAGATCTCAAAGGATCAGGTCCCAGCTTTGAGTTAAGAAGCTTCGTAGTTGCTTTTTAAAAATACTCAAGGACTTGATGAAACACTTCCAGTTTACTGGCCTGCCCGCTATCTGCAAGCAGTTTACCCTTCACATCAGGAAAGTGTCTTGGGTTATTGCTTTACTCCATGTATATGGACAGAGGGCTCACATCACCCTTTTGTAGGGGAACATGCTATCCTACTTTTGTATTCCATGACACCTCAGAGCAAAAGCCTTTCAGTCAATCAGACAGCTACATGATAGGAAATCATATAGCCATGACAAAGGGACAGAGCACCTCCAGAGACACAAGAGTGTGGGCCCTAAAGAGTGTGTCCAAGTGACCAAGAAGGCCAACAGCATCCTGGCTTGTATCAGAAATAGTGTGGCCTGCAGGGTTAGGGAAGAGATTGTCCCCCTTGGACTTGTCGCTGGTGAGGTCACACCTTGAGTAATTATGTTCAGTTTTGGGACTCTTACTGCAAGAAAGGACATTGAAGGGCTGGAGCGTGTCCAATGAAGGGCAACAAAGCTGGTGAAGGGTCTAGGGCACAAGTCTTATAAGGAGTGTCTAAAGGAACTCGTGCTGTTTAGCCTGGAGAAAACGAGGCTCTGGGGAGAACTTGTTGCTCTTGACAACTACCTGAAAGGAGGTTGTAGTGAGGTGTGGGTCAGTCTCTTCTCCCAAGTAACAAGCAATAAGACAAGAAGAAATGGCCTCAAATTGCATCAGGGGAGATTTATGTTGGACATTGTGAAAAATGTCTTCACCAAAAGGGTTGTCAAGCATCGGAGCAGGCTGCCCAGGGATGTGATTGAATCACCATCTCTGGAGGTATTTAAAAGAGAGGTAGATGTGGTGTTTAGGGTTTAGTGGTAGACTGGGCAGTGTTAGGTTAACAGTTAGGCTTGATGATCTTAAAGGTCTTTTCCAACCTAAATGTTTCTATGATTCTGTGACAGCTCCATTCTCTGCAAATTAGCCATAGTCTGAATTCTCCCTTTGTTTGCAATATTATCACCACTCTGGCACACCTTAGCATGCAAAGCTCAGCAGTAGTGGGTCTGCAAACCTGGGTGTTCAGATTTGTTTTCAGAGATCACAAAAACCAGCCCAACGTTGCTGAATAGAGTTGAGGAGTTAACATGTAGGGGAGGTAAATACAGCACAGCAGCAAAAGTAAATCAAATCCACCCCTTCAGTGAACATCAAGAGTCCTGAAACATTTTGTTGAAGTTTGATGTAGCAGCTTCGCCACGATGTTTGAATGCTTTGGACTTCTTTATCTGTGAGACTGAAGATAGTATGCTTTCAGCAGACAACTTTGCTCCTTGTGTTTTTCTGGTCTGTATCCCATTTTAACCTGTTCTCTGATATTTATCTCCTTAGTGAGGTGTTGGACCATGACCAGTGTCCCTTAGTTCAAATGTACTAGCATTACTTCTAAGTAAATGATGTATCACCACTGTGGTGACCAGTAGCAGGTGCAATTTTGTATGAAGACAGCAGCCTGCAGAGTTGGGGTGGTGCTCTGATCCCTTGTGCTTTCCTATTGAGGTTGAGCTGACCTACTGCAGGGCTGACACAGTACAGAGGTGCCCTCTCCTCCCTGGTCAGGGGCACCCAGATGAGGGGAGAAGCTGGTTCAACCATCTGCCCATTTACTGCTGGGCTTATGAGTTGGCACCCAAACATTTTACTGGAGGGTGTGATTCTTTAGTAGCTACTCCTTCCCCCAGAGTTACCCCAGTTATAGAGGATTGGCTAAGGAGAGCTTTTGTTTCCACTTTAAAATACTGTGTTTCTTTACAGCTGTGTACCAGCCAGGCAGAGGCATAACTTTTCAGCTCAATGCATGAAGTATGCTAAATGCAAGAAGGAAGATAAACATTTAGATAAGTTAGGGGAACCCCAAATGTATAGAGTACTGAGTCAGAGCTTTAAAAAACAATAAGTGACAATAGATCAAGGCTGACTTGAATGTAACTTTTGAAGAAGAGTGAAGGTTTTAGCTAAATGGCATTTATTCTCAGGCTTTTTTTAACTCTACCTTGATTAGCATTGCTAATGGGTTCAGATTTACTTTTACTGTTGACTTGGTTACTGGGAGGGAATTTGTTTTGAAAGCAAAGCTTTATTCTCTGATGAGTTTTCCTGGACTTACAATATGATTTTTTTTCCTACTATGACTTTGAAAACAGAGATAGTTGGGTTTCTGATAGCTTTTTACCCCCTTCTTTCCATGAAGAACAGACTATCAAACACTGACTATTCTTAAGCGGTGAATTTTAGGGCCTTAATAATGCATGCCATAAAAAATATCAAAATTCCTCATCTTGTGTTTGAGAAAATTCTTCAAATATTACATAGTGATGAGAATCTTTTGGAGCTGTACTCCAGTGCAATGGTGAGATCCTTATTTCAGGAAACTCTAAGTCAGTAGTTTTTTTGTTGAATCGTTGGTACAAAATGTTCAGGTAACCCTGAGTAACTCAGTTAATCTTGTTCTAGCATGTATGGGGCTCAGTGGAAAAATTGACAAAGATTTTCTGGAGGTGTCTCTACTTTAGCTATTCCAGAGTCTTTATAAACTTAGGTACATTTATCCCTTCTCTTTATGTTTTCACTATTCACACTGAAAACAAGACAAATATATCTGGAAGTTTATGAATAAACCTGAAGTGTGAAGATGGTTCTCTTCTTTTTTTTTTTTTTTTTTNTTTTGTTTTTTTTTTTTTTTTTCTTAATGATTGCACATTCTCAGAGAACAGCAAATAAAATAAAAATCATATGACTGATATTACTCAATACCCTGATACTTTAATCTTAGAGACTGCTGTAAAAATAGGGTTTTCTTCCTAGCTGTCTTCTAGCATCTTTAAGAAAATATGTTCAGCTGTTCAAGATAAAAGTATACTCTTATCTTAGGAGGCGGCAGCAGTAAAATTACATACTGTGTATTTAAACAGTGATTCTAATGACAAACCATTTGAACTCTTTGGGCTTTATGGCTATTTTGTTATTATTACACTAAGACAGCTGCTTAGGATACTAAGTAATGGAAAATGAATAGCTAAAAGTATAGCATATATTTCAACCTTTGGTCTTTTTGTTATATGATGCTAATTACAATCCCAGTTCTAAGCTTTTCTTTGTTATTATTAACATCTCATAAATCACACTCCTACTGAATTTTTTTATTTGGATACAGATGTTAGAAAGAAACTGATAATGTTGCTTAAAGGTAATCCAAACCTTTTTGTCTTTGTAACATAAGAACAAGCTTTAAGGGATTAGTCTTTGCCATTTAATCAGCGCAGCCATTATAGGTTAGCAGTGTGAGGTACACAGACATGCACGCTTCCTGCCCCACAAAGTTTACAATCAAAATAATAAATAGAGAGAAAGTGACCTCCATGTAGAGAAAAGAATGCCTTTGGTTTCTTCCTATTATTTTGTAGATAATTTCATAGCTGAAAACAAAGTTAGCTTTTTGCACTTTCTGTTTCTTTGTGAGGTGAAAGAATGTGTACCCATGGTGTGATTAGAGACGTGAAATGTCTTCCGGACAGAAGAAACCCTTACCCTCCAGAAGCCCATACACTGGACAGTATCTGTGGCAAGTGAAAAGCCCTGTGCCTTTGATATGTTGGGTGCTTTAAAATAAAGCAGCTACAGCTCTGCAAAACCTTACAAGTTACAAAATCACATTAGCAATAATTATTTTTCTCCTCTGTGTTGCTGGAATGCTGATAACATCAGATCTTTTGTCACAGAACCAGAAACATATTAAAAATTCAAGAAGTGGTTTCTAAGAAGCAAAAAACATACTGAATTTAAATAATGAGAACTTTTCATATTAAAAGAAGTGTAAACACATACCTTGGCTGCAAATTCACCACTGAGCAGGTACAAATGAGTGAAATGCAACACGTCTCTGGGAACAGCCAAGCTCCTTCTGTTATATGAATGAATCTAACTTCTGGTTTTCTGCCCCTCCCTGAATAGAACAGACTCATCCCTCTGTTGATGACATCATATTTCTGGATTTTGTCCTGTACTGTATTTTAAAAGCTATGTTTGTCTGCTACATGCAGTATGAGACCACTGATATTTAAATATGGGTGGTAAACAATACAAATCCAGCTAAAATATTGATGTGCTACAGCTACAGTATGTGTATAAAACAGTCATTCGTTTGCACAACTGCTTCCAGAATTGTGCACATACACACACACATCTGATCCTGATTTGGGGGGATGGTAAATGATTTTTTTTTTTTTACTGGTGCTAGACACAACCAAGAGCTAAACAAATCAGCTTTCTGGAGGACCTTTAAAACAAAAAAAAAAAAAAAAAATCAAATATTTCCTTTACAATTTAACATACTTATCCATGGGAAGCCATTCCCTGTTTATGTTTCTGGAAGACGATGCTCTTCCTCAGCAGAAGTTTCTGGCTACTCAGTCTGTTGAGAACAGAATCCAAATACAACTTAAAGATTTAAATTGGACCAAAATTTCTTCAAGTTTATGGATGAGCTCTCTATATGAAAAAGAATTATAGCCAAGGGGCAGAGCAAAGCCTTTTTCCTACTACATTGATTTTTTTTTCTGGATTTGAGATAATTAACAGAGAACTAATTTTAGACTGTAAGAAGCATAGACAGTTTTCCTCTAATACTTATGCAATTAACCTGAAATGGCAACCATTATTGCAGAATTCCACACAAAGGATACATCTTCATTCAAAGTTAACAGAAAAAAGACTGTCCACTCTCTCAGTTTCCCACAAAGTACTAATTTTGAAAGCAAAAGATTCAAGAAAACAGGGAAAATACTTGTCCCCTATTCTCCATTATTTCTTCATTTATAGTTCTAGGGCAACACTCTCACTTGCATTTTTCCCGGTAGGAATTTCCAGTAATTTTCCCTTGCTTTCTCTGAATCTGTCATAGTAGTTGCTCAGTACATTTTCTTTCTTTACTGACAATAGTTGAGTCAATGCTCTCCTATCAGTAATATCTTGCCGTGGTCTGTTCCTACTTTTGCTTCACCAGTTCTAGTTTGTGTAATCTCAGAACTCAAATCTCAAAGATGTTCATTCTGCATTTTTCTTTCTTTCTTTTTTTTTTTTTTTTCAAGATTTCTGTACTTGAATAAACATTTTAGGACTATGCCTAGATTTTGGGTTTTTTGGTTGGACATGGATTTATTATAAACTCTAACATAATTTTGCAAATATAGTGCAAGAAAATTCTGCTTTGATTTTAAGACCTTTTTATGTGTTCATAGGAGGGATTCTGCTGGCTTATTTGTAGTAAGTAATAAAACCCAGCTATAGCTAGATCTACTCAGTTATACCTGAGGAATGCAGACAACTTCTGGCAGAGCAGGTGAGGAGTGTTCTACAGCCTTTTCAGGAGGCTAAGGCAGGTGTTGCCTGCAGCCAGTCTGCTATAGAGACTTGCTGAAAGGGGAAACAAATGCATGAAATCATCTCAAAAGCTTTAGAGAGACAAAGCTTTTCAAAGGAGGAACCATTAGTGGTTCAGGGATGTGCAAGAGAGAACAAACACATGAGCCAGGCTTCAAGTACATCTTAATTACCTGGCCATTTGTAATATTTCAGTCAATATTCTCTTCAAATTTAAGTATCAAGGAGATAAAATGTGGAATCTTCAATATCTTTACATAAAGCTGCAACAGCTTGAACTCAAGTGAGTTAAAGAAATTTCTTCTTTTCTCCCTCCATAATTTTCTGGTTTTGAAGAAAACAGTTGTCTAGACAGCTGCAAAATGCCACAGCTGAGAGTCATAACCTGCAATCATGAAAGCTTTAATCACTTTGAACTGGGTTACATGGGAACACTCCTTCCTGCTCATTGAGCATTTCTCTAGGAAACTTGGGAGAATGTATCTGAATACTGGGCTCTGTTAATTCAAGACAACAAACATTAAGTAAAGAGCAAATGTAATGGGAGAATCAGTTGTCTTGGTAGTTGTTCAGGACTGTTGCCAGCACTTTCCGGGTGAAATAAATCTTATCTCCTGATTTTAGTGATTAATTGCTGACCTTTTCCAAGCATATCTTGCTCTTTCCTACCCTACTGCAAAGCTATGGCTGTCTTTGCATTCCTGAGTTTGGAAGAGGACATTGGTCATTGCCTTTTTGACAGGGACTTATAACTTTGAGTGTTAGTGTTT